>CM060656.1:43202399-43212399 GCA_030686955.1 Odontamblyopus rebecca | reverse complement strand
CGTTCATCACATTCTTATGTTCACACTTTCATCACGTTCACACGTTCATCACCTTCATCAGGTTCACATGTTCATCAGGTTCACACGTTCATCAGGTTCACACGTTCATCAGGTTCACACGTTCATCACGTTCACACGTTCATCACCATCAGGTTCACATGTTCATCAGGTTCACATGTTCATCAGGTTCACACGTTCATCACGTTCACACGTTCATCACCTTCATCAGGTTCACATGTTCATCAGGTTCACATGTTCATCAGGTTCACACGTTCATCACGTTCACACGTTCATCACCTTCATCAGGTTCACATGTTCATCAGGTTCACACGTTCATCACGTTCACACGTTCATCACCTTCATCAGGTTCACATGTTCATCACCTTCATCAGGTTCACATGTTCATCACGTTCACACATTCATCACGTTCACACGTTCATCATCTTCATCACGTTCACACATTTATCACATTCACGCGTTCATCACATTCTTATGTTCACACTTTCATCACGTTCACACGTTCATCACCTTCATCAGGTTCACATGTTCATCAGGTTCACACGTTCATCAGGTTCACACGTTCATCAGGTTCACACGTTCATCACGTTCACACGTTCATCACCATCAGGTTCACATGTTCATCAGGTTCACATGTTCATCAGGTTCACACGTTCATCACGTTCACACGTTCATCACCTTCATCAGGTTCACATGTTCATCAGGTTCACATGTTCATCAGGTTCACACGTTCATCACGTTCACACGTTCATCACCTTCATCAGGTTCACATGTTCATCAGGTTCACACGTTCATCACGTTCACACGTTCATCACCTTCATCAGGTTCACATGTTCATCACCTTCATCAGGTTCACATGTTCATCACGTTCACACATTCATCACGTTCACACGTTCATCACCTTCATCAGGTTCACATGTTCATCACCTTCATCAGGTTCACACGTTCATCACCTTCATCAGGTTCACATGTTCATCAGGTTCACACATTCATCACCTTCATCAGGTTCACATGTTCATCACCTTCATCAGGTTCACATGTTCATCACGTTCACACATTCATCACGTTCACACGTTCATCACCTTCATCAGGTTCACATGTTCATCACCTTCATCAGGTTCACACGTTCATCACCTTCATCAGGTTCACATGTTCATCAGGTTCACACGTTCATCACATTCACATGTTCACACGTTCATCACGTTCACACGTTCATCACCTTCATCACGTTCACACGTTCATCACCTTCATCACGTTCACACGTTCATCACCTTCATCAGGTTCACATGTTCATCAGGTTCACACGTTCATCACATTCACATGTTCACACGTTCATCACGTTCACACGTTCATCACCTTCATCAGGTTCACACGTTCATCACATTTACACGTTCACACGTTCATCACGTTCACACGTTCATCACCATCAGGTTCACATGTTCATCAGGTTCACACGTTCATCACATTTACACGTTCACACGTTCATCACATTCACGTGTTCATCACATTCTTACATTCACACTTTCATCACGTTCACATGTTCATCATGTTCACACGTTCATCACGTTCACATGTTCATAACGTTCACATGTTCATCAGGTTCACATGTTCACACGTTCATCACATTTACACGTTCACACATTCACACGTTCACACATTCACACGTTCACACATTCACACGTTCACACGTTCACACGTTCACACGTTCATTGTCGGGAGCTCTAAAACTCGACAAATGTAAGCGAGGTGTGTTTAATGCTCCACTGTGGAACATTCTATTTAAAGCAATAATATCTCCACCCAGAGGTGAACACGGTGCCGTTTTACACTGGAGTTATTTTACTTTTACTCCATCTGAGAATCTGCACTTTCTGCTCCACTACGTTTTGAACAGAACTGAAAAGTAAAATAAAAGTATTTTTTATTATTTTCTGAGATCCGCTGAACGTCTTCATAATTTGAAAAGCAAAAATGTACAAATATAAAAGCTGCTTGAGGGAAAAATAATCAGTTGCACAAATTTCAATGCAAATCTTCAAAATCTCCACAACTGAAGATTTATTCGATCATAAACTCTGTTCGAATAAACTCTGTTCGAAAGACTTTTAACATTTTAACAAACAACCAACAAAACTACAAAAAGCTAAAACACTGTATTGAATAAACTGAAAAACGCAGCGTTATCACAACCAGTGTCTCTGTGAAGAATGTCCCACACTGTGGCTTTAAGTCTCTGTTCGCTGACTGCACCTCTGGGAAAGTTACGCAGTTTTGCTTCGAATTAACTTTACATTTTTCTTTAGTTGAGTTTGAATCGAAACGAAAAAAACAAAAAAAACCTCAGAACTCCCAGAGCCCCGCGGCCGGTGTAATGGCGCCCTCTTCTGGATGAAGGATGGACGCACAACTCCCTTCAAACCAATAAAGGAGTTTCCCGAATAACAGAAAACATATTTCAAAGTGTCATAGTCGTTTGGATTTAGGGAATCAGAATCAGAATCAGAATCAGAATCAGAATCAGAATCAGAATCAGAATCAGAATCAGAATCAGAATGTGTTTTATTGCCATATGAGTGAACAGGTTCACAACATTAGGAAATCGCTGCGGTACTTGGAGCAGGATGTAGACAAACACTGACATGCAACAAATAATAGAATAAAATAAAGTAGGAAAAAAAAAAGCTATAATATAATATAACAAAATGTACAAATTTACAGGAGTGTAATAATATAGAGTATATCGAGGAAAATCGTGTTTGTGGAGCCAAACAAATATGAACGAGGTTCAGTCCAACACTTTCTGTCAGAAACAGTGAACCTCCGGAGCCCAAACCCTGAAAGACGCTCCTGTGGGAGACTCATCACACGGGAGGAGCTCGGCGTAGAGCCACTGCTCCTCCTCTCCACATGGAGGAGCAGTGGCTCAGGCGCCGGGTTCAGCCGTGTCCCTCTGAGGTTCAGGGGACTTTTGTCTAAATACGACACTCATGTTCATGTCTTCAGGCTCTTAACAGAAACATGAATATGGATAAAAAATAAACATGTCAAAGTTGATGGAAATGTTTGGTGTCACTTTTATCTGTGTTTTACTGAAGTTGGTTAGAGAGCGTATAATGTGTATATACATCTGTGCTGGAACACTGTAAACATCATATGTAGAGTAGAGTGTAGATTAGACTGTATAAATATACTAATAGAATGTATACATTATATACAGTAGTGTGTATAAAGTGTATTGTGTGTATATTATATACACTGGAGTGTACAGAGTGTATAGAGTGTATAAATTAGAGTATAAAGTGTATAAATTAGAGTATATATAGTGTATATAGTGTAGTATAGAGGCACTCAGGGGGTGGGTTCAAATGCAGCTGTGTGCGTGCTGACGTCAGTAGAGTATATATTATCTACAGTAGAGTGTATAGAGTGTATATATTAGTGTATAAAGTGTATAAATTAGAGTTTATATCGTGTTTATAGTAAATATGGGGGCGGGTCTCTGTTCAAATGCAGCTGTGTACGTGCTGACGTCACGGGCGTGCGTCAGTGAGAGCGTGTGGAGGAATGTGCCGAAACTTTTCCCTGAGCGCTCCGCGTCTGTGACAAAAAGTGGCTCATCTGGACGAAAAACACAACTGAAGTGGTGCCAACTCGAGCAGGTAAGCGCCGGGGCCCACGGACCGGAGTCCCCGGGGACTGTGCACCGCGGCCGGACACTTTACACCGAGTTTATCCGCCTGGAAACTGCGGAGGACAGATTTAGTGAGTGCAAAATGGAGGCGCTGTCCTGGGGCTGATCAGGACCACGGCTAACACTCCGATCTGTTTAGCCCCGATCCTAAACTCAAGAACACCCCAACTAAGGCCCACTTTCATTCAGAAGCTACTGTCGTACTTTTGAACAACTTTTAACACTTTATTTACGCGATAGTTCTCTAAAATGTCTACTTCCGTAAGCAAACGTTACCGCCGACCTCGTTCGAAAAGTTAAAATCACGGTTTGTTGCGACTTTTAAGTTATTTAATCTGGATTTCCTTGTTTATTTGACAAATATTCTTCATATTTCTAAATGTCAAAGTGGAAAAAGTGATTTAAAGTGAAGTAACCATCAAGACAAAACTTTTATAGCCGCAAAATTGATTCCCGTTGCAAATGTTGATGCTTTTCGACACGTAGCTCTTACTCGCGCCCGTCACGTGGCCTGTTTATTTCCCATTTTTAAACTTAACAGAACCAAATAATGTCACTTTTAATGAAGCCGAATGATCAGTGGGAATATGTCAAATCAAGTTCCGCGTTGGTTTTGTTGAAGTCTTAATCCTAAATAACGTTATGGGAGAATATTGCATTTGTTATGGTGGTTTTGAACAGGTCCGGGCTGGCGCTGTCTCTGAGGTGTGGTGCTGTTCCAAAATGGCCGACAACAAAATGTCGAGCCTCGTGCAGCACAAACAGAGGCTCCTTCTACACATTCCCTCACACACACGTGGGCCTGGCTCTGGGCTGCTCTGCAAACAGCTCAGCTCTAAAAAGTTCCTGTCACGAACTAAACTGAATGTTCTGTCAGAAGTGTGTGGGACTTGAATAACTTTTTAAAATAAATTGGACTTTTGATGATCCTCCTCTGTCCGCTTGCTTTTACTCATACTTGAGTGATATTTCGTTTAGTAACATTAAGTAACTGGGTAAATCTATTGTACTTCCACATTTCTCTTCCTGACAGACCCGGTGTCGTCTGCAGTTAAAGCGCTGGAGACCTTCAGATGCAGCAGTACAACCTTTTTAACACAGTAAAAGTGCAGGGTGCAAACAGTTATATCCATATCTTGCGTAAACATCATCAGTGTTTGGTACCATCACTGCCAAATCCAAAGGTTTCAGTCGTTTTCTGCCTCACAACTCAACCATTTCTGCTGCTGAACTTCACATTTTGGACTTCTGTCTTATTTAGTCTTTTACAATATTATTTGGTACATTAAAGAAGTTTTATTTCTTAATTTTTATTCATTTCTTCATTTTTACTTCTTTTTCCGCAGGTGCGTCATGTCTCTGGGGCTGTTCTCGTCTCCGGCGCCGCAGCTCGTGATGCTCGCCAACGTCGCCGCGGTGACGGCGGAGGTGGGCGGCGCCTCCGTCTCCACGGCGATGTCCGAGAGCGGCGGCGGAGAAGCGAAAGAGATGATGGAGCTGAAGACGGTCGGGGAGACCTTCTCTGACGAGGAGGACGAGAACATCATCAGGTCAGTGCAGCCGAAGTGAGAAGAGTTTCCACCACCACGAGAAAGTAAAGTCCCCGAGGAGAAAGACGGAAAATAAACTCATTCTATTTAAAATCTGCTTCTGAAACTTGGAAGGAAAATTTACTTTCAGAACCAGAGTGTGCGTCACTGTTGAGCTCCAGTGGTATTTACTTATTTCAGTTTAGTCTCGATCAGGAGTCGACAAACTTAAATACTCAGAGCGGAGAAGAAACATCTGGAGCCACAAAACAGTTTAGTTTCTGTAAAAACAAATGTGCCAAAGCTGCATTAAACACATTATTACTCAGTGTCTATTTGAGTCGTCATAGGACATAAAAATCCAAGATAAATGAATCACCTGCGATGAACCACAGTCCTTCTGTGTTAAAGTAAATCTGTCCACGCAGCATTAAACGTTCTGTTTTCTTCAGACACTTTTTGTTCTCTTGGATTTGTCCATCATTTCCCTACAGGGTCAAAAGCTCCTTAAATCCTGCTGCTGGTGCAGGTGCAGTGAGTCTGGGCTGCAGGTCTGTGTCGGCGGCTTTGAGCGACAAAAATATAAAAAATGTTTTATTTGAATGTGACACGATCACATCATCTACAAATTTAGAATTACATTTAAAAACTAACAAACTAAAATGAAAATACTGTGTAATTAAATATTCATTATTTCTTTTCCAAAGTCACAGGAGCCACAGCAGAAGGACGATAATCATTAAGGAGATGGATTATTAAAGCTGCATTGTGTAACTTTTCTGGTGGAGGCTCCGTCAAATGCATTTCTTCATGGAGATTTTATTGCACTCCAGATTCCCCCATCAGCCCAGAACATGCTCCAGTCTGTAGGTCTCCAGGAGGAACAGCTGATGTCGGTCAGATAGAGTCAAACAGTTCAATCCTGTCCCACTTTAACTGTTTGAATCATATTTGAATCGAGTGCTTTTCATACAAAAACACAAAGCACTTATAACTATTTAACTTATTTATGTTGTTATAAGGTGAGTTGAGTGTCCAGAAAGGGGCTTAATAATTACAATGGATTATTATTATTATTATTATTATGATTATTATGATGATTGACTGGAAGGTTTCACAGTGCGACGTTGAACTTTTCTATCTTCATGGATTTTTGAGCTGTAAAACCACCTGTGAATAAATGCAAGGTCGAGCTCTTTAAAGTCACACTGTGGAACATTCCAGGCAGAGCAGTGACGTATCCATAGAAACAAGCAGGCGACGGACCCCTAACCGAAAAGTTCCACAGTGCAGCTTTAAATCCTGAAACGTGGGTGATTTTAATGGAGAATCGTTTGGGCCTCAGGTACAGTTACGACGACCAGAGCCAGCGGGAGGTTTGCATCGTGGAGTACCCAGAATCCCCGGCCTTCACCTCCGCCACCGTGGGACAGGAAGAGGAAACGGACGCACAGGAAACAGAAACACGGGACCAGACCCCGCCCACCAAGCACCTGACCCCGCCCACTGCCCCCGACACCGCCCAGAGTCCAGAGAAGAAGAGCAAGAAGAAGCCGTTCCACTGCAAACCCTGCAACTTCCAGGTACGTTCAGCAGGTGTAAAGACAGACAGGGATCGGGTTAGACCAGATGCCCTCCCGTATACGACTCTCCTCTGTTTTTCTTTTAGGCGAAGACCGAGTCAGAGTTCGTGGAGCACCTGCAGACTCACGCCGTCAGTAAGATGCTCGTGGTCAGTAAGGTGGAGGCGCGGAGCCACAGGGGGAAGGAGGCGGAGCCGGCGCGCGAGGACCCGGAGAAGACCAATCAGAGCGCGGCGGGCGGCGAGCTCAAAGGGCTGATTCGCTGCGAGAGATGTGGATACAACACAAACCGATACGACCATTACATCAGCCACCTGAAGCACCACAGCAAAGACCAGGACCACAGGTGAGATACGGGTGGAGACTCAGGAGGGTTTAAAGGTTCTGAAGTGCACAAAACGACTCTTGGGACTTTTAAAGCTGAACTCTGTCCGTCTGAAGCTAAAGTCGTTTCTAGAGGAGGTGGAATTCTGTCAGGAGCGAAAAAACGGCACAGATCAGTGTTTCCTCAGTGGAGATCTCACTGTGGCAGTGAGTCTGTCAAGGCAACAAACTAGTGCAGTGATGGGGGCAAGTTCTGAACTAGTGCAGTGATGGGGGCAAGTTCTGAACTAGTGTAGTGATGGGGGCAAGTTCTGAACTAGTGCAGTGATGGGGGCAAGTTCTGAACTAGTGCAGTGATGGGGGCAAGTTCTGAACTAGTGCAGTGATGGGGGCAAGTTCTGAACTAGTGTAGTGATGGGGCAAGTTCTGAACTAATGTAGTGATGGGGCAAGTTCTGAACTGGTGTAGTGATGGGGGCAAGTTCTGAACTAGTGTAGTGATGGGGCAAGTTCTGAACTAGTGTAGTGATGGGGGCAAGTTCTGAACTAGTGCAGTGATGGGGGCAAGTTCTGAACTAGTGCAGTGATGGGGGCAAGTTCTGAACTAGTGTAGTGATGGGGGCAAGTTCTGAACTAGTGTAGTGATGGGGGCAAGTTCTGAACTGGTGTAGTGATGGGGTCAAGTTCTGAACTAATGTAGTGATGGGGCAAGTTCTGAACTGGTGTAGTGATGGTGGCAAGTTCTGAACTAGTGAGTGATGGGGGCAAGTTCTGAACTAGTGTAGTGATGGGGGCAAGTTCTGAACTAGTGTAGTGATGGGGGCAAGTTCTGAACTAGTGTAGTGATGGGGGCAAGTTCTGAACTAGTGTAGTGATGGGGGCAAGTTCTGAACTAGTGCAGTGATGGGGGCAAGTTCTGAACTAGTGCAGTGATGGGGGCAAGTTCTGAACTAGTGCAGTGATGGGGGCAAGTTCTGAACTGGTGTAGTGATGGGGGCAAGTTCTGAACTGGTGTAGTGATGGGGGCAAGTTCTGAACTGGTGTAGTGATGGGGCAAGTTCTGAACTGGTGTAGTGATGGGGGCAAGTTCTGAACTAGTGCGGTGATGGGGCAAGTTCTGAACTAGTGTAGTGATGGGGCAAGTTCTGAACTAGTGTAGTGATGGGGCAAGTTCTGAACTAGTGTAGTGATGGGGCAAGTTCTGAACTAGTGTAGTGATGGGGGCAAGTTCTGAACTAGTGCAGTGATGGGGGCAAGTTCTGAACTAGTGTAGTGATGGGGGCAAGTTCTGAACTAGTGTAGTGATGGGGCAAGTTCTGAACTAGTGTAGTGATGGGGGCAAGTTCTGAACTAGTGTAGTGATGGGGCAGGATTCTGAACTAGTGCAGTGATGGGGGCAAGTTCTGAACTAGTGCAGTGATGGGGGGCAAGTTCTGAACTAGTGTAGTGATGGGGCAAGTTCTGAACTAGTGCAGTGATGGGGCAAGTTCTGAACTAGTGCAGTGGTGATGGGGCAAGTTCTGCACTTGTGCAGTGATGGGGGCAAGTTCTGAACTAGTGTAGTGATGGGGGCAAGTTCTGAACTAGTGCAGTGATGGGGGCAAGTTCTGAACTGAGTGTAGTGATGGGGCAAGTTCTGAACTGGTGTAGTGATGGGGCAAGTTCTGAACTGGTGCAGTGATGGGGGCAAGTTCTGGAACTAGGTGCAGTGATGGGGGCAAGTTCTGAACTGAGTGTAGTGATGGGGCAAGTTCTGAACC
Source organism: Odontamblyopus rebecca (assembly GCA_030686955.1). Lineage (NCBI taxonomy): Eukaryota > Metazoa > Chordata > Actinopteri > Gobiiformes > Gobiidae > Odontamblyopus > Odontamblyopus rebecca. The sequence continues at coordinate 43,203,495 of CM060656.1, read as the reverse complement.
AGTGTAGTGATGGGGCAAGTTCTGAACTAGTGTAGTGATGGGGGCAGTTCTGAACCAGTGCAGTGATGGGGCAAGTTCTGAACTAGTGCAGTGATGGGGGCAAGTTCTGAACTAGTGTGGTGATGGGGCAGTTCTGAACTAGTGCGCAGTGATGGGGGCAAGTTCTGAACTAGTGCAGTGATGGGGGCAAGTTCTGAACTAGTGTAGTGATGGGGGCAAGTTCTGAACTAGTGTAGTGATGGGGGCAAGTTCTGAACTAGTGTGGAGATGGGGCAAGTTCTGAACTGAGTGTAGTGATGGGGGCAATCTCTGAACTAGTGCAGTGATGGGGGCAAGTTCTGAACTAGTGTAGTGATGGGGGCAAGTTCTGAACTGGTGTAGTGATGGGGCAAGTTCTGAACTAGTGTGGTGATGGGGGCAAGTTCTGAACTAGTGCAGTGATGAGGGCAAGTTCTGAACTAGGTGCAGTGATGGGGGCAAGTTCTGAACTAGTGTAGTGATGGGGCCAAGTTCTGAACTGGTGTAGTGATGGGGGCAAGTTCTGAACTAGTGTAGTGATGGGGGCAAGTTCTGAACTAGTGCAGTGATGGGGGCAAGTTCTGAACTAGTGCAAGTGATGGGGCAGGATTCTGAACTAGTGTAGTGCTGGGGGCAAGTTCTGAACTAGTGCAGTGATGGGGGCAAGTTCTGAACTAGTGCAGTGATGGGGGCAAGTTCTGAACTAGTGTAGTGATGGGGCAAGTTCTGAACTAGTGTAGTGATGGGGCAAGTTCTGAACTAGGGTAGTGATGGGGGCAAGTTCTGAACTAGTGTAGTGATGGGGCCAAGTGTGAACTAGTGTAGTGATGGGGGCAAGTTCTGAACTAGTGCAGTGATGGGGCAAGTTCTGAACTAGTGGAGTGATGGGGGCAAGTTCTGAACTAGGTGTAGTGATGGGGGCAAGTTCTGAACTAGTGTAGTGATGGGGCAAGTTCTGAACTAGTGCAGTGATGGGGCAAGTTCTGAACTAGTGCAGTGATGGGGCAAGTTCTGAACTAGTGCAGTGATGGGGCAAGTTCTGAACTAGTGTAGTGATGGGGCAAGTTCTGAACTAGTG
>CM060656.1:43177399-43197399 GCA_030686955.1 Odontamblyopus rebecca | reverse complement strand
CCAGCACATCCGCACACACACAGGTAACACACACACACACACAGGTAACACACACACACACACACCTACATCCAGCACATCCGCACACACACAGGTAACACACACACACACACACACTCCTACATCCAGCACATCCGCACACACACAGGTAACACACACACACACACACCTACATCCAGCACATCCGCACAAACACAGGTAACACACACACACACACAGGTAACACACACACACACACACAGGTAACACACACACACACACACACAGGTAACACACACACACACACACACAGGTAACACACACACACACAGGTAACACACATATTTAACACACACACACAGGTAACACACACACACACAGTTAACACACACACACACGGGTAACACACACACACACACAGGTAACACACACACACACGGGTAACACACACACACACACAGGTAACACACACACAGGTAACACACACACACACACAGGTAACACACACACATCCAGCACATCCGCACACACAGGTAACACACACACACACACAGGTAACACACACACAGGTAACACACACACACACAGGTAACACACACACACACACAGGTAACACACACACACACAGGTAACACACACACACAGGTAACACACACACACACACACACACACAGGTAACACACACACACACACAGGTAACACACACACACACACACAGGTAACACACACACACACAGGTAACACACACACACAGGTAACACACACACACACAGGTAACACACACACACACAGGTAACACACACACACACACAGGAAACACACACACACACACAGGAAACACACACACACACACACAGGAAACACACACACACACACACACAGGTAACACACACACACAGGTAACACACACACACAGGTAACACACACACACACAGGTAACACACACACACACACACAGGTAACACACACACACACAGGTAACACACACACACACACACAGGTAACACACACACACACACACACGGGTAACACACACACACACACAGGTAACACACACACAGGTAACACACACACACACACACAGGTAACACACACACACACACAGGTAACACACACATCCAGCACATCCGCACACACACAGGTAACACACACACACACACACACACACGGGTAACACACACACACACACACAGGTAACACACACACACACAGGTAACACACACACATCCAGCACATCCGCACACATACAGGTAACACACACACACACACACACACACGGGTAACACACACACACACACAGGTAACACGCACACAGGTAACACACACACACACACACATGGGTAACACACACACACACAGGTAACACACACACGCACACAGGTAACACGCACACAGGTAACACACACACACAGGTAACACACACACACACAGGTAACACACACACACACACAGGAAACACACACACACACACACAGGAAACACACACACACACACACACAGGAAACACACACACACAGGTAACACACACACACACAGGTAACACACACACAGGTAACACACACACACACGTAACACACACACACACATCTAACACACACACACAGGTAACACACACACACACAGGTAACACACACACACACACTCCTACATCCAGCACATTTGCACACACACAGGTAACACACACACACACACAGGTAACACACACACACACAGGTAACACACACACACACACACACACAGGTAACACACACACACACACACACACACACACAGGTAACACACACACACACACACAGGTAACACACACACACACAGGTAACACACACACACACACAGGTAACACACACACAGGTAACACACACACACACACACAGGTAACACACACACACACACAGGTAACACACACACACACACAGGTAACACACACACACACACACAGGTAACACACACACACACACAGGTAACACACACACACACACACACAGGTAACACACACACAGGTAACACACACACACACACACACAGGTAACACACACACACACACACTGGAACTGGTGTAAAACAGAGATAAGACGGGACCAGAACTGGACCCAAGACTGGACCCAGCACTAGAAATTAACCCAGGACTGGATCTAAGACTGGATTCAGGTCTGGACTCAGGTCTGGACTCAGGTCTGGACTCAGGTCTGGACCAGGTCTGGAATCAGGTCTGGACCAGGTTTGGACCAGGACTGGACCAGGTCTAGAATCAGGTCTGTAGTCCCTGAACCCTCCTCACGGTCCTGGTCTCTGCAGGAGTTCGTCCGTTCCAGTGTCCGTACTGCGACTACTCGAGCTCCCAGAAAACCCACCTGACCCGACACATGAGGACGCACTCAGGTGAGGAGCACCGCAGCAGCGCTTACGTACCAGATACTTACATACCAGATACTTACATACCAGATACTTACATACCAGATACTTACAGACCAGATACTTACAGACCAGATACTTACGTACCAGATACTTACAGACCAGATACTTACAGACCAGATACTTACAGACCAGATACTTACATACCAGATACTTACGTACCAGATACTTACATACCAGATACTTACATACCAGATATTTAAATACCAGATATTTAAATACCAGATATTTAAATACGATGTGTTTAAGTACAAAAGTACGATATGTTTAAGTATAGTATGTTAGTACAGAGATTTTCTGCAGGAACAAATCTACTTTGACATTGACACAACAATAAACAAGGATAATCCCAGGGAACCATCGTTAAAGGGTCAGTAAGGGTCACTTTTCCTCCTGATTCTCGGTGTCAATGGGTCTAAAATAGAAGTGAATCTCTCTCTCTGGCATCATTTTCATGCAGATTTGTTAAAAAACTGACACTTGGGTCAAAGCCGTGTCTGTAATGACCTCTTTAAGATCAACTACGGTCAGAACATTTGAGTTTCCGAGTTGAATTAATGGTCCCAGAGTCAGATGCAGGTTATGATGTGACGAGTGCAGACACCAGCGTCTCCGGGCGGGACGTGAGGAGTTCCTCTCAGCCCCGTCCCAACCTGGAACTCTGGAGGATTTTCAGATTTTGATGAGGGGCAGATTGAAGCTTCAGGAGGAGTTTAATGACTCTTTAAACAGACAGTATCAATCAAAAGGTCCTGAGTTACAAATAAAGAGCAGAATGAACCAGTAATTGGCCGTAGAAGTTACATTTTCAATTCTCTAACGCTCAATTATTATCATATTATGACAAAATGTATTGAATGATAAGTCGATATAGTAATTACGGTGACTGGCCTGGTACAGGGCCTAAACCTGTGAACCTGTGGTGACCTCTGACCTCCTTCTCTGTGGCAGGTGAGCGGCCGTTCAAATGTGAGAGCTGTAATTACCTGGCAGCCAATCAGCACGAGGTGACGCGTCACGCCCGCCAGGTCCACAACGGGCCCAAACCCCTGGCCTGCCCCTACTGCGACTACAAGACCGCCGACCGCAGCAACTTCAAGAAGCACGTGGAGCTCCACCTCAACCCGCGCCAGTTCAACTGCCCCCTGTGCAAATACGCCGCCTCCAAGAAGTGCAACCTGCAGTACCACATCAAGTCCAGACACGCCGGCTGCGACGTGAACCTGGACGTCTCCAAGGTCAAACTGAGGGTGAAGAAGGCGGATTCGGACAGCAGGGGGGACCGGAGCGCCGACGAGGAGTCCTGCGTGGATCTGGGAGAAGATCTGGACGAAGATGAAGAACCGGCACGTCCCATTAATTTGTCCATCAAGAACAAAAAGCCCCAGGACGAGGTGAAGAAGTCTGGATTCAATGGGAAGGACCTGGACAGGAAGCTCAAGCAGAGGAAGATGGAAGATTTTGTAAAGGCCGTCGAAAGGATGACGTCCAAAAAGAGAAGCAAGAAAACCGACAAGACGCAAGAGAAGTGTGAGGAGAGGGACGAGGAGAGGACCAAAACTGAGGAGGCTAAAGGCCCAGGGAAGAAGGACAAGAAGGACGAGGTGCGAGACAAAACGGAGGAGGGCAAAGGTGCAGGGAAGAAGGACAAGAAGACAAACAAAATGGCGTCCGTTAAAGCAGTCAAGAAAGCCAAGACATCCAAGAGGAAGGCGGCGGAGGTGTTGGACCTCTCTCAGAAAGTGGAACGTCCTGCCAAAGTGAAGAAGGTCAAAGAGACTGAGGAGAAACCCAAAAGGAAGAAGAGCAAAAAGAGAGAGCAGAGTCCAACAGAGCAGGGTTCAGTGGAGGTCCAAAAAGAAGTTATGGAAGCCCCAGCGGTCAACGGAGAACATGTGGAGAACGGTGGGCTCAGAGGTGAAGAAGCAGCTCCAGAGGTGGTCCCAACGGTGCCAGAGAAGATGGACATTGTACCTGAGGAGATGACAGAGGAAATGAGTAAATCTGACGCTGCGGCGCCGTCTGAAACGGTTTGTGAGCGCTCACCGGAGAAGACTGCAGAGGTGGTGGAGGATCTGGTGGAACAGTGCAACCAGAAAATACAAGAAAATGGAGAGAAGATGGAGCTGGAGGTTGTGGACAAACCGTCAAAGAAAGTGGAGAAGAGTCCAAAGAAGTCGCCCAAAAAGAAAGGAGTTTTGGTGGAGGATGTGGCGAATAAACTGGCTCTGAACAAGGAGTCTGAACTGGTGCCAAACGGGGACAAAGCTCCTCCAGCTGCAGTGGAACCTGTGGAATCTGCGGAGAAGACGACTCAAACAACTGTGTCCAAGGAGACGGAGCCCACCACCACAGAAGGTTTATCTCCAGCGTCTGGGAGTCCATGTTCCGAGAAGGTCCCCTCTGCTCCTCAAACTCCGTCTCCTTCCAAAGAGGTGTTTGTGAAGCCGTCGGGTCGACCTCTGTTCCTCCAGCGTCAGGCGTCCAGCAAACCCATGGAAAGCGAGGAGGACGAGGGCATCCACGAGGGCGTCCACGAGGGGGCGTCCGACGCGTCCGACAGCGCCTCCGAATGCAGCGACGACTCGGGGCTGAAGATGCTGACGCCGACGGACGACGTGCCCACGACGCCCACCGAGCTCAAGGCCCATCTGTGCATCTTCTGCGACCGCACCTTCCCCTTCAAGAGCGACTACCAGCGCCACCTCAACCGCCACCTGGTCAACGTCTACTACATGGACCACAGCAAAGCCGGGAAGTGACCGCAGAGTCCCAGCGCTGAAGATGAAAGTGACCTGCTCCTTTAAGAGTCAGTACTGTAGGGCCAGTAAGTAAACCTCTCCTTTAAGAGTCCAGTCAGTGAAGCTCAAAACTGACCGGACCTTTTTCTCTCACAGTCTGAAGTGTCGGTCGGTGGAGCTTCTGCCCCATCACCAAATCTGCAACCAACAAAGGAGAAACGTTCTTCATGAAGAATTTATCCACAACGATCGAGGGAAGAAAGACGAAAGCTTAAAGGAAACTATGACCTTGTGGTCCTAGAGATTCCATTCCAGATCTGTGCGAATATCCACATCATGAAATTGATTTTTAATTTTAAGAATCAGTGAGTCCAGACGTCCCTGTTTCCCCGGGACAGTCCCAGTCCAGACCCTGTGTCCCACAGATTTATACAAAACCACTGATTTGTCCCAGTTTGATACACGAAATGTCCCAGTGTCCCTGTTCTGGACCCATTTAATCCCCACAGCAGTAAAAAGGGGAACATACTGTCCAATATGTTTGTCTAAATACAGAAAACTGCCAAAAGACTCAGACTGATTGAGAAGAGCAGAATGAGCCGAGTGCTGATGATGTTCTGAATTACACAGTTTTATATCAACCTCCCCAAACCAGGAGTGTCCCAGTTTTTATTTTGAAAATCCTGATTCACCCGATTCTAGAATCAGTCTGAACAAGTTCCTTCTGTTTCCTCCAGGACCAGAACGTTGGTGCTGCTCAGTCGTTTCACTGATGCTCGTCGTCGTTTCCTTTAAGTTTTCGTCTTTCTTCCCTCGATCGTTGTGGATAATTTCTTCATGAAGAATGTTTCTCCTTTGTGGATCTTGTTGGTTGAAGATCAGAAAAACATGAACCTGAAGCTCCTCAGACCGACAGTGGGGACTTCAGACAGTGGGGAGAAGATTTATAGCGTTGAGCTGACGAGTGTCCTGCTTCCTTAAGAGTCTAGAGGACGATCCTTTAAGCATGAACACATTTAAAATAACAAGTGACCTTCTCCTTTATGACTTCAGTTGAGCCGAGGGCCCTGCCCCTTTAACACTGACGAGAGCAGAAAGACACTTAGGATCATCTGTGACGTGCAGAGTCTCTGTGTCAGACGTTCTTGTTGCTGCTGAATCGTTCTTCTGTGGAGCAGTTCTCCAGAATCAGACCCACAGACCTCGGGGGGTCAGGGTTTGGACGGGCTAACCACTCTGCCACTGTCCTGGACCTGGTGCCGCGTCCATCACTTCGTCAGTTCTGGTCTAACGGGTCAAACGGGCCAGACTCTGATCTGGAGACTGAAGCCGAGCGCTGAGCCGGACTTTGTGCCTTTAGTTTTGTAGTTTTGGGGCCACGTGTAGAGAAGCTCCAGTGTGAACTTTCCCTTCACGTGAGAGGAGATTATCACAGCTCCATCAATTCTAAAGCTCCTCCACGTTTTTAAAACACTAACCAGGTGTACATGTCAAATAATCACCTCTGCACATTTGTTTGGAAAGAGGTTTTGAGTCCGAGCGTCCGACTTCTGAGGAGAATAAAACATGTTTTCATCTTTTCTTAAATACGATTCGATTACACATGTAGAGTTTTTTACTTTTGTTTTTAAGTCGCACTGTGGAACTTTCAGGTGGAGACGGTCCACTGCCTGCTTGTCTTCATGTGGTTTTGCTTTGGGATGTTCCGCAGTACGGCATTAAACGTACCCGTGTTACAATTATTCAACTACACACTCAAAAAGCTCAGCCAAAAGAAGAAGAAACTATCAGAAAATGAAATGATGAAGTCATGAAATGTTCTGTCCTGCAGCAAAAGTTCTCTTCAAATAAACGAACTCTCGACGAGAATGAAGCTTCTCAGAACGAGTAAACTGAGAATAAATCTGAAAAACAAGACGAAGAACCTGAGAGAAGTTTGAAAATCTTGGCCAGATCGGAGGAATTTGCAGCGCAGGTGATTTTATTTCCCATAATTCTTCTAAAACCTCAGATTTGACTTGTACCGTGGGCTTGTTGGGTGGATACAGAAGCTTAATGCCGCACTGTGGAACATTCCGGGCTCTTCATAACGTTCCCTGGAGGCAAACGAGAGGCGGACGCTCCACCAGAAAAGTTACACACTGCTCCTTTAATCCTAACCTCAAAAACAAAAGCGTCTCCAGCGTTTATGAACTTCTGAATGAATTTGCACTGGTGCAGCTGCGCACAGCCCAGAGCCGCCGAGACTCTTCCCATTCTGAAAATCCAACTTTCCTGTAGTTTCCATCATCTCCACAATTTGCCAAACCCGTGTGTCGTTTTTTACAGCGTTTGTGATGTAGATTCTGTCCAGTTTTTTAACCCCAAAGTGCCTTCGTCTTCTTCTTCTTCAGTTTGTTTCACTGTAAATAAGTTTGTGTTTTGTACTTCACACCAAAGATGCATTAAAAATCACAGAAAATACCAGAGTGTTGCTTTATTTTCCACAGTTTTCTGCTTTCCATGGTCTAAATCCGGGGTTCTGAAGCTTTTATCGGTAGGAAAATATCCCGAGGACTTCGTATCGTCCTCCACAAAGGCGTCGTAATAAAATCCAGATGTTCAGATCGTGTTTTGAGCCACGTTTGGATGAAAAACCTCAGTATTTGCGTCGTCGTTCCACCAAAAACGTTCTGGATCTGTAATTGTGCATCATAAAAAAGCACAAAAGTTCAACACAGATCTGTGCTTAAGTCAATGTTACGGTCGATATTTTTACTTTCAGCTCCACTACATTTTAGATCTGGAATGAAAAAGTAAAAAGTTCTTTTCTTTAAGGTTCGAGACTCTTTCAGCACATTTCATTTGAGTTTCTGTCCCAAATTTGAGCAAATCAAAAACACCAAACAGCCAGAAAAAAAAAAAAAAAACTGAACCCCTTAAAATCGGCTAAATTCTTTTTCTTAATCGCTGCATTTCATCATTTAATTGTTCTAAAAAATCTCTGCAAAATACTTTCACTTTTGGCTCTTTAAGTCCATTTTTAATGTGATATTTTAGTCACTTTTCACCTTTGTATTTGTACTTTTACTTAACAAAACTGAGTATTTCGTCCACCTGCCCTCGACAAGTGTCTTTCAGTCTTTTCAGTTTGGGGAACTCGTCGAGCCTTAAAAAAGAACAGATGTTTTCCTGATGTTTCCATGAGCCGCACACAGGAGCAAACGGACAGAAGCGCTGGACTGGAGGAAACGTTCACATGTGGAGATACAGATGTGTTTGGACCCACCTGGAGCTGCAGGAGAACAGCTCCAACATTTAACTTTTAAAACTGTTCATTAATTCAGTCAAATATCCATGAATACAAAATATCCACAGAAAAGTAGTAGGGCTAATAGTAGTAGTAGTAGTAGTACTTTTAGTAGGGCTAATAGTAGTAGTAGTAGTAGTTGTACTTTTAGTAGGGCTAATAGTAGTAGTAGTAGTACTTTTAGTAGGGCTAATAGTAGTAGTAGTAGTACTTTTAGTAGGGCTAATAGTAGTAGTAGTAGTACTTTTAGTAGGGCTAATAGTAGTAGTAGCAGTAGGTTTGAGTCTGTGCTGCAGTAACAGTTTGCGTCCAGCAGGAGGCGGCATAATTCCACACTAAAGTCCTCGGGTTTCTGTGCGGTTTGGGCTGAATCCTGTTCCCTCGTCACACTCAGAGCTGCAGCTGTTTGTTTCATTCACATGTTTGAGTAACTTTATTATTTATTCGTCTGTTACATCCCCAAAGCTCCAAACGCTCTGTTCCACTCTGTGATGTCATCAAGTGAACAGCTCCTTTTCCCTTTAGTTCAGCAGAGTTCGGCGACTCCACGACTGAAAAAATGATCCAGATGATTCTAGTGAAGGTGTGTGAAGTTTAAAAACACAGTGGAGCACTTCCTGTATCACCACACGATGACATCACGAGGTGGAACAGTGTTTTCAGTCCGAGGGAAGAACTCAGCATAAATTTAGAGTTTGTGTGTGAAACGTGTGAATGAAACAAACACGACTCCAGGAAACGACATCAGAACAGAAAATAGCGTCAAATGGATTTTCCTTCCATCTTCTCCCTCTGACCCCTTCTGACCTCCCTGACCCCCTCCGACCCCCTCTGACCCCTTCTGACCTCCCTGAACCCCTCTGACCTCCTGAACTCCTCTGACTCCCTGAACCCCTCTGACCCCCTGAACCCCTCTGACTCCCTGAACTCCTCTGACCCCCTGGGTTGATGGGGGAAACCGGAGCCTGGAGGAAACATCCAGACACGGGCAGAACATGCAAACTCCACACAGAAAGGCCTGGGCAACCCGGGGATCGAACCTGTGACCTTCTTGCTGTGAGGCCTGAGTGTTTCCACATACAGTATAAAATGGATTTAATGTCATTTTCTTTCTTGACTTTTTGGAAACTAAACTAAAGGTAAATGTGGTTCTGATCCGGAGTTCGTCTCCCAGACTGTTACTTCAGACGATGCAAATCTCCCACAGACATTTGCACCTGAGCCACTCGGCCTCTGTGAGTCCTAAAGCTGCACTGTGGAACTTTGAGGTTCTCTCGTTTCCATGGATACGTCACTGCTCTGCCCGGAATGTTCCACAGTGTGACTTTAAACAGCTCGATTTTACATTTACTCATTTACAGCAGGTTTTAGAGCTCAAATAAACAGACTGGCCTCTCCACAGATCTGACCTGGAGCTTGGTCTGGTCTCCATGGAGATAAAACATTCCAGACAAAGCAATAACATCATGGAGAAAAGAGTTTGACAGACCCAGAAAAGTTACACAGTGCAGCTTTAATATTAACCTCAGACCACAGAAAACTGTAGTATTAGTAATATCACGTGCTTTTATTGTGAAATCCTCCACTGGTGCTTTTATTGTGAAATCCTCCACTGGTGCTTTTATTGTGAAATCCTCCACTGGTGCTTTTATTGTGAAATCCTCCACTGGTGCTTTTATTGTGAAATCCTCCACTGGTGCTTTTATTGTGAAATCCTCCACTGGTGCTTTTATTGTGAAATCCTCCACTGGTGCTTTTATTGTGACATCCTCCACTGGTGCTTTTATTGTGAAATCCTCCACTGGTGCTTTTATTGTGAAATCCTCCACTGGTGCTTTTATTGTGAAATCCTCCACTGGTGCTTTTATTGTGACATCCTCCACTGGTGCTTTTATTGTGACATCCTCCACTGGTGCTTTTATTGTGAAATCCTCCACTGGTGCTTTTATTGTGAAATCCTCCACTGGTGCTTTTATTGTGAAATCCTCCACTGGTGCTTTTATTGTGAAATCCTCCACTGGTGCTTTTATTGTGAAATCCTCCACTGGTGCTTTTATTGTGAAATCCTCCACTGGTGCTTTTATTGTGAAATCCTCCACTGGTGCTTTTATTGTGAAATCCTCCACTGGTGCTTTTATTGTGAAATCCTCCACTGGTGCTTTTATTGTGAAATCCTGCGGTGGAACATTATGGGGACATGAGGAGCTCCGGGGCTCTGGACTCGTCTGAACACGAGTCTCATAAAACCTCCCACTTTATCCTCCTGTGAAAACCCCGAATATCTACGTCTGTTCTGCCCGGCAACAGCGACAAACCGACCAATCAGAGCCCACATAAACCGACCAATCAGAGCCCACATAAACCGACCAATCAGAGCCCACACACAGCTCAGGTTTGTCAAATTTATGTTCATCACAAAAGAGGCACAGATAAAAACACTTCTCACAGTTTTTTCCTGATTGTCGTTTAGCAAATCCAACATTTACACAAAATCACAAATGATTCTTTCATTTCTTTGGTTCAATCACAAACTGGGATTTACATAATATCACATTCTGTTCCTGGGTCGGCCTCGTAGGACTACAAACATGGCTGCCAGAGCTCTAGGAGACTACAAACATGGCTGCCAGAGCTCTAGGAGACTACAAACATGGCTGCCAGAGCTCTAGGAGACTACAAACATGGCTGCCAGAGCTCTAGGAGACTACAAACATGGCTGCCAGAGCTCTAGGAGACTACAAACATGGCTCTGGAGGATTTGTTTGTTTTTCTCTCAAGCACATTTAATCAGATTTAATGATTCCTATTAGGCAGGAGTTTGTAGAATCTTTAAACACGACTCGATGAACGGGACCAGGAAACAACATTAGAACATAAATCAGAAAATAGTGGAACTTGGAAACAACAATATGACGATAATTCTGCAGGGAGTTTTTGTCATCGGGAAGAGGCGTTTTGCTTATTTTGACTCAATCTACTTTTTTACTATCGCAAAGCCCTAATTTTATTTGGTAGTTTTTAAACATTTTTATTATTTAACGGTGCAATAATCCAGTTTTCTATTATTTGACTGTTCCAGATAATTATAGTTTTCCTCTAATATCGAGCACGAGCGAGAAAACGGACTCCAAAACGGCCAATATTCTCACATCTTCAGTTGATTGTAGACGGGTTAAAGTGTTGCAGAACAAAGGTGGAGACATCCACATGTGAAAGGCACATTTTCATTTAAATATCACTGAATATTGTTGTAAAAATACAGAATATAATGTTATATGTGTTGGTATAAAATAAATGTGTTGTTACTTTCAGAACTGAACATAATTTCTTTTTGATTTGACTTTCATAATTATCAGGAACAGTCAGATTGTAGAAAATTGGATTCTTGCTCCATTAAATAATACCATTTTTTTAAAACTACCAAATAAATAAAGATGAAAAACGGTCAAAAACAAACAAAACGCCTCTTCCCGATAACGAAAACTCAAACATGCAGAATTATCTGGAAAACAGACAAAACACCTGCCGGACTGAACATGAGCATTAAAACACTGGTTCTAGTTTCAGAAAGAGGTAAATTTGTCTGAGTTTTGCAATATTAAAGAGTCCCTGGTCCCAAACTGCAGTCCTGGTTCAGTCCTGGTTCAGTCCTGCCTCAGTCCTGGTTCAGTCCTGGTTCAGTCCTGCCTCAGTCCTGCCTCAGTCCTGCCTCAGTCCTGCCTCAGTCCTGCCTCAGTCCTGGGTCAGTCCTGGTTCAGTCCTGGGTCAGTCCTGGTTCAGTCCTGGGTCAGTCCTGGGTCAGTCCTGGGTCAGTCCTGGGTCAGTCCTGGTTCAGTCCTGCCTCAGTCCTGCCTCAGTCCTGCCTCTGCAGCCACATTTGTCCCGTAGACTGTGCATAAACATGGACCCAGTTGAGCCTCGAGCGCCGCGTTCCTTCCGCTCTGGCTCCAGTTCATTTTCTGTTTCTCTCCGTCTGTAAGCGTCGCTGTCGGACTCGTTGTTTTGGTCTTAAACGTTCGGATAAACTCGCTCTGTGTGATTCTGCTGTTTTTATTTCGCCGTTTTGTCCGTAAACAAAGATACGAACACGAGTAACGGACCAATCAGGCGCCTTCGTTCCCTCGACAGTTTGATTGACAGCATGGATAAGCCCCGCCCCCTGCTGAATCAGCGGCGCAGGAAGTGGGCGTTACCTTCAACAGCCTCGCTCCTGATTGGCTCTTGTGTTGCTATGATACTCGCGGGAGGATTTCCAAATATGGACCTGGCTCCAGATTGGCTCCTGTAACCGTGGCAACAGGAGCCTCACGTGAGCGACGCTGTGGAGACGTCACACTCAGAGATATGGGACACGGTGAACAAACACAGAGCAGAGTAGATGAAAGAGTAGAAAAACCTTCAAGAGACGCAGTGGAAAAATATTGAACAGGGATGAAAAGAAAGCTGGAAAAATACGGAGATCGTGAAACAAACAACGAGGAAATACGATGAAGTGAATGTGACGCTCGGTGAAAAGGAGGAAAGAGCGCCGTGTTTACTGCGTCTGAAATGTTTTCAGTGGACAGCGCGAAGCCAAATAAATAACAGCGTCATTTAAAGACGTCACACCTGATGTTGCCGAGAAGACGCTCGAGTTTTATTACGATTATCACGATTCTGCTTTATGAATCTGCGAGCCTCGATGAGCCTCATTTGACTGGATCTGACGCTATGGCGACGCTGCGCTCGCCGGGGCCACGTCCCCGCACAGTCTACGGTCTCGTCCCGAAGCCGAATTTCCCCAGAATCCTTTGTGCTTGGACACTGAGACCATGTGACCCTTAAAGAGCGTCAAGAACAACAATAAAAAAGTGCATAAAAAGACACAGATTAAACGAGTCTGAGTCCAGCCCGATTCAAGTCCCCAGGGTTCCAGCGGGGTCAGGGAGGGGTCAGGGGTCAGGGAGGGGTCAGGGGTCACGGGGGGGATCCCACGTCCACCGTGATCCGCGTGAACAAATCCAAACGCTCCGTCTTCACCACGCGGTACGACAACGAGTTTATGCCGTCCCGATGCATCGTCTCCCGGGTGTGATTGATTCTGTCAAACCTGAAGGAGAAGAAGAGAAGGAGGAGGTGAGAGGAGAGGAGACAGGAGGAGGTGAGAGGAGAAGAAGAGAAGGAGGAGGTGAGAGGAGAGGAGACAGGAGGAGGTGAGAGGAGAAGAGGAGAGGAGGAGGTGAGAGGAGAAGAGGAGAAGAGGAGAGGAGGAGGAGAAGAGACAGGAGGAGAGACAGGAGAAGAGGAGAGGAGGAGGTGAGAGGAGAAGAGAAGGAGGAGGTGAGAGGAGAAGAGAAGGAGGAGGTGAGAGGAGAAGAGGAGAGGAGGAGAAGAGACAGGAGGACAGACAGGAGGAGAGAGGAGGAGAGACAGAGGAGGAGAGAGGAGGAGGAGACAGGAGCAGACAGGAGCAGACAGGAGCAGACAGGAGCAGGCAGGAGCAGGCAGGAGCAGACAGAAGCAGACAGGAGCAGACAGGAGGAGACAGGAGCAGACAGGAGCAGGCAGGAGCAGGCAGGAGCAGGCAGGAGCAGACAGGAGCAGACAGGAGCAGACAGGAGCAGACAGGAGCAGACAGGAGACAGGAGCAGGCAGGAGCAGGCAGGAGCAGACAGGAGCAGGCAGGAGCAGACAGGAGCAGGCAGGAGCAGGCAGGAGCAGACAGGAGGAGACAGGAGGAGACAGGAGCAGACAGGAGCAGACAGGAGCAGGCAGGAGCAGGCAGGAGCAGACAGGAGCAGGCAGGAGCAGACAGGAGCAGGCAGGAGCAGAGAGGAGCAGACAGGAGCAGGCAGGAGCAGGCAGGAGCAGACAGGAGCAGGCAGGAGCAGGCAGGAGCAGGCAGGAGCAGGCAGGAGCAGACAGGAGCAGACAGGAGCAGGCAGGAGCAGACAGGAGCAGACAGGAGCAGGCAGGAGCAGACAGGAGCAGGCACCTCTGTGGGTTGGGGTCGTTCTTCTGGTCCCTCTCGTGTCGGATCATTCTGCACTTCCCCACCTCCCCACTGGGCCTGGAGATGCTCATGCCTTTGGACGCCAGTCTGCAGGAAGCACAGCGCCGCAGTCAGTCCCAGAGCCTAATCCAGATCCTAATCCAGATCCCAATCCAGATCCTAATCCAGATCCCAATCCAGATCCTAATCCAGATCCTAATCCAGATCCTAATCCAGATCCCAATCCAGATCCCAATCCAGATCCTAATCCAGATATTATATTCTTGTAAATGTTGTGCATTGTGTGTTATATTATAGTTTGTTTTCTACTTTATTTTATTCTATTTTATTTGTTGCATGTTCAGTGTTTGTCACATTTCGCTCCAAGTATCGCAGCAATTTCCTCATGTGTGAACCTGTTCAGTCATACGACAATAAAACCTTTATGATTCTGAATCCTGATCCTAATCCAGATCTACTAGTTAGTGATAGTGATTATAGTTACTATAGTTATAAAGATAGTCTAGAGATAGTTATGAAAACAGTAGTAATCTCACAGTTTCCTCTTTCAGTTCTGTCACAGTGAGACTCACTTGTTTAGTTCAGATTCATGTATCACTGTTTTTAAGTGATTCTTTCAGACTCTTATTGTAAACAGTCCAACGTGGGACAGAACGTTTCATCTGGATGTTTTTCTACTGTTGCTTATTTCTGTTATTTACACTGCGTCTGGATCAGGCCGTCGTCGTAAATGAGAATTGGTCCAATCGACTTACCTGGATAAATAAAGCTCTAGTGTTATTTCTATAATTCATTTCCCCACAAAAATGTGACTTATATCTCTTTTTTCTTCTTCATTGTGGACTTTTTGGCGGTTCGACTTTTACTCCGGAAAATACGGCATTCAAGTTGCTGAAAGTTAAAGATTTTATGGACATGAATCATTTAAATTTTAATATTATGGACTAGTCTCAACCAAAAAGTTCCACAGTGCAACAACTGCGACAGTGATGGAGAGGAAAACGTCATGGAGAAGTCTGTTTAACGTCTTTTTTCAACACATTCTGGTGATAAATGTCTTTGGCGGCGATGGTCGCTGTGGCCACGAGCGGCTCACCTGTTGTAGATGTCGTCGTCCTCTCCGCCCCAGCCCCAGTAGTTGTTCGGGAATCCGTTGATTTTCAGGTATTGCTCTTTGCTCATGGACGAGACGCCTCCGAAGTACGAGTTATACGGAAGTCTGCAAGAGAACAGGGAGCGTGTGAGCAGAGCCGGGCCAAAGATCGCCCGAGTCCCACCTGAGCCCCGCCCGAGTCCCGCCTGAGCCCCGCCCGAGTCCCACCTGAGCCCCGCCCGAGTCCCGCCTGAGCCCCGCCCGAGTCCCGCCTGAGCCCCACCCGAGTCCCACCTGAGTCCCGCCTGAGCCCCGCCCGAGCCCCGCCCGAGTCCCGCCCGAGCCCCGTCCGAGTCCCGCCTGAGCCCCGCCCGAGTCCCACCTGAGCCCCGCCTGAGCCCCGCCCGAGTCCCGCCCGAGTCCCGCCTGAGCCCCGCCCGAGTCCCGCCTGAGCCCCGCCCGAGTCCCGCCTGAGCCCCACCCGAGTCCCGCCTGAGCCCCGTCCGAGTCCCGCCTGAGCCCCGCTCGAGTCCCACCTGAGCCCCGCCTGAGCCCCGCCCGAGTCCCAACAGTGTGGACCAATCTGGACCAGTGTGGACCAATCTGGACCAATTTGGACCAGTGTGGACCAGTGTGGACCAGTCTGGACCAGTGTGGACCAGTGTGGACCAGTGTGGACCAGTGTGGACCAGTGTGGACCAGTCTGGATCAGTGTGGACCAGTGTGGACCAGTCTGGACCAGTGTGGACCAATCTGTACCAGTGTGGACCAGTGTGGACCAATCTGGACCAATCTGGACCAGTGTGGACCAGTGTGGACCAGTGTGGACCAGTGTGGACCAGTGTGGACCAGTCTGGACCAGTGTGGACCAGTGTGGACCAGTGTGGACCAGTGTGGACCAGTGTGGACCAATCTGGACCAATTTGGACCAGTGTGGACCAGTGTGGACCAGTGTGGACCAGTGTGAACCAGTCTGGACCAGTCTGGACCAGTGTGGACCAGTGTGGACCAATCTGGACCAATCTGGACCAGTGTGGACCAGTGTGGACCAGTGTGGACCAGTCTGTACCAGTCTGGACCAGTCTGGACCAGTCTGAGGCCGTCTGAAGATCAAGATGAGTGTTTTAGTCCTGGTTTAGTCCACAATAGTTCTGGTTCAGTCTCTGGTTCAGTCCTCATCTGAACACAGACTAATCTGTTGACAGACGGGTTGAAGTTTCAGGCCCTGGTTTAGTCCTGGTTTAGTCCTGGTTTAGTCCTGGTCTAGTTCTAGTTTAGCCCTGTTTCAGTCCTGGTTGACTCTTTGGTTTAGTCCTCCGTCAGTCCTCACCTGAACTCACCCACAGAAAGAGATGGATCACGTGGCTGGTTGAAGAACCTGTAGGCCTGTTTCAGTCCTAGTTTAACCCTGTTTCAGTCCTAGTTTAACCCTGTTTCAGTCCTAGTTTAACCCTGTTTCAGTCCTAGTTTAACCCTGTTTCAGTCCTAGTTTAACCCTGTTTCAGTCCTAGTTTAACCCTGTTTCAGTCCTCACCTGAACCCAAACTTGTCCATGGACACGGACAGGTGCTTTAGTCCTGGTTTAGTCCTGTTTCAGTCCTGTTTCAGTCCCGTTTCAGTCCTCACCTGAACCCAAACTTGTCCATGGACACGGACAGGTGCTTTAGTCCTGGTTTAGTCCTGTTTCAGTCCTGTTTCAGTCCCGTTTCAGTCCTCACCTGAACCCAAACTTGTCCATGGACACGGACAGGTGCTTTAGTCCTGGTTTAGTCCTGTTTCAGTCCTGTTTCAGTCCCGTTTCAGTCCTCACCTGAACCCAAACTTGTCCATGGACACGGACAGGTGCTTTAGTCCTGGTTTAGTCCTGTTTCAGTCCTGTTTCAGTCCCGTTTCAGTCCTCACCTGAACCCAAACTTGTCCATGGACACGGACAGGTGGCGTGGTTGGCTGAAGCACTTGTAGGTGTTGCGGTCGTCCATGGGGATCAGGTCCACGTCGCTGAACACGAAGCACTCGTAGTCGTGGTCCTTCAGCGCCTCCATGTAGCCCACGTTCAGCAGCTTCGCCCGGTTAAACGTGGCGTCTCCGTCCTGGGAACAGCAACCGGCACAATTACAACGATTTAAGGTTGAAAATCACATCCTATCGTCTAAAGAAAGTTGTTTTTTTGTCACTGTGACATGAAAAACATCTCAGGAGACTTCATCAAAGCTTAGTCCTATGAAAAATATCTGAAATCAGGACCACATGAGGTCTAAACCGGGTCCGTGATGAAGTAAAAGTATAAAGTACTGCGCTTAAGTATACAGTTTAGGTATATGGACTTTCTGCTCCACTACACTCCTGAACGGGACTGAGGAGGAAGTAAGGGTTTTTAGCACATTTATAGTCTGAGCAAACAAAAGTATATTTATAGTGTATAAGGTTTTTCAACAGGAAAATTTTAAAACATAAAAAATATTAGTTTCTATTGAACCTTATCAAATATTTACAGTGTCAGGTGCATAAATCTACTGCATTTTTTCAGGGTTTGGGCGGCTTATATTTTACATTGCGACACACAGATTCTTCTCTATTCGGTTGTTTTTATTACTATAACTTCTATAACTCAAAATGAAATGTCAGTCCACGGTCTCCAATTTTATAAAATAAATTTCCCCCAAAAAGTGGGACTTTTCTTCTTCATTGCACATTTTTTGGCTGTTGTGACTTAGTCTGAAAAATACAGCATGTTTAACATTTATATGAAGCATTTTTAGCGTTTTTTATATACATGAATTGGCCACGACCTTAAAAGGCTGAACAGTATTAATTTTAACTCCTCCTCCGTCGGTTTTAAATAATACTAAAGCGAGCAGTGGTTTATATCACACAGTAACACATCAGGTCTGTGCAAATACTCGTGCGACAGAAGCTGATCTGTGTAACTGTAATCTGTGTGAAACTGTTTTAACTTTATGTGCAACTCTAAATCTAATCTAATCTCCTGTGGACGGCAGTGTTACTCAGCGGCTCTGACACGGTCTGTGAGGCGCCGCAGACGGTGGAAACTGAAGCCGTGTTTTTCATTCACATTTGAATAGTGATTTGTTTACACCGTGTCAGTGCTGCAGACCGTCAGAGACTTGTAGATACCGACGGTTTAGGATCCAGAGGAACCCGGGGCCGATATATTTGAGCTCATATGTAGGGCTGACTGACGGGTTTCCTTCATATTATGCCATAAAAGAACTGTGTAGTCACATTTTGTGTAATTGTGGCATTAATATTTTGAACTCTTTTGGATATGTATCCCCATTACATGTGTGTGTTTCCGTTTTTTACCTCTAGGCTCTGTTCACGCTCACGTTTGGAAACAGGCGGATGAGGACTTGGGCAGGTGAGGCAGGTGAGCGAATACTTTGGGCAGTATAAAGCACTTTTGTCTCCATTCTTGCAGTGTGTTTTAGAACTCACGAGTCTGTTACACTTTTGTTCAGTCCAAATGTGAACACTTTGTTCTCACGTGTCGTAATCTTGTGGCAGGAGATCTCGACCCGTCGCTTATCTTTAGTTCTGAAAGTTCAGAGAATTTTGGAGATTCTTCCACGTTGGAGCCACACGAGATAAAGATGCAACTGCGGTTTTATCTGTGGTTTGTCTCAACTTTGGACGGAGGATTTCACTGTCCAGAGTTTGAACAGAACGTCAAAAGGACGAGCTGCTCCGACTGCTGTATTTTACTTCATTATTTTGTTCCAGCTCCAGTTTTGTTGTTTGTTCAATAGAAGAAAACGTGCAACACATTTGACATTTTCTCTGTTGTGATGATTAAATGTTTGTGTTTCACATGAACTTTGCTTTAACAAAGACTTTTAGTGCCACACGATTTCCCTGTTTTTCAGCACTGAACAAATTAAAATGTGTCTGAGCCTCAGCAGCAGCTCCAGAACTGAACAGTGATCAGTATAATGAGAATAACTGATCATGAGAATAATCACGCCAGCAATATGGATTTATTTATATATTTATCATGTATGTATTTATTATGTATTTATTATGTATGTATCTATTATGTATGTATTTATTTATATATTTATTTTGTGTTTAACAGCAGGTTTAGAACTGGGATTGTCACTACATTGAAACTGTATCTGTCTGAGCTGGAAAAGAACAAAGACTGAGCTGAACAGAAGCATAAATCTGATATGAGTAATAAAGGGTCAGTGCTCTTCACTGATTTTCCCAGGAGGCAAAGACAAAGGGACAGGATAAAGTGAAACTGTGATACATCACGGATTAAATCTCCTCACGTGTGGCCGCTTTAATCCTGCAGTACGGTTCTATCAGTGTCTTTACATTAAGACCACAGATCTGCACAGATCAAACTGAACCAAACACAAGTTCTACAAACGAACCGAAAATAACTCACAGAATCCAACGAAACAATCAGTTCAAAATGTGCATCAAATATTCAAATGTCTCAGTTTAAAATTCTCAATAACTTAACAGCAT
>CM060656.1:42795516-43177299 GCA_030686955.1 Odontamblyopus rebecca | reverse complement strand
AACTATATACAGTATATAACAGCACATGTACATATATAACAGCACATGTACATATATAACAGCACATGTACATATATAACAGCACATGTACATATATAACAGCACATGTACATATATAACAGCACATGTACATATATAACAGCACATGTACATATATACAGCACATGTACATATATAACAGCACATGTACATATATAACAGCACATGTACATATATACAGCACATGTACATATATAACAGCACATGTACATATATACAGCACATGTACATATACATACAGTATATAACAGCACATGTACATATACATACAGTATATAACAGCACATGTACATATACATACAGTATATAACAGCACATGTACATATATAACAGCACATGTACATATATAACAGCACATGTACATATATAACAGCACATGTACATATATAACAGCACATGTACATATACATACAGTATATAACAGCACATGTACATATATAACAGCACATGTACATATATAACAGCACATGTACATATATAACAGCACATGTACATATATAACAGTACATGTACATATATAACAGCACATGTACATATATAACATATGTACATATATATACATGTATATATACAGCACATGTACATATATACAGTATAACAGCACATGTACATATATACAGCACATGTACATATATAACAGCACATGTACATATATAACAGCACATGTACATATATAACAGCACATGTACATATATAACAGCACATGTACATATATAACAGCACATGTACATATATAACAGCACATGTACATATATAACAGCACATGTACATATATAACAGCACATGTACATATATAACAGCACATGTACATATATAACAGCACATGTACATATATACAGCACATGTACATATACATAGTATATACAGCATGTACATATATACAGCATACATATACATATAACAGCACATGTACATATATACAGCACATGTACATATATACAGCACATGTACATATATAACAGCACATGTACATATATAACAGCACATGTACATATATAACAGCACATGTACATATATAACAGCACATGTACATATATACAGCACATGTACATATATAACAGCACATGTACATATACATACAGTATATAACAGCACATGTACATATATAACAGCACATGTACATATATACAGCACATGTACATATACATACAGTATATAACAGCACATGTACATATATACAGCACATGTACATATATAACAGCACATGTACATATATAACAGCACATGTACATATATAACAGCACATGTACATATATAACAGCACATGTACATATATAACAGCACATGTACATATATAACAGCACATGTACATATATAACAGCACATGTACATATATACAGCACATGTACATATATAACAGCACATGTACATATATAACAGCACATGTACATATATAACAGCACATGTACATATATACAGCACATGTACATATATAACAGCACATGTACATATATAACAGTACATGTACATATATACAGCACATGTACATATATACAGCACATGTACATATATAACAGCACATGTACATATATAACAGCACATGTACATATATAACAGCACATGTACATATACATACAGTATATAACAGCACATGTACATATATACAGCACATGTACATATACATACAGTATATAACAGCACATGTACATATATACAGCACATGTACATATATACAGCACATGTACATATATACAGCACATGTACATATATAACAGCACATGTACATATATAACAGCACATGTACATATATAAGGCAAGGCAAGTTTATTTGTACAGCACAATTTGTATAAATAATCATCAAAATTTTAAAATAGAGATGGGACATTAAATTAGAGAGAATTAGAGAGAAGAGAAGAGTGCGGAATGGAAAATGAAAACCTTTCAGTCATATGCAGCTAAACAGAACCCTTTTTACCTGGATTTAAACAGAGTCAGAGTCTGTCTCACATGTTCAGACTGTTCCAGGTTTTAGCTGCAGAATCTGAAACTCTGACTCCCCGAGTTTAGTCCTGACTCTGGGACCAGCAGGAGTTCGGTCCCTGAGCTCCTCAGATGCAGATGGTTCATGAGGCTCTAACATGTCACAGATGGACTTTGGAGAGACTTGTGCAGGAGCAGAGCTGCTTTAAAGTCTCTGAGCCACAGGGGGCAGAGCAGAGACCTGAGACAAGGACTTATGTGCTCAGACTTCCTGGTTTGAGTCAGGACCCGAGCTGCAGCGTTCTGGATGTTCTGTTTGTTCTGGATGTTCTGTTTGTTCTGGATGTTCTGTTTGTTCTGGATGTTCTGTTTGTTCTGGATGTTCTGTTTGTTCTGGATGTTCTGTTTGTTCTGTTTGTTCTGGATGTTCTGGATGTTCCGGATGTTCTGTTTGTTCTGTAGCTGTTTTACAGCTCGTTTGCAGAGGCCAGTGAGGCCGTTACAGGATCTAACCTACTGGAGACAAACACATGGATAAGTGTCTCCAGGTGCTTTAGACAGTCGACCTTTGGTTTTTGCTGTTTTTTAGATGGTAAAATGTGCAGATGTTATTGATCTGATGTGGCTGTTAAAGTTCAAGTCTGAGTCCATTATTACCCCGAGATTTCTCGCCTGATTTGCAGGTTTTAGAGAGAGAGACTGGAGGTAACTGCTGACACTGTCTCTTTGTTTCTGTGGCTGTGACTTGTGTCTTGTCTGAGTTTATCTGGAGAAAGTTGTTTTCATCCACACACTGATCTGTTGGAGGCAGTGGCAGAGTGAGTCCACTGGTCCATAGTCCTGCTGCAGTGAGACACAGATCTGAGTATCGTCTGCGTAGTTGTGGTCGGACACATTAGTGCTGCGTATTAACTGGCCTGTAGGGGGCAGCATGTAGAGACTGAACAAAAGTGGGCCCAGGATCGACCCCTGGGGCCCCCCACAGGTCAGGGCCATGTGATCTGAGATACAGTTTCCAATTTCAACAAAACACTTCCCGTCTTCTAGACTTGAACCAGTTTAGTGCAGTACCTCAGATGCCCTCCCAGTCCTCTAGTCTCTGTAAGAGGATCCATGATCAACAGTGTCAAAAGCAGCACTCAGATCTAACAGGATCAACACTGAGACTTTTCCTGCAGCAGTGTTCAGGCGGATGTCGTTTGTCACCTTGATCAGAGCGTCTCAGTGCTGTGGCCAGGGCTCTACGCTAACTTTTTTTTTCAGGAGCACATGTGCCCCTATGTGAAAAATTTTAGGAGCACAGAAAAAAAATGGGGGCACAAATAGGTTTTCATTTCGAACGATTATTACAGTGCAGAACTTGCGCACACCAACTTATTTGAATTGATGTAATACAAAAAACAAAAGAATTATTATGACTGTACTTTTCCTGCATGATCGCAGTGTTTTTATAAATATATCTTCATTTTATCTGATTAACATTTAGACTTAAAATAAGCCAAACAAACTGTACTGCACTGAAACACTCTGTGGCCCTTTTTTGGACCTTCACCCACAGTTTGAGAACCTCTTCTTTAAGAGAACTTCCACTGGCACTTTACACAAAACTGCTTCAAAGTGAAAAACATAGGTAAGATTTTTAAACCTGTATTTTCAAATTCCTAGGTGAAGTTACATTCTCTTACTGGTTTTACAGTGGTTTTTAGCCTCTGCACATTTACCAAACTAAAGGCACATTGTGACAGAGTTATTTGGCATTTTCTTAGGCAAACTTCAGCCCACATATCACCTGCTCTGTGCTGTGGGTCTGCTCTGTGTGGACACTGACAGAAAATTAGTATTGGCGTATTTGACGTGAGGCGGAAGGATAGGTGGGATACCTGCCCTGTGACGCACGTTGGTACACGAGGGTGGCGCTGTGGACAAGCCGCGCGCTGCGGAGTCTGTGCTGACGGGCCGCACAGTGTCTGCGGGCTCCAGTGCACAGGCCGCAGAGAGACGTCCCGCGTGGTCACGCACACCGGTGCAAGTTTATTGCAGCGGCCGTAATGAAATATGATCACACTCAGTATTCAGACCTTGAGTCCGTGATAAGACCGAGTCCAAATGCGCTCGAGACAAGACCAAGACAAAGCTCTCGCTTTAGCTGAGAAGGAAGTCCAGCGGCGTGGGGGTGTTTACTGAGTGGTGGAACAGGTGTGGGTCCTGCTGCGGGGCGCTCCTCGTTGAAGGGGGCGTGGGTGTGTTTTGAAGCGGAGTTTGTTCGTATGAGTGATATCGGCCACATGCGGAGCTCACACGCTGGGGTCAGCGCTCGCGCTGGGAAAGCGTGCGGCGCTTTAGGGGCTCCAGGCTTGGGCACGATTCTGAAGTCCTAGTGTGAGTTTGCCCCTGTTTGATACATTTAGAACGTTTAACTTGTCACGTTACGTCTGTGCGCAGTTCTCCTTACTGTGGCTGCAGAAGCACTCGCACTGGTGCGACTGTTTTATTTTCCTCGTTCGCACGACGAAATATTTACTCGCAAATGCGAGTGAAATGGGCGCACTGTAGAGCCCTGGCTGTGGCTCTAAAACCTGACTGGAAAACATCACAGGAGCTGTTCATTTGGAGAAAGTTCGTCAGCTGTTGGTAAACAGCTTTTTCAAGGACTTTGCCAAAAAACGGCAGATTTGGGATGGGCCAGAAATTGTTCAGTTCTGTGGCATCAGGACTGCTCTTCTTTAGGAGAGGCTTAACGACCGCAGTTTTCAAAGCTCTTGGGAGCTTCCAGATTGAAGTGACATGTTAACTATGTGAGCGAGTGGTGAAAGTAACTGTGGAGGACAGACTTTAGAAATCTAGTGGGTAACACATGGAGGCAGCATGTGGATGAACTGACTGGAGACGATCTCTAATTGATATTTAATGCGTGTACATTTTGCATTGGCCCAGACTTCCTGTCGTCACTTCCTGCGTCTTTCACTTTCCCCCGAGAACGACACAAACACAAACAAATCTGTCACAGAGAGAACACTCATATTCACTGAGTCGAGTCCTTTAGTCCCACAGAAGCTGAAGCAGCAGCACAAGGAAAGAGCTGCTTTTTTCAGCTCTTACAGTTTATGCAAATGAGCCGTGAGGTTTTAAGTTTAGTTTGTGTAAAACATAAATGTTTAAATCTGCATTAAACTCAGTCTGACCTCACACTGATGAGGCTCTGGAGTCAGGACCTTTATGTGTTTAAAGTTCAGTTTATTTATGCAGATTAGTAACAGTAATAATTGTGATGATAATTTTAATATAAAATGTTAATGATTAATCAAAGATCTATAGTAAATTTTCCCAACAATCGATTAAGACAATTCAATCGAATGCCCGTCCCTAACTTAAACATTATTTTTATTGATCTGTATGGAATCGATTTGAAATATATGGAATCAAAAGCTCCTGTCTGGAGGTTTGTGTTGTATCTTAGTGATACATACATGATATAATAATAAACGTCTGTGTTCCAGAAACTCACCGAGCTTCGCAAAATGGATTAATTACACGTTCTTCTAAACATGCCAGTTTTTACCCTGCAGCTCCTCAGAGGAAGCGTGCGGGAGGAGTCTGTGCTGGCGCTGGGCGGGGCCGGATCGTCTCTGCACCGTGTCCCGGGGCGCTGTGTGCGGATCATTTATGTGCTGTATTATGTGCTGTACTGTGATGTGAAAGTGGAGCAGATTAAACCGGCTCCGACATAAACAATAACACGCGCACACAATACTTGACTCACGTTTGAAGCCGTTTACAGCTGTAAATAATCTATTAAAAAGTGCACTGGGCGGCTTTTTGGATACCTGTTGTCACCCGTTTTTACAAATGTGCAAATAATATCACTGGAATGTTCCACAGTGTGACGTTAAATCAATCACAGGTGATTTTATAGCTCAAATAGCTGGAAAACCAGATGTTCTGACTGCGCGCGGGGTCGCCTCTCCACAGATCTGACCTGAAACTTGGTCTGGTTTGGTCTCTGTGAAGATAGAAAGGTTTAATACCGTACTTGCCACTCAGGGCTTCCATTTTTGACACTCACTCTGCCAGGAAAGTTACACAGTGCACCTTTAAGTCATTAGATTGTACAGTTTTAGTTTGCATTTCAATGATCTACGGCTCAAATGTTGTCGTATTGCAGAAAAATAACAAAAAACTCCCACTAGAACTAAGAAAAGTATTGAAAACATAAATACTGACGCCCTAAAAGTATAGTTACAGTTTTCATATAGTAAAGTTTTTATAGTATTTATTGTAAAAGTCGTAGTTTCATAGTTCACTTTTGTAAAAATAAACAAAATGTATTTATCTGGGACATTTTTACTCATTTTATTTTGCACAAACTAAACTTTCTTCTGTTTCCATTTAGATTCATGAGTCTGTTCAAAAAGAGCACACAGAAAACAGGGCGGTGGGTTTTAAATATCAGTATCAAATATCAGTATCGGCTAAAACTAAACCAGAACCAACATGTCGTGTCACTTTGAACAACGACAATAATATATTTTTTATCATTATGTTCCCCTTCTTTAACCTCCTTCTGGAACAGAATCTAAATTACAACATGAAAGTGACAGTTAAAGGTGAAATAAGTGCAGTGTGTTTCTGCGTCTGATGAAACAGTTTCATCTGTGCACAGCTACGTTACCTCAGTGTGTCTCAAACAACTTCCTGAATACAGAACACGCCTGTTTAGAGTTGGTATTGTTTTCTGCTTTATTTGTTTATTGCTCCTCTGTGGTTTGTTTTAGGGCCCGTGTGATTTGTTCTGTTCGTTCTTGCTCGTGTTTCATTTGGCTGGTTTTACTGTGTTTATTTTGATTTTATTATTGTTGCTCATGCGTTGTATTTGTGCAGAATTTTGGAGACTGTTTATGAAATGTGCTGTAGAAACAAAGCT
Organism: Odontamblyopus rebecca; assembly: GCA_030686955.1. Taxonomy (NCBI): domain Eukaryota; kingdom Metazoa; phylum Chordata; class Actinopteri; order Gobiiformes; family Gobiidae; genus Odontamblyopus; species Odontamblyopus rebecca. The sequence continues at coordinate 43,170,419 of CM060656.1, read as the reverse complement.
GCGTTGTGCCCGATGGTTATGGCGCTATCCGGGTTTTATTATCAAACTAACAGTGAGTGCCGGGCTCGTACCCAACGTCCACTTCCAATGTTTAGCTCAAATTAATGGTCGTAAAAGTGTTTTGATGCATTTAAAGCACATTTACAGATTATATTGTTTATTTATATGATTGATGTTGAAGATTGTGACTTTGTCTTTTTAAAATGGGACTAAACACCTCCACAAACACATTTCAGATGGCACCACTAAACGGGGCAGTGCCTGGTAGGGTTGTGTGGTAATCCGGTCTCAAAGTATCAGCAGTTTCAGTTTCATCACCGTCATTATAAAAATCTGCATCAGGAGCTAAAACCACAGCAGGACTTTCTCCCTCCGCTCTCTCTCCTCTTCAAACGTGGTTCCGCTCGGAGATTTCCCTCCACACGCAGCGAGGAAGAAGAAAAAAACCTGACTGACGCTTCGTGTGCGACGCTGAGCCCAAAAGTTTGTGATGGAGACGTTTTGTTGAAGCCGAGAGTCGAGAGGGGACGAGGCTGAAGAGGAGAAAGTTCCCGAGGGCGAAGTCAGACTTTCACGGAGGAGACGGTAAAGCCCGATTTATGGTTCTGGTCCAAACGTGTTTGTGTGGACGTGCGGCTCCTACGTACAGCGTCCGACCTGCACCTCCTGAACTTTCTAAAGACGCCTCAAAACCACACAGACAATAAGGGCTGTGATTGGTCCTCTGCACCGCTCTACATTTCCTCTGCTCTGCCATAGTCTGTATAAAAGGAGTGGACTAAGTGAGTGTGACGTCACCCACAGCTTTAGCGTCGCTCAAATGAGGCTCGTGATGCCACAGTTACAGGAGCAAATCTGGAGCCAGGCTCAATGTTAAGAATAGGGTTTTTCTGACAGACAAAATAGTGAAAAAAAAATTCAGAATCATGTAGAACAAGTTCATACGAACATTTAAGACCAAAATGACGAGGCCACAGCAACAGGTACAGAGAGAGGAGCGATCGGATCCCAATGCAAGTCAATGGGAAAAAGGGAGAGAAGGAGCCGGAAGAGCCTCCTGAAGCACTTCATGTTTGGCACGCGGCGGCTAACGGGTTAGCTTAGCCCACTCATATATACGGACTATGTGCTCCACTCATTCTAGACTTTGAGTAATAATGTGTTTAATGCAGCTTTGGCACATGTGTTCACGTTTTACACAAACCAAACTTCAAACCGCATGGCTCATTTGCATAAGGCTCATTTGCATACAGTATAAGCACTGATAAAAACAGCTTGTGAGCTGATGCTGATGCAAATGAACACGCTGCAAAGTTTGGTTTAATCAGAACTTGTGCCTCATCTTCAAACATAAAGCTGCAACTTTTATGTGCCTGAATGGTACAAAATAATTCTGAATTTGTCACAGTAAAACCGTAATCCCCGGGAAAATGCCGAGATGGTTTAACGGGATCAACATTTGGATACCGCCCAATCCTAGAGCCTGGGGGAGTAAAGGGGGAGGAGTCTGGAGGTAGAAGCATCACTGAAATCACTTGAAATTGCAGTACACAACACTGTTAAAACACCATTTACACACAAACAAAAAACAAATTTAGTGGGGTTTTTTGCACTTTAAGTTAAACATAAACCCAAAAGCGATGAAACGATCTGATATTTTGTTTTGTTTAGTTCGGGGTTTTGGTCGTTAATGAAGCTGCGTTTGTGTGCGACAGGTCGAAGTGAAGGTTCTAGGTACAGATCTGTGAGAAGACGGTTTGTGTTTTGGATCATAGCCGACAGTCGTCCTTGTGTTCTGTCTGATTCTGTAAAGCACTGATTCTGTAAAGCACTGATTCTGTAAAGCACTGATTCTGTAAAGCACTGATTCTGTAAAGCACTGATTCTGTAAAGCACTGATTCTGTAAAGCACTTTTCGTATTGTGTAAGTGAACTGTGCTGTACAAATAAACTCGCCTCGTTCAGAAAATAAACAACAAGAAGTCACTTGAGAGCGTCTTTACACTGGAGCATGACAGAGGCACAAAAACAGGTCTGTGTAGTTGAAGCATGTGCAGTAATTAGCCGTTAATGTAATTAATGAGCATGTTTTTGTTAATTAAAGGTCCGATATTACACTAAACTGATTCTGGTGAGCTGACGGCCAAGTTAGAATGTTGTTACCTCCTCAAAAACACCTGGAGTCCTGTTTTGTTTCATTCACACAGTTTGAGTAATCGTTTATTATTAGTCTGTTTAGGTCTGCACAGCTCAATCTGCTCTGTTCCACCTTGTGATGTCATGAAATGGTATAGTTTGAGTTAACAGCAGGTTTGGCTGTTCAATCTTCTTCGGAAACAGAGTCGCAGCTTTATATTTGAAGACGAGGTACAAGTTCTGATCAAACCAAACTTCTCCAGCGCGTATCTGCCTCCATTTAATGATCTGGGACACGAAAGACAAGAAAAGCAGAAGAGGCAGATTCAGAATAAAAAGTAAAAGGCGACAGTCGTGTGATATTTCCACTGCAGCATGTTGTATCTGACAGACCCGCGCTCTCGCCAGGAGGAGAAGTTCCCGTCTCCTCCGTGAAAGTCTGACTTCGCCCTCGGGAACTTTCTCCTCTTCAGCCTCGTCCCCTCTCGACTCTCGGCTTCAATAAAACGTCTCCATCACAAACTTTTGGGCTCAACGTCGCACACGAAGCGTCAGTCAGGTTTTTTTCTTCTTCCTCGCTGCGTGTGGATGGAAATCTCCGAGCGGAACCACGTTTGAAGAGGAGAGAGAGCGGAGGGGGAAAGTCCTGCTGATCTTTGGCCTGACGCAAGGTCATAGCTCCTCAACATTTGCGGCTTCTCCCGTCATTCGGCCTGAAGCCAAAATACTGCATAATATTATATTCGGTCCTTATGCGCTGCAGATTCTTTTAATGACGGTGATGAGACTGATACTGTTGATACCTCAGGATACTGTATTATCGTGTTACCGCCCAACCCTAATTCACCGCTCCTTTTCCCTTTAGTTCAGTCGACATTATCCAGATGATTCTAGTGAAGCTGTGTGGAGTTTAAAACACAACAGAGGACTTACGATATTGCGACTAGAGCCGTGCAAAAATATCGATATATCGTATTGTTTAATGTGCTGATGCAGTATCGATACCACAGGCTGCTTTATTGATATATCACCTAGAGTATTTTCTGGTATTTTTTATTAAATAATTTTGTTACAGCTACAGTTTTGTTGTTTGTTTAGTGGAAGAAAACTCGTTTATGCGACACATTTGACATTTTAACTGTTTTGAGGATTAAAATTAGGGCTGTCAGCGTTAACACATGCGATTAATCACAAAAAAAAATCTCACTAATGTTTTTTAACGCAGATTAATCCCACAGTTTATTGTGAACGCTCCTCTGTTAAAGTGCGGATGGTCCTGAAGGCGGCGCAGGTTATTAGGTCAGTGATCAGGTCCATACGGATGTGAAGACGACAGATGAGACGGTGACTGGAGCTCAGGGCAAATTTCTCTGCAAAAAACTGCCCCACGGGACTTTAGATAAACTAAGGGAGTTTGCAGATGTCGCAGTGATGAACTCTGTTTCCACAGAAGCACAAGTTTAAAACACCGTCTTAAAGGGAAACACGGGTTTGATTCAGCGGCAGAAACGACACGACTGCAACAAACCGAACATGAAGCACGACAAACAACGGCAACAAAACTACCAACGAAAGAAACATGTCAATAAAATAACTTTTTGATAATAAATTGCATTTTTGTTAAAATATTTTGGTCTTTTTTGAAGTATAATTACCTGCGATTAGTCGTGATTAATCAAAATTCTAAAGTGTGATTAATCTGATTTTAAACATTAATCGTTTGACAGCACTAATGCGAATACATGTTTCATATGAACTTTGCACATGAAGCGGTTTAACAAAGACTTTATTTATTGAACCGTATCAAATCATATTGAATCGAGAGTGCATTATATCGAGGTATACATCATGTCGTGGCCTGTGTATTGTATCCGCAACTTCTTAACGATACCCAGCCTTAATTACCACATGACATCACCAGGTGCTGAGTGTTTTGAGAGAAGTTTGAGTTTGTGCGAATGAAACAAAACACGACTCCAGGTGCGTTTGTGATGAAACCGTCGTGAGCTCAGAGTTGTCGTGAGCTCAGAGTTGTCGTGAGCTCAGAGTCGTCGCGAGCTCAGAGTCGTCGCGAGCTCAGAGTCGTCGCGAGCTCAGAGTCGTCGCGAGCTCAGAGTCGTCGCGAGCTCAGAGTCGTCGCGAGCTCAGAGTCGTGAGTTGGCAGCAGCAGCAGTGACAGAGCGCGGTGCACGATTGTTTAAAGCAGTAGAAGAAGAAAAGAAGCCCGTTACCCATGATGCTGAGCGGCGGAGGTGTCGTCTGCCATGCAAAAGACAGGAGCAGGAGAACGCAGAAGAACGCAGGAACAGAAGAGGAGACAGGAGGAGACAGGAGGACACAGGAGGACACAGGAGGAGACACGAGGACACAGGAGGAGACACGAGGACACAGGAGGAGACATGAGGACAAAGGAGGACACAGGAGGACACAGGAGGACACAGGAGGACACAGGAGGAGACACGAGGAGACACGAGGAGACAGGAGGAGACAGGAGGACACAGGAGGACACAGGAGGACACAGGAGGACACAGGAGGACACAGGAGGAGACAGGAGGACACAGGAGGACACAGGAGGAGACAGGAGGACACAGGAGGACACAGGAGGAGACAGGAGGAGACATGAGGACTCAGGAGGAGACAGGAGGAGACAGGAGGAGACAGGAGGAGACAGGAGGAAACAGGAGGACACATGAGGAGACAGGAGGAGACAGGAGGAGACAGGAGGACACAGGAGGACACATGAGGACACATGAGGAGACAGGAGGACACATGAGGACACATGAGGAGACAGGAGGAGACAGGAGGAGACAGGAGACAGGAGGACACAGGAAGAGACACGAGGAGACAGGAGGAGACACGAGGACACAGGAGGAGACAGGAGGACACAGGAGGACACAGGAGGAGACACGAGGACACAGGAGGACACAGGAGGAGACACGAGGACACAGGAGGAGACACGAGGAAACAGGAGGAGACACGAGGACACAGGAGGACACAGGAGGACACAGGAGGTGACAGGAGGAGACAGGAGGAGACAGGAGGAGACAGGAGGACACAGGAGGACACAGGAGGACACAGGAACAGGAGAGGGAAGGGAGAGAGAGGAGGGAAAAACAGACAGAGGAAGGGAGGAAGGACAACATGAGGAAGGGAGGGACAGAGATAGAAAGAGAGAGAGAAAGAGGAAGCAGTTAGATGCATGCTTCAATAAAACAATTATTCCAGGTGCATTGGGTTAATCAGAGTCAGAACAGAAACACAAACTCATGTTTAAATGCACAAAACACTCAACAGTTTAACACACGTTAGTACTGGGGTTAGTCCTGCTTTAGTCCTGCGTTAGACCTGGTTTAGACCTGGTTTAGACCTGCTTTAGACCTGCTTTAGTTCTGCTTTAGACCTGCTTTAGACCTGCTTTAGATTCACCTGTAGTTTCAGATGCACCTGTAGTTTCAAATTCACCTGTAGCTTTAGGCTCCGCCCCCTGTGGGTCGCGGTGGTCACCGTGGCGACCGTTCTGTGACACAGAGTCTCCAGAGACACGACGAGTCCCAGAGCAAGAGCACTTCCTGGAACTGCTTAGGCATGAAAAACCAGGACTGAACCAGGACTGAACCAGGACTGAACCAGGACTGAACCAGGTCTAAACAAGGACTAAACAAGGACTTAAACAAGGACTAAACCAAGACTAAACCAAGACTAAACCAGGTCAAACCAGGACTAAACCAGGACTAAACCAGGACTAAACCAGGACTGAACCAGGACTGAACCAGGACTGAACCAGGACTGAACCAGGACTGAACCAGGTCTAACCAGGACTAAACAATGACTAAACAAGGACTAAACCAAGACTAAACCAGGTCTAAACCAGGACTAAACCAGGACTAAACCAGGACTGAACCAGGACTGAACCAGGTCTAAACCAGGACTAAACAAGGACTAAACAAGGACTAAACCAGGTCTAACCCAGGTCTAACCCAGGACTAACCCAGGACTAACCCAGGACTAACCCAGGACTAACCCAGGACTAACCGGCTCTAACCCTGTACCTGGTTGATGACGTAGACGCCGTAGTCGAGCTGCTGCCTCTGCAGGATGGGGTGCAGGTAGTAGAGCCAGTATTTGAGGTGCTCGTCGCGGTTCCTGAAGGGGATGATGATGGCGACTTTCTGCACGGCCTCGCAGTCCGGGGGCCTAAAGCGCCCCCCGCTGGTGATCCGGGGATTCTCACTCTTCACCTGCTCCAGGGTCGGGCCCGGCTTCGTGAACTCCACCCGGAGAGGCCCCACTGCACAGAGAGGCACGATAATACTCCCTACAACTGCACAGAGGCACGATAATACTCTACAACTGCAGAGGCACGATAATACTCCCTACAACTGCACAGAGGCACGATAATACTCCCTACAACTGTACAGAGGCACGATAATACCCCCTACAACTGCACAGAGAGGCACGATAATACTCCCTACAACTGCACAGAGGCACGATAATACTCCCTACAACTGTACAGAGGCACGATAATACTCCCTACAACTGCACAGAGGCACGATAATACTCCCTACAACTGTACAGAGGCACGATAACACTCCCTACAACTGCACAGAGGCACGATAATACTCCCTACAACTGCACAGAGAGGCACGATAATACTCCCTACAACTGCACAGAGGCACTATAATACTCCCTACGACTGCACAGAGGCACGATAATACTCCCTACAACTGTACAGAGGCACGATAATAATCACTACAACTGCACAGAGAGGCACGATAATACTCCCTACAACTGCACAGAGGCACGATAATACTCCCTACAACTGTACAGAGGCACGATAATACTCCCTACAACTGCACAGAGAGGCACGATAATACTCCCTACAAATGCACAGAGGCACGATAATACTCCCTACGACTGCACAGAGGCACGATAATACTCCCTACGACTGCACAGAGGCACGATAATACTCCCTACGACTGCACAGAGGCACGATAATACTCCCTACGACTGCATAGGCACGATAATACTCCCTACGACTGCACAGAGGCACGATAATACTCCCTACGACTGCACAGAGGCACGATAATACTGCCTACTACTGCACAGAGGCACGATAATACTCCCTACGACTGCACAGAGGCACGATAATACTCCCTACGACTGCACAGAGAGGCATTGTTAGATCAAATTAAGACTTTTATTTTGTATTAAACTGAGCTCGGTTGTTTTTTCGTCATTTGTTTCGTTCTTGTGCGACTTCAGGCTCACGTGGAGCAAAATGTTTAGCCACAAGTTTAACCTCCCAGTGATTAGGAGGCTACAAAAAGTGGAAAGAAAAGAATTGAGTTTATCGTGTGTTACTAGTTTAAGGTTTAGTGGTTCCTGCTATGACAGTTTGTTCGTTGTTGTTCGCTGAGACGCATCGAAGAAAATAAAGTGCGTCAATTCACGGGTTTCCAAAAAAATGGACCCGTGCAGGATTCTGTGTTGACGTTTGCCTTATTTGACACCAGTCTGTTGCTATTTCTGCTACTATAACTTCTCTTGTGGATGAGTAAAGTTTGGTGCACGTGGCATTTACATTGTTCACATTTCTCTGAAGACGACACAGCAGTTTTGCTGGAGGCCACAGGCGCTGCTATCAGCCCTCAAACCGGTCTGATCGTGCGATAATATTGCACCATTCCCATAATTAGCATATTTTGCACATTCCCTGGGGTTTAAAAAGTGTAAAAGTGAGTATTGCACATTCTCTGGGGCCTTTCTGCCTAAGGTGCCAAAGGATGCACCCTGATGGCCGTACAGTAATACAGTAGGGCATTATTTCTTCAAGTTCAGCAAGGAAAACGAAAGGGGAATAAAAGAGTGCTTGAACCTGTTTCTCCTGCCGGTTGGGGCCCTGTACCATTAATTCAAACTGGTTGTGGAGGATGTGAGTCGGGTCATTACATATTTTACTCCCCAGTTTCACTAGTGTCTCTTGAAAGATCCTGAAGAGGACGGGGGGCCATGCCAATTATTTTACCCGCCCTTTTAGTCAGGCTTAAGATTTGAGCTTTCAGTTTGACAGATAGATGCCAAACCAGGTAGACATCCCAGAACGAATAATAGACTCAATACATGCTCGATAAAAAAGAAGCATTACATTTTTGTCCACTCCGTAAACCCTCAATCTTCTTAAAAAGTACAGGCGCCGACTGATTCGTGAGCAAACAAATTCTACGTGCTTGCTCCAGTTAAGGTGAGAATCAAAATAAACTCCCAAATACTTGTAACATGTCCCTGCTCTGTATTCTGACCCTTAACTGCAACAAAACTGTGGTCACCAACAGATCTTGGATCAAAAACCATTTCTTTTGTTTTGTCAACATTTAAGACAAGATTATGTTCTTCACACCACTTTACCACTTGTTCAATTTCCGATTTATAGACACCAGTGTCTGTGTTTTTATCAAGTAAGATAAGGATAGCTGTGTCTTCAGAAAATTTTAGTATATAATTGTTTGATTGCTGCTTTTGCAGTCATTTGTGTAAAGTGTGAAGAGGAGAGGTGAACTCACACAACCTTGGGGAGCCCCTGTGCTTAGAACCTGAATGTCCGATAGTGTAGAATTGATTTTAACTTGTTGTTGTCTATCTGTGAGAAAAGCAAGATACCAGTGAGCAGTGTAGTGGTTAACACCCATCTGCAACAGTTTGGTAATTAAAACATTAGGTAAAATAGTATTGAACACTGAACTGAAGTCCATAAATAATATTCTAGCATATGAGGAGGGGTCTTCTAAATGCTTTAACTAAGTGTGAAGTTGTAATAAGAGCGTCGTCAGTGCTTCTGTCATTATGCAAATTGGTAATGGTCGAAATGATCTTTCACGTCCCTCTTTAAGAAACCAACCGTAATGCGTTCAAACGTTTTCATCACTGATGTTAAAGCCACTGGTCTGAAGTCATTGTTTTCCTTTGGAGAAGGTTTTATTGGTACGGGAATAATAATTGCTTTTTTCCACATGGTCAGAATTAGTCCAGTGTCAGCTGAAAGCTGGAGCAAAGGGGTCCATGCTGGGGTCAGTTCCTCAGCAAATGTTTTAAGGAGGAATGGCGAAATCCCATCCGGCCCACTGGCCTTTTTGGTGTCCAGTCTTTTGAAGGCTTTAGTAACCCCGTTTGGGTCAATAACAAGACTGTGTTGGGTAGAGTTAAAGTCTGTGACTGAAGACCAGTCTGGAGGTCCTGAAGGGCCCTGAGATTCAAAACGTTTGTAAAAAAGGTGAAGCTCGTTGGCTTTCTCATGTTCATTCAGGACAAGCAGCCCACTCCTGTCGGGTTTTAAATTGGTTAGGTCTTTAACAACATCCCACAGTTTTTTGGAATTTCTAGTGTCAAGTGCATCCCTGACCCTCCTGTTATGCTCTTCCCTCCCTTCTCTTATTAACCCCCTCAGTTCTTTGTCAATTGCTTTCAGCTCCAAGGTGTCGATGACTTTATTAAATAAACGTGGTGCAACTACAGCTAAAAAACAGAGGAAACTACATAGACCATGATCCTCTGGTGTTCTCAGTGCAGACGACGCGCAGAAATATCTGTTCTAAGCACTTTTAATGAATAATTATTTATAATATTCCAGTACCAAAGGCTTTTCCCGTACTTTTATCAGGAAAAAGTTGCATCCTTACAGTTTTGTTAACCTCCGTAAGATGCATATCCTGAAAATATTTAATCAAGGTATTTTGATATTGCTCTTCTGGCTCCTTCTCTCCTTTTCCCCAGTGCCTCACATTAGGATCTTCTCGTCCCTCTGTCTGTACCTGCTGCTCTGAGCCTCGTCATTCTGGACTTAAACTGTTCGTCTGAAGCCGCCACACAGGATCCTGAACTTTTCATTTCTCTGTTTTGTTCCTAAATCAAGATCTGAACAGAAATAACGGACCAATCAGATGCCCTCGTTCCCCGAGGCCCCTCCCCCCTAGCGTTAGCAACAGGTTTGATTGACAGCTCGTTTCGTTGCTAAGTAAGTTCCCTTCCCGCTTTCCCCCGAGTGACGATTTCTGAAATAAAATGACAAAATATCTCAAACAGTCACAATATCTAATGTGACTAGAATCTGAACGAGCAGAATTTAACGAGCAGAAAGTAAAGAGAATTTGGTTAAATTGTGACTCTATTGTTGTTCGTACGGAACAGAACAAACAACATAAATCAGTGACTTAAACTATTTAAAGTTTGCTGCTAAAAGCTCAAAGTTTCTTCTTCTTGTGCAGAATCAGGTAAATCCAGTGTCCTGCAGGTGCAGAGTATCACATCCATAGTCCGTATATATGATGCATCAGCTCTGCCAGGAGGAGGCGCCACATTTAACCTCCTCACTCATGATTGGCTCTTGTGTTGCTATGATACTCGCGGGAGGATTTCCAAATATGGACCTGGCTCCAGATTCGCTCCTGTAACCGTGGCAACAGGAGCCTCATGTGAGCGACACTGTGGAGACGTCACACTCAGACACTCAGAGATACGCTCTGTGGCCGCGGCGCAGATGTGGCGCGTCAGAGCCGTGACCTCTGACCCCGGGGCCATGTTGTTTCAGCTGAAGCCTGAGCCTGGACTGTGGACCGGCCCTGAGCAAACAGCACACGCCCACGGCCCGGCTGAAGGTGTGTCGGGTAACTCTGCGGGAGGAGAGTCCCACAGCCGCTTCTCACCAAACCAGAGCAGGGGACGGGTCAGATCTGTGGAGAGGCGACTCCCTCGCAGTCAAGACCCCTGCTTTTATATATATATATATTTTTTTTTTATTCTTTGTATTTTTGAGCTGGGTCTGAGTGTCGCCTTAAGTCTGATGATACAATACTTACCATGACATGCACCTCAGCATTCGATATATCCCGATACTAACAGAATAGATGATATATCGCAATTTATCAGTAATTAATTATAATAATATTCTCATCTAAACCTTCACAAGACCCAAATTGTATGAAAAATGATTTATTTTTACTTTTTTAACCCTAGAACACTAACGTTAAAATGAGTAACACCATCACTAACATCGGGTATATTTTACCCAATATGATATTCTGTTTTCTACTGTGGAACTTTTCGGTCGGGGGTCCGTGTCCTGTTCGTTTCTATGGATACGTCACTGCTCTGCCCGGAATGTTCCGCAGTGTGACTTTAAACAGCTCAACTTTTATAGTTGTTAAATTACAGGTGGTTTTATAGCCCAAAAATACAGAGAAAAACAAAACAGACATTCTGACTGTGCACAGGGTCGCCTCTCCACAGATCTGACTTGTAACTTGGTCCGGTTTGGTCTCCATGGAGACAGAAAGGTTTAATGCCGTACTGTGGAACATTCCAGACAAAGAAATAACATCTCCATGGAGAAAAGCACCTTCAAAGAGAGACCGCCCTGGGCACAACACACGAACACGGCTTTTATTCTGTTTTAGGCCTGGTTCATCTTACAGTCCTGGTTTAGTCCTGGTTTAGTCCTGGTTTAGTCCTGGCTCAGTCCTGGCTCAGTCCTGGCTCAGTCCTGGCTCAGTCCTGGCTCAGTCCTGGTTCAGCCCTGGTTTAGCCCTGGTTTAGTCCTGGTTCAGTCCTGGTTCAGTCCTGGTTTAGTCCTGGTTCAGCCCTGGTTCAGCCCTGGTTCAGCCCTGGTTCAGCCCTGGTTCAGTCCTGGTTCAGTCCTGGTTCAGTCCTGGTTCAGTCCTGGTTCAGCCCTGGTTCAGTCCTGGTTCAGTCCTGGTTCAGCCCTGGTTCAGTCCTGGTTCAGTCCTGGTTCAGTCCTGGCTCAGCCCTGGTTCAGCCCTGGTTCAGTCCTGGTTCAGTCCTGGTTCAGTCCTGGTTCAGTCCTGTTTGGGGGCTGGTTTGTGCCTCTCTCTTGTAGCGTTGGGGCTGTTGTTGTTCTGATCTGTTCTGACGTCGTTTCCTCGAGTCGTGTTTTGTTTCATTCACAAGTTGAAAACACAAACTTTGCATATTTCGGCTGAGTTCTTCCCTTAATCTGAGAACTCGGCTCGATGCCACACGGTCACACAGGAAGTGCGTTTGTGTTCTTTTCCCCAGAATCATCTGGAGTTCAGCTCTGTCTGGACATGCAAATCTTTACCAAACTAAAGGCAAAAGGAGCTGTTTATGTGAAAACTCCGTCCACATGATGAACCGTCCGGAGCTTTGCACATGTGGACAGACGAACAATTAAGAGTCACTCAAACATGTGAAGGAAAAACACAACTCCAGCTCTGTGTGTGACGAGGAAACCACATTCTGACACCTCCGTGAAGTCGCCCATCAAGTGTGGTCCTGTGGTAATTATAGGACGTCATTTCTGCTCATCTGATGGCGTCAAACTCCACAAAACCAGTGAAAAGAAACGACCTGAGGCTGAGGAAAAGTCTGTTTTATTATAAAATATGAATCAAAAGCAAATGACTAAAGACTTGAAACTGACTTTTCCACAGCCTCAGGTCGTTTACCACAATTACCACAGAATGAATAATGAATAATTTTAGAAATAAACTCACACAAATGAAACTGTCACAGCACAAAACAGCACAAACCAAATACAAACGTTTGACATCATTTTCTTCCTGTTCTGAGGCTGTTTCACATTCTGAGGTTCTGGACGACGTCATCGACCAAAATAAAACTGTGAAGATCTGAAGAACCAGAATAATAAAGCTGCTTCTCCTTGAAAACACTGATCAAACTTTGCTCAGAACAGACGACTCGATCCACACGTCCACAACAAACAGAAACTGTACGATTCCACAAAGATCCTCGGCCTTTGCACAGTCGCCTTTTCATTTCTAACTCTTAAACAGTGGAATAAAGTTCCAGACTCTGAAACAGTCTGGAGACATTCAGCATTTTACTCCAAACCTACAAAAGCTCATTCTAGACACTCAAACGTGCTGACATCAGTCAGGCTCATTATACATTTTTACTCACAAATTCAGCACAAATTCAGCACAACTACATTTAATCTCATTATTGCTGTGAGTTTAGGACGTCAGGTTTTAGGAACTGTGATGTTTTGTGTATTTTTATTGCTCTATTGTAAATTGTAAATATTTTGTGTGTTCACCTGCAGAGGGAAAGTAGCAGGAGCTAAATCTGCTGCAGTTCAGCTCTTCTGTTAGAAAGATTCATGACTTTTGTCCATGGTCCCTGACAAATAAAGACTAAACTAAACTAAACTAAGGTTCAGTTCACTTTAGCTTCTGTCCTGTTTCAGACGGTTGTTTCGTGTTCTGTTGCTAAAATGAAGTATTGCTGCAGTGCTGCAGATTCTTTGAGGACAGATTTTTGACCTGTGGCTGTACAACAGTCCAATATTCTGATCAATGAACACATGTCCTGAGTCTAAGGCTAAAGTGCTGTAGGGTCAGAGCCTGGTTTAGTCCAGGTCTGAGTCCAGGTCTGTGTCCTGGTCTGGTTTAGGTCCTGATGAGCCTGGTCGGTCCTGTGTCACTCACCCAGCAGCGGGGATGTCTCCGGACACTTCTCCAGTTTCTTCTCGGGCTCTGAAGCGCTCTGCTTCGGCTCTTCCACCTCCGCCTGCCCCGCTTCGGTCTTTGGCTCCGTCTGGGTCTTGGTGTCCGTGCCCAGGTTCGCCTCTCCGGGGCCGGAGCCCGGGCTGGAGCCGCTGTCTCCGGGCTCCGGGTCCGCGGGCTGAGGGACGAGGTTGGAGCGGTTGTTTAACGGGGGAAATCGAGGGTTTTGTTGTTGATTTCGGACAAATGCGAAGCGTAAATCAAAATTACTGGCATAGAAAAATAAAGCCACTGATATGTGTAAAACACACAGAAAAACTACGAGTTTACAAGTTCTGTTGAGCCACTGGAAGTTCACAGACGCGTCCGCAGCCATTTTGGTCCAAGTGACAGGAAACAGATGTTTAGGATGTGAGCGTCAAAGTGTGAGAGTGTTTGTCAGAATGTGTGAGTTTGTGTGAGTTTGTGTGAGTTTGTGTGAGTCTGTGTGAGTTTGTGTGAGTCTGTGTGAGTTTGTGTGAGTTTGTGTGAGTTTGTGTGAGTCTGTGTGAGTCTGTGTGAGTTTGTGTGAGTCTGTGTGAGTTTGTGTGAGTTTGTGTGAGTCTGTGAACCCAAGCACCGCTATCTCCTCCGGCCCCGGGTCATGTCCGTGGCCGGGCCCTGGGCTCCTGTGGCCGGGGGCAGAGCGGCTCTTCCCCCGCTGAGCTCCGGACGTCAGACCCCGGAGCAGCTTTAGCCGCTTTAGCCGCTTTAGCTTCCTGGTGCCTCCGGTGCGCTCCGCGGTCCTCGGCCTCACAGAGAGGGGAAAGTGCTGGAAAGTCCCGGTGAAGTTCGGTGCGGCCGGTCCGGGGGCGCGGGGGAGCCGGGGGAGGCCGTGGTGTTGGTTCGGGGCTCGGTTCTGGCTCGGCGGTCCGGAGGGTCCGGGGACACGGTGATCCGAGCGGCTCCGGGGCTCAGAGTAGCGGGGAGGGCGGTCCGAGGGGCGGAGGAGCCCGAGAGCAGCGCGCGGTCCAGACCCCGAGCTCCGCACAACACCCGGAAGTGACGCGCACGGGTTGCGGCGGGAAAAGAGCCCCGGACAGAACTGTTCTAACGAGTCCATTATAAAGTCCAATATGACACGAAACGGACTCTAATGACGTGACTTCAGCAGACCCGGAGCTGTGTTCGTTTCATTCACACATGTTTGAGTCATGTTTACGTCTCCAAAGCTCAAAATAGTCCGTATATCTGAGTCCGCGTGCCAAACAGGAAGTGCTCCAGGAGGCTCTTCCGGCTCCTTCTCTCCCTTTTTTCCCTTTGACCAAAGAACTATAATAAAATCACACTGAGATTTTCTCGCTCCTCTCTCTGGACCTGCTGCTGTGGCCTCGTCATTTTGATCTTTAAATGTTCATATGAAGCCGCAGGATCCTGAATTTTTAATTTCTCTGTTTTGTTCCTAAATCAAGATCTAAAAATAACGGACCAATCAGACGCCTTCATTCCCCGAGGTCCCTCCCCCTAGCGTTAGCAACAGGTTTGATTGACAGCTCATTGTTGTTGGTACATAACAGAACATACAGCATAAATCAGTGACTTAAACTTTTTAAAGTTTGATGATAAAAGCTCAAAGTTTCTTTCTTATTCTGAAGAATCAGTGAAATCCTGCGGCGTAACCACCTCAGTCATGATTGGCTCTTGTTTTTGCTATGGTAACCATTAGCATCAGGAGGCTCATTTGAGCTGAACCTGGTGACGTCACACTCACTTAGTCCACGCATATATACAGACTATGATCCAAATTTATGCTAATTAATTCATATTTAGAGGTTGCTCCCTTGAGTCACTTGAAAATGGCCTTATAAGACCTGTACTAAAGCACAACGAACCAAGTAAATAAGGAGTATTCGAATCATTTGTCATTTTATTATTTACACAAACAGAAACTTGCATAAAAGTTACTCAGAAAGTCCTGCAGCCGCTGTGGCTTTGTTGGCATCACAAAAGCTGCGCCCAAGCTCAGGCGACAGATCTTGTTTCTGATCTTCTTTATTTCTTAGGCCACAGTTAAAATCTTGAATAAGCTTCAGCCCCTTTCAACAACATCACTGAAACTTTCCCGGAATCCAGAGCTTTAGCAGCTTCTGAAACTCTGTGATAAGATTTTATGTGTAATTCATTTATCAAAATGTATCTTGAAATGCTGTCAAAATGACATGCTGTATTGTGCTGACCATGGTTTATGTGACTAAGGCTGAAAGATCTGTAGTAAACAAGAGCGTTGTGAAGCCAGATTGTGAAACAGGAAAAGATATAGAAGATATACAAGACATACGCCTCATATTAGTAATGTGTAAACATGGAGATATGTGAATATTTTGATGACTCATATTGTGAATAAAAGGCACAGAGAGACGATGGTCGGGTGAGCGCCACGTTTTCTCCCGTGCACATAAAATCCAAGACTTGTCTCAGGCTGTTTCTTCTGAACCTTGGTGATTTAATCCACAATTGGTTGGAGGTTTATTTTGATAACAACTGTTGATTCTACACTGTTTGTGTATTATTCCCTAACAAACTCTGCAGCAGCGTCATTATCAGCGGCGTCTCCTGGGGAAATGTTAAAAATGTTTTTGGCAGATCAGAAGCTTCGATCTGCTTCTTTCAAAATCTGATTAAAAGCTTCAACCTCTGAATGTTTTCCATAATATTGTGAACATCAGCTTCTCCTGTTCTTCTGTCACACTCGAAGAAATTCCAGGCCAAACATTTCTTCACTCGAGTACCAAAGATGTCAGCCCTAATCTGACGGCTGAACTTTCACACTGTGGCAGCTTCTTAAGGAAAACCAAACCGTTTGCGGAAGCTTCAAAACTTCATTCAGCTTGAGCAACCTCTGAAACGTCGCCTTTCTTCCAGATTTCTTCCTAAATTGTAGCTGGCGATAATGTCAGTATGTTTGTTTCATGGTAATAAGTCAGAAAGTTCTTATTATTTTATCTGTTCAAGTATTAAGATGTGTCGGAACATCACTGTTAGTCATTCCCAAAGATTTTATTTGTAAAAATATTTAACTTTGACTCTGAAGTACAAAGAGAGTGAGAAAGAATATCTGCAAAAAAGACCAGAAAGAAGTAAAAAAAGTGTGAAGAAAAGACGTCAAAAATGCTACAGCGAAAAAGTCGCATATTCACAGTTTTGTGAGATAAAATATTGTAATAAATCTGGTCCAGAGAGATTTGGATTTCGTTCCATCCTTAATGACAATAAATGTTGCACCAAATGAACTGGACTGGATTTTAGAGTCAGTCTGTTCTTCTGTAGAATATTGTAATATCGTGAGCTTTCCCACCATATCGCAATAAACATCGTACCGTGCGGTTCAGAGCGTATCGTATCGTGACACTTGGATATCGGTGCAGCCCTAATCTAGAATAAAAAAGCAGCACTATGATAAAAAGGAGTCTAAAAACGTTTGAGGCGTCTGTAGAAGTTTGTCACAGATGTTGTTCACTTCACCTGGATTCAACACCAAAATGTCCCCGGCGTCCGTCACAGACGACATGTTACAACATTAGAAATAAAAATAAAATGAACAAAATCAAAATGCTGCTGAGGGGTTCATTTACCTCCAAATAGAAAATCACAAATACACTGCAAAAAAGGATTTTCAAGCATAGTTAAACTGACTTGAATTAAGCAGATTTGTCTTAACTCTTCATCTTGTCTTGTGTGGTAAGACGGTTTTTAAGGCCGATGACGTGGTGCTCACCTGGCTCCCCGCGGCGTGGGCCGGTGGGCTTTAGAAGCGCTCCCTTTCTTGTCGCTCCCCCTTTTGCCCACATGCATTTCCGGGTCCTCGTGTCGGCTGCTCTGGCCTCCACCACCAGGTCAAATTCTAATCCTTTGGCCCCATTCATGAAGAATAAGCATATTCTTAATCCCTGGTCTTTTAGTGGCGCCGCTGACTGCGGGTCCGGCGCCGCTCCCTTTTGGAACACACTTTAATATAAAAAGTGCTTAGAATAAGTTATAATATCGAGATAAGATATATCAGGATGGAATATCTTGAAACAAGTGCGGCAGTCGAGGGGCAGACACTTGTGATGTGATAGAGGCACCGCTCCAAATCTACTGTGGGGAAATAAAAGTCTAGGCCTAAGGCACAAAGGTATATGAAAATGCAAGAGCCACGATCCATAAATTACAAAAGGCTTTATTTTACCTTGGGTTAAAAGAGAAACACATTTTTTTATTTCATTAAAAATAACTAATAATTAAAACTAGGACAATGAAAGACAAAAAACAGTGAACGTGGAACAGTGAAGCAGAACAGCAGAAGTAAAGACAGAAAGCAGAGCCGAGCTGAGCGAGACACAGCAGAGTGAACAAGGCAAAGCCTAAACGAGGCAAAACCCTAAGGCCCAGTACCACTGCTGACCGCTCCTGACTCCTGAAACACTCGGGTTAGGCTACTATAGGCTAAATTCTGTCGGCACACTGGCTTTTTCCGGACGAGCACGATGGGAGAGGCATAGGAACTAGAACTCTCCCTAATCACCTTTGTGAATATGCTCCTTCACAAGTTCATAGTCCGAAGGTGGGATCCTAGCGCTGCCTGACGGGGACATCGTCCAGGAGCGGGATGTCATGTGTCACCAGGTTGGTGCAACGCAAATCCTGGTCGTGGGCAGCAAACACTGACCTATGCTGCCTCCGGAGGGACCTGACCTGGGCCTGCTCCTCACTGGACAAAATGGACAGATCCACCTGGTCGATGGGGTCTGTGGTTGGGCACCAGCCGTGTGTCACAAGACTTTTGCTATGGCAGTGGGCACCTCTGTCACACCTGCTGGTAAAATCACAACGTTCACCTGGTCCACTGCGCCTACGACGGTGGAAGGGTACAGCAGCGCATCGTTGGTTCCTACATTAACGACCGGAATATAAGCAGTCGCTCTAATCACTCGAAGCAGTGCGGGAGAGGCTAGCAGCCCGGCTGGAGAGCGTCCACCAGGTGGGCAGGGGCCGCTGTCACAGGACCTGTATTAAACAGTCCAGACCCGTGCTGCCCAAAGAGCTGCTGGTAGCACTTCTGAATGACATTCATTCCGAGAACTCCCGGGACCGGTACCGGCATTCTTGGCAGGTCTCTAACGACCAGAACACCACAGCGAGGCATCAACTTACTGCAGAGTTCGACATCCAGTTGTTCCAAGTAACCTATGTAGGGGATGGCCAGGCCATTGGCTGCCCTGAGTTGCAGCCAGTTACAGGTTTGCAACCGCTCTTCTCCCCAGGACTTGAAGTGCTCGTGAAGGAAACTCTCTGTAATGGTGGACACCGTCACCCCAGCCATGTCCACCTCTATGTGTGGGCAAGACGCTACAAGCCTGGGAGCATCAACCAAGTTACCTGAAATTTTCCTTGAGCCAGTAGAGGCCTCCTCCGAGCTGTGGCTCCACAACCCGGTGGGCGCTAGGACTGTCCTGGACAGAAACGAGTGGGACGGGAGGACTGCGAATTCCAGGCTGGGACACGTGGACCATCACAATTCCTGGAAATGTGACCAGGTTGTTGACATCTGTGGCAAATAAGTGGGCCAGGGCGAGGGGAACGGCTCTGCTGCCGCTCAGTTTGCAGGAGGCCGATGCTCTGAGTGAGCTGATCCAGCTGCTCTTGTTGTTTCCTTATGAGTGCTTGCATTTCACTTACCTCTATCTGGGGGGGATAAGTTGCTCGGGGTGGTCCACCTTGTACAGCATATGGCAGGCCAAATGCTGAAGGCACAGAATTACTCGGGCCCCGGGCGCAGGCCAGCAGACCCTCACGCTCCCATCTCTTTGCCTCCCCTCTGACCTCCAGCAGGGTCGCAGTAGGGTTTTGGCGTAAATGCTGCTTCAACACACGACGCAAAGCACCAGAGTACATATTCAATAAATTGGTCACGTGTTAGGATGTGGGCATTGGGATTGGGAGCACAGGCTGTTACTTTGGCCATTAGATGCAACAGGGCGAGGGAGAACTCTAGCAGGGTCTCCCCCTCCTGTTGCTTCCTGTAAAGTCACGTAAGAATCAGAGCAACCATAAAGTTCTTTAAGGATGGAGATCATTTTATCTGGGTCTTCTCTGTCCACCCTGGCGCAGTATTTGATCTCATTACGAGCGTCCCCTTCCAAATGGTCATATAAAAAGAAAGCCCGATCTGCAGACTGGGACAGGTGCCTCATGCAGGCCTCTGCTTCAATCCATTCATTCAAACGGATTCCTGTATGTCCCCTAAAGGTTGGACACTTCCTGTCTCGTGGAATGTCGACCAGCCGATCAGTTGCAGGTGCAGAACAGGCCCTGCACCGGGAATCTGCCTCACCTGAGCTGAACACAGCCTCTCGTTCTCAGCCGTTAACTGTTGGTCTCTGAGACTCTACCTCGTCCGCCATGGCAAACCACACTGCAAATATAGAAGCAAAAACTACACAAAAAGGATCTGCAGTCCGACTGCTGCGGCTTTGCCTCACTAAAAAATAAAGCACAGGTCTTTCGTCCTTAACAGTCAACAAGGAATCAATGCATGAGAGTCGACAATAGATGGAGCAGTGATTCAGCCTAATTTTAATTTAACACTGGAGGAAGGAAGTCATCAAACCAGTTATAATAACAGTTATGTACACAGCAAAAACCAAATCAAACACGCAGAGCTAATGCAAAAGCACGCAGACAAGCAAAGGACTGCTTTAATTACTTGAATAGCAGCCAATTGTTTTTCCTGTTCACGTCCCATAGCCGAGTCTCACAACATTCCAACAAGATGAGTTATCATTAAATGGAACCTGGGCCTCTGTTCTAAGTGATAATCCTGGGGCCAAACCCTAAGGCCCAGTACCACCGCTGACCGCACCTGAAACAAACTCGGGTTAGGCTTCTATAGGCTAAATTCTGTCGGCACACGGGAATTGCCCAAAGAGCTCATAAACCGCTAACTGGAGCCTGATCCCGGGTGGAGCTGGGATCTTTACACAGCCCTTTGAGTTTGGGGTGCAGCTCTTATGGAAGAAGAAGTCCAGCGGGGCCACGAGGGACAGAGACATTCAAATGTGGCCTTTTGTGAATGAAGCGGTCCTAAGGGGCCTTTACCTGTCACGGCAGGTGAGGGCAGGTGAGGGCAGGTGAGGGCAGGTGAAGGCAGGTGAGGGCAGGTGAGGGCAGGTGAGGGCAGGTGAGGGCAGGTGAGGGCAGGTGAGGGCAGGTGGCTGCGCGAGGCCCAAGCACGACGGAGGCGACCAGGACACGAAGTGCAGGGAAACAGTGACGTGACAAACTGGGACATGGTTCTGAACGGGACCATTCCTCACGTCACCGAAGCCTCAGCAAACGAATGTGCTGTTACCTCAGTCCAGGTTCAGCCTCTTTCACTTCCTCCTCAAACCAATAAGGGGAAAAATCTGTCCATAAACACTTGAAACTCGTGTTTTCTGCTCAGAACAAGATTCAGATTTCGTCTTGTTTTAAGAAAATTTGGTAATTTACTGCACTGGCAGAAAATTTCACTTAAAATAGAATTTTTACCTCAAAATTTGTATTTTTTTTTCTTTATTTTTGACAGGCCTTTTTAGCAGTGTGTATCTACAGTAAATATTGCAACACACTTTTTCCAGGAAGATGAATCACGATGAGTCTGAGTCTCTCCCTCTTTATTCTGAGTGTTACAGCCGTAGAACAGGTCTGACCGGCTCAAACTCTCAAACACACTTCAGCACTTCTGCAAACACACTCAGTCCTGGTGACAGCACGAGTTATTCTCCAAAGATGTGAAAATACACCTGTTTCCATGGAAATACAATTTATACACGGCAAAAACTGGAGGGTTCAAATTTCAGGGTAAAATATTTTATTTCAGAGATGTTATTTTAATTATTTGAAAGTTAAATGAGGGTTTGAGTTGATTTGGTCCAAGTTAATTCAGCTAATTTGGCCCCTCCCTCCACAGAAGTCCAGTTTGAACCAGTTTTGTGCAGAATTTCATCTTAAATGAACTCAAATAAAGTGTAAAAACAAAACTCCTGTGTGTTGTTCAGTTAAACCAGGGGAACTCTACAAAGTGTTTCTGTTTACTCTCCAAACGTGAAAATAACTCTGGATTTTGGGTTAAACAGGAACTTTGATCCAGTTTTACTTCCTGAACATTTCCAAAAATGTTAAATTAACTCCAGAACAGACGGACTCAGACAAACCCTGAGGAAATGTTCAAACTGATTCTGCGAGAGTCGATTTTAACGCTGCACTTTCTGCTGTCCCTGAAAATAAAAGTGAAGTAATGAAGTGTCGGGTTCGTTCAGACGTTTTTCCTGCAGAAGCTTCAGTCTCCGGTTCGGCCTCAGTCGCTCTGTGGAAAATCCCTCTTCCCGCTCCCTCCACAGGCTCAGGCCACGTCATAAACCAGGAAAACCTTTGGACAGATCCCGTGACGTCCTGTCTGCGGGAGCGGCTCTCGCTCCGTCTGCAGCAGCAACAGGTGCAGCTCCTGACAGAAGATCAATAAGAGCCGAAGTTCCTCCCGCCGGAAGTTGTAATTTCATCTTTCCAAACTCTTCCTGGTTTGTGACGTCAGAGCCACAGGTTTATATTTCCAGCCCAAACGCCCGTCCACTCTGTCCGAGCTGGACTCCTCCACCCGCTCTAACTGGGTGGAAATGAAAGTGAGCGGAGTTTAGTTTGTTTAACCCTGAAATTCTCCACTTTATTTCATTATTTCCCACCATCATCACTGCACTAATCCCTCTGTTCTGCTCCGTATCCCTGCCGACGCCAGGATCACAGACAAACCCCAAAGTCTGAATCTGAACTCGGGGATTTTCATGATTCTTTTAGGTTGAACCACAGAGTGAATCGTGAGTGTTTTTTGGACAGAGACGCTGATGGATCTGTGAGCATCACTGAGCTCCTGTACAGTCTGAGGAGCAGCACCAGTGACACGAGTTCTGGTTTAACGAATCGACTCATTACCACAACAAACTCCTGCTGAAGGGTTTTCCTGTGGAGACCAGACGTCCCCGTTTCCCTGGGACCCGGCACATTTATCCAAAACCACTGATTTGTCCCAGTTTTATACAAGAAATGTCCCAGTGTCCCTGTTCTGGACCAAACGTATATCCGGCAACAGTCACGTGAAGCGTAAACCGTCATTTCGTTTGGCGAAATACGGAAAACTTGTTTAAAATTCACCAAAACACAAAGAAAAAGTGACTGTACTGATGAAGAGTTTTCCTTCACTATTTTATTATCACCAAACACAACAAACCGAGAGCGTCCCGGGTTCTGAGTGTGAAACTCTGGTCGTCCTGCACTGCGGAACATTCCGGGCACAGCAGGTGACGGGCGCCGGGCCGGGAAGTTCCGCAGTGCAGCTTTAAAAAGTGCTTCAGAAACAGCAGTGAGACGAGCACCAGTAAAACCTCCAAACCCACTTTTCCTCTGCGGCGAGAGTTCCTCTGCTCCTCTGTGTCTTTGATTGATTTCACTGATTTCGATGCTGTTTTGTGACTTTTATGGTGTTGCTTTAATTTGATTTCACTGGTTTTACTGTTTTAGGGCGTGACCACATTTTCCTTTTATTGTCGCGTTCTTTTTGTTTTATCCCTGTGCAGCACTTTGGAAACTGCTGTTTGTCAAATGTGCTGCAGAAATAAAGTGGATTTGGCTTTAGATTTGAGTAAAAGTGCAGGTTTAAAAGCACCTGCTGCAGTTCGCGTCCCCGTCCTGCAGAGGGCGACACTGGCCACATCGGAGACTTTGGCCTGATTAAATCCAAACTCTAAAGACTTCGGCTGTGTTCAGACTTTTCCTGCTCAGACTCTGTTTTATTTCACTGTTGAATTGTGTTTCGTGTTTTTATGTAGTGTCGGTTTTATTGGAAAAGCACTTTGGCCGTTCTGTGCCGTAAAAGGAAATAAAGTCTGACTGGCTGATGATGTGGCGCCCTCTGCTGTTCACAGGCTTCTATAGCACTAATAACGCCTCTAACCCGTTTATAACGTTTGATTTGGACTTTTCTGTTCAGTCTGTGTCAGTCTGAGCGTCTGTTTGAGAGAAGCAGACACAGAAAGTCCAAAATGTTCCACAGTGTGACTTTAAACAGCTCCAATTTACATTTATTTGGTTACAGGTGGTTTTAGAGCTCAGAAATACCCCAAAAACACTCGTTCTGACTCCACAGATCTGACCTGTCACTGGCTCTAGTTTGGTCTCCATGGAGACAGAAAGGTTTAATCCACCCGAAAAGTTCCGCAATGCGACTTTAAAGGTCCAATATTGGGCTAAACTGATTTTATTTGTGTTTCTGTTTTGTGATGACAGAGAATGAGCCATAGAGGCAGTGGGGTCAGAGGAAGAGGCAGTGGGGTCAGAGGAAGAGGCAGTGGGGTCAGAGGAAGAGGCAGTGGGGTCAGAGGAAGAGGCAGTGGGGTCAGAGGAGGAGACAGTGGGGTTAGAGGAGGAGGTGTGGGGTCAGAGGAAGAGGCAGTGGGGTCAGAGGAAGAGGCAGTGGGGTCAGGGGAAGAGACAGTGGGGTCAGAGGAGGAGACAGTGGGGTCAGAGGAAGAGGCAGTGGGGTCAGAGGAAGAGGCAGTGGGGTCAGAGGAAGAGGCAGTGGGGTCAGAGGAACAGGCAGTGGGTTCAGAGGAACAGGCAGTGGGGTCAGAGGAGGAGACAGTGGGGTTAGAGGAGGAGGTGTGGGGTCAGAGGAAGAGGCAGTGGGGTCAGAGGAAGAGGCAGTGGGGTCAGGGGAAGAGACAGTGGGGTCAGAGGAGGAGACAGTGGGGTCAGAGGAAGAGGCAGTGGGGTCAGAGGAAGAGGCAGTGGGGTCAGAGGAGGAGGCAGTGGGGTCAGAGGAAGAGGCAGTGGGGTCAGGGGAAGAGGCAGTGGGGTCAGAGGAGGAGGCAGTGGGGTCAGAGGAGGAGACAGTGGGGTTAGAGGAGGAGGTGTGGGGTCAGAGGAAGAGGCAGTGGGGTCAGAGGAAGAGGCAGTGGGGTCAGGGGAAGAGACAGTGGGGTCAGAGGAGGAGACAGTGGGGTTAGAGGAGGAGGTGTGGGGTCAGATGAAGAGGCAGTGGGGTCAGAGGAAGAGACAGTGGGGTCAGAGGAGGAGACAGTGGGGTTAGAGGAGGAGGTGTGGGGTCAGAGGAAGAGGCAGTGGGATCAGAGGAACAGGCAGTGGGGTCAGGGGAAGAGACAGTGGGGTCAGAGGAGGAGACAGTGGGGTTAGAGGAGGAGACAGTGGGGTCAGAGGAAGAGGCAGTGGGGTCAGAGGAAGAGGCAGTGGGGTCAGAGGAGGAGGTGTGGGGTCAGAAGAAGAGGCAGTGGGGTCAGAGGAAGAGGGGACAGAGGAAGAGGCAGTGGGGTCAGAGGAAGAGGCAGTGGGGTCAGAGGAAGAGGCAGTGGGGTCAGGGGAAGAGGCAGTGGGGTCGGAGGAGGAGGCAGTGGGGTCAGAGGAAGAGGCAGTGGGGTCAGAGGAAGAGGCAGTGGGGTCAGAGGAAGAGGCAGTGGGGTCAGAGGAAGAGGCAGTGGGGTCAGAGGAAGAGGGGTCAGAGGAAGAGGCAGTGGGGTCAGAGGAAGAGGGGTCAGAGGAAGAGGCAGTGGGGTCAGAGGAAGAGGCAGTGGGGTCAGAGGAAGAGGGGTCAGAGGAAGAGGCAGTGGGGTCAGAGGAAGAGGGGTCAGAGGAAGAGGCAGTGGGGTCAGAGGAAGAGGCAGTGGGGTCAGAGGAAGAGGCAGTGGGGTCAGAGGAAGAGGCAGTGGGGTCAGAGGAAGAGGCAGTGGGGTCAGAGGAAGAGGCAGTGGGGTCAGAGGAAGAGGCAGTGGGGTCAGAGGAAGAGACAGTGGGGTCAGAGGAAGAGGCAGTGGGGTCAGAGGAAGAGGCAGTGGGGTCAGAGGAAGAGGCAGTGGGGTCAGAGGAAGAGGGGTCAGAGGAAGAGGCAGTGGGGTCAGAGGAAGAGGGGTCAGAGGAAGAGGCAGTGGGGTCAGAGGAAGAGGCAGTGGGGTCAGAGGAAGAGGCAGTGGGGTCAGAGGAAGAGGCAGTGGGGTCAGAGGAAGAGGCAGTGGGGTCAGAGGAAGAGGCAGTGGGGTCAGAGGAAGAGGGGTCAGAGGAAGAGGCAGTGGGGTCAGAGGAAGAGGCAGTGGGGTCAGAGGAAGAGGCAGTGGGGTCAGAGGAAGAGACAGTGGGGTCAGAGGAAGAGGCAGTGGGGTCAGAGGAAGAGGCAGTGGGGTCAGAGGAAGAGGCAGTGGGGTCAGAGGAAGGGGTCAGTCAAACTTTATTTATAAAACTCTGTTCATACAACAAATGAATAAAAAGAACAATTCCACTGGTCCTGACTGTGTCCACCAGAGGGCGACACAGACCACAGCGTCAGTGTGTCAGAGGAGGAGGGGTGGGGTCAGAGGAGGAGGGGTGGTGTCAGAGGAGGAGGGGTGGGGTCAGAGGAGGAGGTCTGATACAAGTGGTGCACAGAGGGATAACACAGGACAGAGTTAGGCCTAAACACGAGACTGAACCAGGACTAAACCAGGACTGAACCAGGACTAAACCAGGACTAAACCAGGACTGAACCAGGACTAAACCAGGACTAAACCAGGACTGAACCAGGACTAAACCAGGACTGAACCAGGACTGAACCAGGACTAAACCAGGACTGAACCAGGACTGAACCAGGACTAAACCAGGACTAAACCAGGACTAAACCAGGACTGAACCAGGACTAAACCAGGACTAAACCAGGACTAACTGGAGCAGAGGGTCAGAAGAGCAGAGGGTCAGAGGAGCAGAGGGTCAGAGGAGCAGAGGGTCAGAGGAGCAGAGGGTCAGAGGAGCAGAGGGTCAGAGGAGCAGAGGGTCAGAGGAGCAGAGAGTCAGAGGAGCAGGGGGTCAGAGGAGCAGAGGAGCAGAGGAGTAGAGGGTCAGAGGAGGAGCAGAGGGTCAGAGGAGCAGAGGGTCAGAGGAGCAGAGGGTCAGAGGAGCAGAGGGTCAGAGGAGCAGGGGGTCAGAGGGTCAGAGGAGCAGAGGGTCAGAGGAGCAGGGGGTCAGAGGAGCAGAGGGTCAGAGGAGCAGAGGGTCAGAGGAGCAGGGGGTCAGAGGAGCAGAGGGTCAGAGGAGCAGAGGGTCAGAGGAGCAGAGAGTCAGAGGAGCAGGGGGTCAGAGGAGCAGAGGAGCAGAGGAGCAGAGGAGGAGCAGAGGGTCAGAGGAGCAGAGGGTCAGAGGAGCAGGGGGTCAGAGGGTCAGAGGGTCAGAGGAGCAGTGGTTCAGAGGGTCAGAGGAGCAGAGGGTCAGAGGAGCAGGGGGTCAGAGGAGCAGAGGGTCAGAGGAGCAGGGGGTCAGAGGAGCAGAGGGTCAGAGGAGCAGAGGGTCAGAGGAGCAGGGGGTCAGAGGAGCAGAGGGTCAGAGGAGTAGAGGGTCAGAGGAGCAGAGGGTCAGAGGAGCAGAGGGTCAGAGGAGCAGAGAGTCAGAGGAGCAGGGGGTCAGAGGAGCAGAGGAGTAGAGGGTCAGAGGAGGAGCAGAGGGTCAGAGGAGCAGAGGGTCAGAGGAGCAGGGGGTCAGAGGGTCAGAGGGTCAGAGGAGCAGGGGGTCAGAGGAGCAGAGGGTCAGAGGAGCAGGGGGTCAGAGGAGCAGAGGGTCAGAGGAGCAGAGGGTCAGAGGAGCAGAGGGTCAGAGGAGCAGAGGGTCAGAGGAGCAGGGGGTCAGAGGAGCAGAGGGTCAGAGGAGTAGAGGGTCAGAGGAGCAGAGGGTCAGAGGAGCAGGGGGTCAGAGGGTCAGAGGAGCAGAGGGTCAGAGGAGCAGAGGGTCAGAGGAGCAGAGAGTCAGAGGAGCAGGGGGTCAGAGGAGCAGAGGAGCAGAGGAGTAGAGGGTCAGAGGAGGAGCAGAGGGTCAGAGGAGCAGAGGGTCAGAGGAGCAGGGGGTCAGAGGGTCAGAGGAGCAGGGGGTCAGAGGGTCAGAGGGTAAGAGAGTTCCTGTGGCTCCGTCTGTCGTGTGTAAACCTAAACTTTAACTTCATTATCTCATAAATACATCTGAGGATCAACTTCCTCCAACATCTGTCCCCGAACCAGGACTAAACCAGGACTAAACCAGGACTAAGTCAGGACTGAACCAGGACTAAACCAGGACTAAACCAGGTCTAAACCAGGACTGAACCAGGACTGAACCAGGACTGAACCAGGACTAAACCAGGACTAAACCAGGACTGAACCAGGACTAAACCAGGACTAAACCAGGTCTAAACCAGGACTGAACCAGGACTAAACCAGGTCTAAACCAGGACTGAACCAGGACTGAACCAGGACTAAACCAGGTCTAAACCAGGACTAAACCAGGACTAAACCAGGACTAAACCAGGACTGAACCAGGACTGAACCAGGACTAAACCAGGTCTAAACCAGGACTAAACCAGGACTAAACCAGGACTAAACCAGGACTGAACCAGGACTAAACCAGGACTAAACCAGGACTAAACCAGGACTAAACCAGGACTAAACCAGGACTAAGCCAGGACTGAACCAGGACTAAACCAGGACTAAACCAGGTCTAAACCAGGACTAAACCAGGACTAAACCAGGTCTAAACCAGGACTAAACCAGGACTAAACCAGGACTAAACCAGGACTGAACCAGGACTAAACCAGGACTAAACCAGGTCTAAACCAGGACTGAACCAGGACTAAACCAGGACTAAACCAGGTCTAAACCAGGACTGAACCAGGACTAAACCAGGACTAAACCAGGACTGAACCAGGACTAAACCAGGACTAAACCAGGTCTAAACCAGGACTGAACCAGGACTAAACCAGGACTAAACCAGGACTGAACCAGGACTAAACCAGGACTGAACCAGGACTAAACCAGGACTAAACCAGGACTGAACCAGGACTAAACCAGGACTAAACCAGGACTAAACCAGGACTGAACCAGGACTAAACCAGGTCTGAACCAGGACCAAGATTACAACATAATTTATTCACTAATTAACTGTTAATTGAATGTAACAGTTTAGTTTTTATTCGTCATTTTGCAGCAAAACAAAACAAAACCGAGTTCAGTCTGAAGTAAAAGTTCTTCAGCGTCTGAACAGTGAGTTCAGATTCACAGTTTCACCGTCACTCTAAATATATGAGACAAAAATCTGAAGATCTAAATAAAAACAAACCGAATTCAGAGCAGAATTCAGAGTTGATGTTTTAAAGGCTTCTGCAGTGTGAGGTTTAACCTGCAGTGAAATAATAAAGTCCCTCACAGGTCTGAGCTTCAGCCTGTGGAGACACCGGAGACACCGGAGACACCGGAGACACCGGAGACACAGGAGACACAGGAGACACCGGAGACACAGGAGACACCGGAGACACCGGAGACACCGGAGACACAGGAGACACCGGAGACACCGGAGACACAGGAGACACCGGAGACACCGGAGACACCGGAGACACAGGAGACACCGGAGACACCGGAGACACCGGAGACACCGGAGACACAGGAGACACAGGAGACACCGGAGACACAGGAGACACAGGAGACACAGGAGACACCGGAGACACAGGAGACACCGGAGACACCGGAGACACCGGAGACACAGGAGACACAGGAGACACAGGAGACACCGGAGACACAGGAGACACAGGAGACACAGGAGACACAGGAGACACCGGAGACACAGGAGACACAGGAGACACAGGAGACACCGGAGACACAGGAGACACCGGAGACACCGGAGACACAGGAGACACAGGAGACACCGGAGACACCGGAGACACCGGAGACACAGGAGACACAGGAGACACAGGAGACACCGGAGACACCGGAGACACCGGAGACACCGGAGACACAGGAGACACAGGAGACACCGGAGACACCGGAGACACCGGAGACACCGGAGACACAGGAGACACCGGAGACACCGGAGACACCGGAGACACCGGAGACACCGGAGACACCGGAGACACAGGAGACACAGGAGACACAGGAGACACAGGAGACACTGGAGACACCGGAGACACCGGAGACACCGGAGACACCGGAGACACTGGAGACACTGGAGACACTGGAGACACCGGAGACACCGGAGACACAGGAGACACCGGAGACACCGGAGACACCGGTGACACGGAGACCTAGGAGACCTAGGAGACACGGAGACACTGGAGACACGGAGACACTAGGAGACCTAGGAGACACAGGAGACACCGGAGACACGGAGACACCGAGACACCGGAGACACTAGGAGACACGGAGACCTAGGAGACACCGGAGACACTGGAGACACCGGAGACACGGAGACCTAGGAGACACTGAGACACCGGAGACACGGAGACACCGGAGACCGAGACACAGGAGACACGGAGACCTAGGAGACACGGAGACACGGAGACACCGAGACACCGGAGACACCGGAGACACAGGAGACCTAGGAGACACCGGAGACACAGGAGACACGGAGACACAGGAGACACCGGAGACACGGAGACACCGGAGACACCGGAGACACAGGAGACACGGAGACACAGGAGACACGGAGACACCGGAGACACAGGAGACCTAGGAGACACCGGAGACACTGGAGACACTGGAGACACTGGAGACACTGGAGACACCGGAGACACCGGAGACACCGGAGACACCGGAGACACCGGAGACACCGGAGACACCGGAGACACAGGAGACACAGGAGACACAGGAGACACCGGAGACACCGGAGACACAGGAGACACCGGAGACACCGGAGACACCGGAGACACCGGAGACACCGGAGACACAGGAGACACCGGAGACACCGGAGACACCGGAGACACAGGAGACACAGGAGACACCGGAGACACCGGAGACACCGGAGACACCGGAGACACCGGAGACACCGGAGACACCGGAGACACCGGAGACACAGGAGACACTGGAGACACTGGAGACACTGGAGACACTGGAGACACCGGAGACACAGGAGACACCGGAGACACCGGAGACACCGGAGACACCGGAGACACCGGAGACACCGGAGACACTGGAGACACTGGAGACACCGGAGACACCGGAGACACCGGAGACACTGGAGACACCGGAGACACTGGAGACACCGGAGACACCGGAGACACCGGAGACACCGGAGACACTGGAGACACCGGAGACACTGGAGACACCGGAGACACTGGAGACACCGGAGACACTGGAGACACCGGAGACACCGGAGGCACAGGAGACACTGGAGACACTGGAGACACTCTGGTCACATGTTTGTGTCTCTGTCCTTGATTGTTTTAAAATGGGCCGTGAGTCCAGAACAAAGATGAACTGAAGTGAAATGTTCCAGAACCACTTTTTTCTTAGTTCTTATCTTCATTTTTCGTTCTTCTCAGGTTCTACTGAGTCTCTGCTCGAATAATCCCTGGAGCAGAAGATCCTCGGCCTTCAGCGTCACCACAGCTCAATGAGACCAACAAACTGAAGACTTTTAGGATTTAAAGTCAGATTACGGAGCATTTTCTCGTCCCTGTTTGACTCGTGCTGCAGACGGTTGAACCTGAGGAGCAGTGGAACATCTCCAGATCCTCAGTCCGGTCTCGGCCTGTTGTTCACGTTCTGGAGGAAACAGGAGCAGAGAAAACCCGGCCAGACACAGGCAGAACATGCAAACTCCAGGCACAAACCCGAGTGGGACGACGTGGGGAAGGAACTGGGAAGTTTGTGGTCGTGGGGCAGGAATCGAACCCACTGCAGAAGCTCTGAGCAAAGACACAAAGAGGCAGAAGAAACTTCTCCTCCATCTGTCGCTCGTTTGTTTCTCTGAACATGTTTACGTTCAGCTCAGAAATACTTTGGTTTGTTTGTGGTGAAGCACTTTTCTGCTGGAGATGATTTGGTTTCTGCACAATACGACGAGACGTGGAGAATATTTGTGTTTGTTTCACAGAAAAACTGAATAAAGAATTTTCTGTGCTGAACTAAATGTGAGACCTGAGGAAAAGGAGAGGAGAGGAGAGGAGAGGAGAGGAGAGGAGAGGAGGAGAGGAAAGGAGAGGAGAGGAGAGGAGAGGAGGAGAGGAAAGGAGAGGAGAGGAGGAGAGGAGAGGAAAGGAGAGGAGAGGAGAGGAGAGGAGGAGAGGAAAGGAAAGGAGAGGAGAGGAGAGGAGGAGAGGAAAGGAAAGGAGAGGAGGAGAGGAAAGGAGAGGAGAGGAGGAGAGGAAAGGAGAGGAGAGGAGGAGAGGAAAGGAGAGGAGAGGAGAGGAGAGGAGGAGAGGACAGGAATGGAGACGAGGTGAGGAAAGGAGAGGAGAGGAGAGAGAGAGGAGAGGAGTTTAGGAGAGGAAAGGAGAGGAGAGGAGGAGAGGAAAGGAAAGGAGAGGAGGAGAGGAAAGGAGAGGAGAGGAGGAGAGGAAAGGAGAGGAGAGGAGGAGAGGAAAGGAAAGGAGAGGAGGAGAGGAAAGGAGAGGAGGAGAGGAAAGGAGAGGAGAGGAGGAGAGGAAAGGAGAGGAGAGGAGGAGAGGACAGGAGAGGAGAGGAGAGGAGATGAGGAGAGGAGAGGAGAGGAGAGGAGGAGAGGAAAGGAAAGGAGAGGAGGAGAGGAAAGGAGAGGAGAGGAGAGGAGGAGAGGAAAGGAGAGGAGAGGAGGAGAGGAAAGGAGAGGAGAGGAGGAGAGGAAAGGAGAGGAGAGGAGGAGAGGAAAGGAGAGGAGGAGAGGAAAGGAAAGGAGAGGAGGAGAGGAAAGGAAAGGAGAGGAGGAGAGGAAAGGAGAGGAGAGGAGGAGAGGAAAGGAGAGGAGAGGAGGAGAGGAAAGGAAAGGAGAGGAGGAGAGGAAAGGAAAGGAGAGGAGGAGAGGAAAGGAGAGGAGAGGAGGAGAGGAAAGGATCTTAATTGAATGTGTCTCTGCAGAAATGTTCTTTCCTGTAATGAGCTCAGACCTGATTCTATGAGAACTTCAGACCTGTTCAGTCCCTGTGATCGAAACAAAGACGTTTTTCTCAGTGTGAAGTGGGAAAATAAAACAGAGGAAAAATCTTAAAGATCACCGACCGTTTCAGCTTTACACTAATTATTAATGACCCGACAAGAAGAACAAATGGCACCAAAACTCGGATTAACCAAATATTCTCCAATAAAACAGAACGAATAATTAAATCACAGTTTTTACCTGGTCTTTGGGACCAAGAGGCAGTTTTCATGAGAAGGAAACTGACAAAGAAGCGACTTCATCTCAAAAGCTAAAGACCAAATTAAAGAGCATGATTCAGGGCGTCACTAAAATGTTGGACTATAAATAATTGGTATTTATAGTCCAACATTTTAGTGACGCCCTGAATCATCTGAACTGGGCCGATTTTATTCTCTGTAATGAGACAAACAAATGTGATCTTATGTTTTCTTCGATCAAACATGTTTTGGTGCAGTTCCAGAAAAAGGGAAAATATAAGAAGAGTTTGTCCTCAGAGCCCTGGAACAGTGACTGAAACAGTTTATGATACGAGAGACAAACTGCTGAAACAATCATTAGTATCAGACCGACCGATTTACTCAACAAAGTGACTCAGACCTTACGAACTGCAACTTTTTCAGCCTGTGATTGTTCGTGCTAAAGGGAAGTGTAAATTAATCTGGGAAAATATTAACAAATTAACTGGTAAAACACTGACAGAGAACTTGAACTTAAATTTGACACTAAATTAGTGTCAGAGTCGGTCCTCGATACGACAAAACTGAATGAATATTTTCAAAATACGATTAGCGACATTACTAAACTTTTTATTTTTATTTAAAACACTGTGATATTCTACAAAACGCAGGTCTCACTCGCCCCCAAACAGGGGAAGAAACACCAACACAAACCATTTCTTGCCCTAAATTTAACATCAGAACAACTACAGAAAATGAAGTGTCCAACATGATCAAACATGAGGCAAAGGATGAGTTTGGATTTGACACTAATCGAGTTAAACTAAACTGATGTAGTTTCCTGTACCTGCTGCACATCTTATTCATTTCTCAGTTACTCAGGCACTTGTGCCACTTAAATGGAAGATGGTCAAAGTTTCACCCATTTATAAATCGGGTGATAGAACTGACCCCGTTAACTATCGGCTCATTTGCATATTGCCGATCGTCTCAAAAATAGCTGAAAAATGTGTCGCAAAATGTGTCACTCAACCTCTTGACAATGGTCCGAGTTTCCATCCGACGCAGTTCAGATTTCGATCGTGTCACTGAAGCGGCTGTTTGTGGTTCGAGGATAAAGTTAAATCACATTTGGACAAACAGAAGTCTGTAGCTGCTGTTTTTATTGACCTTAAACGTGTGTTTGACTCTGTGAATCATCCTGAGCTCCTCTAGACTCTTAACGTCTCATTTTAGTCATAAAGCGTTAAAATGGATTCAGTCTGATCTGTCAGACGGCAGTGCCTGTAAGTTAATGACAGTACGTCTCCCTACCTCCAGTGTAAAACAGGGGTCCCTCAGGGGTCCATTTTAGGCCCCTTACTTTTTTCCTTGTAAGTTAATGACCTGCCAAACATGTGCAAACACGTGGACACAGTTCTGTTTGCTGATGACATCTTTACACAGCCAAAAGTGCCATGAGGCCAAGCGACTTTCTGTAGCTTTAGATGAGTTAGAAAAATGTCTGAATGAATCGTGTCTCTGCTTAAACGTTAAAGAAACTGTATCTATGTTTTTTAACAAACCAACAGCAGCGATGACCCCTGTAAAAGTCCACTGAGGAGAAGAACTGACACATACTGAAGAGTTTAAACCTTGGAGTGACGCTGGATTCAAAGTCATCCTTCAGGAGACACATAGAAAATCATAAAAACTGTCAATTTGAATATATGTCATTTTAAACACAATAGGTCCTTAACTGATAAAGCATCAGTCAGTCACATTCCTGCATCAGCGACACTGTCCCAGACTGAGGACTGTATTTCAAGCTGGTCTGACACAAGTTTCTCTGTTATTGGAGCTACTGAAGCTTAAAGCGATAAAAGAGCACTGAAAACTCTTGATAAAAAACCTTTCTCTCACCACCACTGTGAAATACTTGATAAATACAATTTTCTAAATTTCACAAATTTTAAACATTTGAAATCATCTTGTTTGATTTATGAGGTTCTAAACGGCCTCGTCCCAGTGAATGTGTTTATCAGACAATAATGTGTCAGCATCAGGATCCGGAGTAACTGGAGCAGAGGTCAGAGGTGAAGTCCCATTGAGGGGAACATGTTTCTCTCCAAACGTCCGTCATATCAGGGAGAACCTTCTGGAACAGTCCGTCTCTCAGTGAGGGAAAGCACCGGTTTCCTGCTTTTAAGGAACATTTAAAAATGAGGTTCAACAATTCACAAACGTGTAACTACATATAAATATGTTTAATCTGGACATCGGACTCAGGAGTATTTGCTGCTCAATTTGAACTCTGCTAAAATAAAGCAGGAAACAGGCAGTAGGAATCAGTGCAATCAAAGTTAGTGCAATAAAACCCAGTGCAATAGAGGTTGGTGTAAAAGAACTCGGCGCAGTAGAACTCGGTGCCGTAGAGCTCGGCGCCGTAGAGCTCGGCGCCGTAGAGCTCGGCGCCGTAGAGCTCGGCGCCGTAGAGCTCGGTGCAGTAGAGCTCGGTGCAGTAGAGCTCGGTGCCGTAGAGCTCGGTGCCGTAGAGCTCGGTGCCGTAGAGCTCGGTGCCGTAGAGCTCGGTGCAGTAGAGCTCGGTGCAGTAGAGCTCGGCGCCGTAGAGCTCGGCGCCGTAGAGCTCGGTGCAGTAGAGCTCGGTGCCGTAGAGCTCGGCGCCGTAGAGCTCGGCGCCGTAGAGCTCGGCGCCGCAGAGCTCGGTGCAGTAGAACTCAGTGCAATAGAAGTTTGTGCAATATGAATTAGTGCAATAGGGGTCTGTGCAATACATGTGCAATATATTTGAACAGGGTTCTGTTCATGTGTATTGAACATGTGTCAGTGTCTGGACTGATCTCTGCTCCTCGGGCCTTTGTCCTCTCACTCTGTAAACACTGTTCTGACGTCAGAGGCCACAGGTCTGCAGATGGAAATTAGCCTCAGGCTAAAATCTGGCACATTTCCATTTGTATAAAATGTTCATTAATATGAACTGTTCCCCTTTTCACAAATAAATAAATAAAATAAACAGGAAGAAAGGAAAGGAGGAGAAGGAAAGGAGAGGAGGGAGAAGAGGAGATGATGTGTTTTGTTTCATTCACGTTTCACACTCAAACCTGCAGATTTAGGCTGAGTTCTTCTCTCAGACTGAAAACACTCTGTTCCACCTCGTGATGTCATCATGTGGTGATACCGGAAGTGCTCCACTGTGTTTTTAAACTCCACACACCTTCACTAGAATCACCTGGATCATTTCAGCCGATCTCGACTGAACTAAAGGAAAAGGAGCTGTTCAGCTGGAAACCACCACTTCAAACAAATAATAAAGTGACTCAAACACATGAATGAAACCAACAAAACTCCAGCTCTGTTTTTGAGGAGGAAACAACATTCGAAGCCTAAAGAGAAAGAAGAAACATTTATTTCTTTCATTTGACTCGACTGAGCTCATGTGTTTGACCAAAGGACTGAAAAACACCGACAAACTAAACCATGAAACACAAATGCAAAGTTCTGATCACAGGACCATAGACCCTGTTCTTTTACACAGTCTATAGACACAGTCACATGACTCAGGTCACATGACCACACAGCAGCTGAGGTCAGAGGTCAGGGGTCAGAGGTCAGAGGTCACTGTCAGAGTCACGTGACCTCACACCTCAGAGTGAGAGTCAGTGCTGCTGGAGTATTAGAGTAACAGTAGTAACAGTAGTAATAGTAGTAGTACTGCTTATAGTAGTAGTAGTTTTTGTAGTACTAGTCACAGTAATAGTAGCAGTAGCTGTAGTATTGTTTATAGTAATAGTAGTAGTACTGCTTATAGTAGTAGTAGTTTTTGTAGTATTAGTCACAGTAATAGTAGCAGTAGCTGTAGTATTGTTTATAGTAATAGTAGTGGTAGGAGTATTCAGTTATAGTAGTTTTTGTAGTATTAGTCACAGTAATAGTAGCAGTAGCTGTAGTATTGCTATTAGTAGTGATTAATAGTGGAAGTATTCTTAGTTATATGAACAGTAGTAGTGAAAGTTGTAGTAGTTTTTATATAGTTAGTTTAGTTATTAGTTATAGTAGTAGAAATAGCAGTAGCTGTAGTATTGTTTAAAGTAGTAGTTAAAAGCAGTATTAGTTGTAGTAGCACTAGTTGTTGTTTATAGTAGTAGTTAGTAGTGGAGTAGTATTAGTTATAGTGGTATTCATAGTAGTAACAGCAGTAGTAAAACAGAACTAAACCAGGACTAAACCAGGACTAAACCAGGACTAAACCAGGTCTAAACCAGGACTAAACCAGGACTAAACCAGGACTAAACCAGGACTGAACCAGGACTGAACCAGGACTAAACCAGGTCTAAACCAGAACTAAACCAGGTCTAAACCAGGACTAAACCAGGACTAAACCAGGACTGAACCAGGACTAAACCAGGACTAAACCAGGACTAATCCTTTTACCTGTGGAAACAAAAACAGTGAAAATCAGTTAATTTAAAATCTGATCTTCTTAATTGAATCCTCAAAGTTCTTTAAAGTGAGCCTGAGCTGTGGACCAATCAGAGCGCAGCGCTGCCTGTCGCCGGGTAAAAAAAAGGCCCATTGTAACATGAGTAAGATGTGCAGATGCCACAACAATCACTCCATCTGTGCACGGAGGAGGAGAGGAGGAGGAGAGGAGGAGGAGAGGAGGAAAGAGGAGGAGAGGAGACGAGGAGGAGAGGAGAAGATGAGGAGGCGAGGAGGGGAGGAGAGAAGGAGACAAGGATGAGAGGAGGAGATGAGGAGGAGAGGAGGAAAGAGGAGGAGAGGAGATGAGGAGGAGAGGAGAAGATGAGGAGGCGAGGAGGAGAGGAGGAGAGGAGGAGGAGAGGAGGAGAGGAGAGGAGAGGAGGAGGAGAGGAGGAGGAGAGGAGGAGAGGAGAGGAGGAGGAGAGAGGAGAGGAGAGAGGAATGAGGAGAGGAGAGGAGGAGGAGAGAGGAGAGGAGGAGAAGAGGAGAGGAGAGGAGGAGGAGAGGAGAGAGGAATGAGGAGATGAGGAGAGGAGGAGGAGAGAAGGAGGGGAGGAGGAGGAGAGGAGAGAGGAGAGGAGAGAGGAATGAGGAAAGGAGGACAGGAGGAGGAGAGAAGGAGGGGAGGAGGAGGAGAGGAGACAGGAGAGGAGACAGGAGAGGAGAGAGGAATGAGGAGAGAGGAATGAGGAGAGGTTATGACAGTTTACACTGTCTAAATCAAACAGCGCCTCCTGTGGACATTTGTAGAAGCTCCTCCCTCTGTCCCCGCCCACACCTGTCACTCAAACAGCCCCTTACACCTCCTCACCCCTCTGCCCTCTTTTACTCCAGTCAGTGTTAAACCCTCAGAACCTCTTTTACTCCAGTCGGTGTTAAACCCTCAGAACCTCTTTTACTCCAGTCGGTGTTAAACCCTCAGAACCTCTTTTACTCCAGTCGGTGTTAAACCCCTCAGAACCTCTTTTACTCCAGTCGGTGTTAAAGCCTCAGAACCTCTTTTACTCCAGTCGGTGTTAAACCCTCAGAACCTCTTTTACTCCAGTCGGTGTTAAACCCTCAGAACCTCTTTTACTCCAGTCGGTGTTAAAGCCTCAGAACCTCTTTTACTCCAGTCGGTGTTAAACCCTCAGAACCTCTTTTACTCCAGTCGGTGTTAAACCCTCAGAACCTCTTTTACTCCAGTTGGTGTTAAACCCTCAGAACCTCTTTGACTCCAGTCGGTGTTAAACCCTCAGAACCTCTTTTACTCCAGTTGGTGTTAAACCCTCAGAACCTCTTTGACTCCAGTCGGTGTTAAAGCCTCAGAACCTCTTTTACTCCAGTCGGTGTTAAACCCTCAGAACCTCTTTTACTCCAGTCGGTGTTAAAGCCTCAGAACCTCTTTTACTCCAGTCGGTGTTAAACCCTCAGAACCTCTTTTACTCCAGTCGGTGTTAAACCCCTCAGAACCTCTTTTACTCCAGTCGGTGTTAAACCCTCAGAACCTCTTTTACTCCAGTCGGTGTTAAACCCTCAGAACCTCTTTTACTCCAGTCGGTGTTAAACCCTCATAACATGTTGGACGCACAAACCTGCACCTTTTTTGCTCTGACTGAAAACACGCTGTTCCACCTTGTGATGTCATCATGTGGTGATACAGGAAGTGCTCCACTGTGTTTTTAAACTCCACACACCTTCACTAGAATCATGTGAGATCATTTCAGCCCCGGATCTGTCCATCTCCACTGAAAATGCAGCTGTTCCTTTGAAAACTAACACTTGATGACATCACGAGGTGGAGCAGAGCGTTTGGAGCGTCGCAGATGTAACAGACGAAGAATAAAACTCACTGAAACATGAAGGAAACAAACAGAGAAAATGAAAATAACCTGACACGAGCCTTTAAGGTCAGGAGTAAACACAGGATAAGTTTAATGCCACAGTGTGGAACATTCCTGGAGAAGCAGGAATATCTCCATGGAGACCAGCAGGGGGCAGATCCTCTATCAGAAAGGTTCCAGAGTGGAGCTTTAATGTCACTGACTCCAGAGCGCCCCCCAAAGGACGAGAAGAACAAACATCCAACTGTCCAGAGATTCAGTCCCTCTGGAGTCCTGGTCTAGTCCTGGTCTAGTCCTGGTCTCGTCCCGGTCTCGTCCCGGTCTCGTCCCGGTCTCGTCCCGGTCTCGTCCCGGTCTAGTCCCGGTCTCGTCCTGGTCTCGTCCCGGTCTCGTCCCGGTCTAGTCCCGGTCTAGTCCCGGTCTCGTCCTGGTCTCGTCCCGGTCTCGTCCCGGTCTCGTCCTGGTCTAGTCCTGGTCTAGTCCCGGTCTAGTCCCGGTCTCGTCCCGG
Organism: Odontamblyopus rebecca; assembly: GCA_030686955.1. Lineage (NCBI taxonomy): Eukaryota > Metazoa > Chordata > Actinopteri > Gobiiformes > Gobiidae > Odontamblyopus > Odontamblyopus rebecca. The sequence continues at coordinate 43,130,866 of CM060656.1, read as the reverse complement.
TCTAGTCCTGGTCTAGTCCCGGTCTCGTCCTGGTCTCGTCCTGGTCTAGTCCCGGTCTCGTCCTGGTCTCGTCCTGGTCTAGTCCCGGTCTCGTCCTGGTCTCGTCCTGGTCTAGTCTTAGTTTAGTCCTGCTTTAGTCCTGGCTGAGTTCTGCTTGAACCCTGCTTAAGTCCTGGTCAAGTCCTGGTTTAGTCCTGGTCTAGTCCTGGTCTAGTCCTGGTCTAGTCCTGGTCTAGTCTTGGTCAAGTCCTGGTTTAGTCCTGGTTTAGACCTGTTTAAGTCCTGGCTGAGTTCTGCCTTAGTCCTTCTTTAGTCCTTCTTTAGTCCTGTTGAAGTCCTGGCTGAGTTCTGCCTTAGTCCTTCTTTAGTCCTGTTTAAGTCCTGGTCTGATCCCGGTCCGGGTGGATTTCCAGTTGATCTGAGCACAAAGGCAGATCCTTAAATCCTGGTCGAGTCCCACTTGAGTCTCTGTGGTCTCTGGAGTCCGACTTAAGTCCCACAAAGACCCCCCCCAGTCCTGCTCCCAGTCCTGGTCCGGTCCGGGTCTGGTCCTGGTCTGGTCCGGGTCCGGTCCGGGTCCGGTCCTGGTCCTGGTCCTGGTCTGGTCCGGTCCTGGTCTGGTCCTGGTCTAGTCCGGGTCCGGTCCTGGTCTAGTCCGGGTCTGGCTCAGATCTGGGATTATCTCAGTGTGAGACAGAAGCACTTTACATTTAAACACATCAGGATTAGGATTAAGGAGAGAGGAAAGGAGAGAGGAGAGGAGGAGAGGAGGAGAGGAGGAGAGGAGGAGAGGAGGAGAGAGGAGAGGAGGAGAGAGGAGAGAGGAGAGAGGAGAGAGGAGAGGAGAGAGGAGAGGAGAGAGGAGAGGAGAGAGGAAAGGAGAGAGGAGAGGAGAGGAGAGGAGAGGAGAGGAGAGAGGAGAGAGGAGAGAGGAGAGAGGAGAGGAGAGGAGAGAGGAGAGAGGAGAGAGGAGAGAGGAGAGAGGAGAGAGGAGAGAGGAGAGGAGAGGAGAGAGGAGAGAGGAGAGGAGAGGAGAGAGGAGAGAGGAGAGAGGAGAGAGGAGAGGAGAGAGGAGAGGAGAGGAAAGGAGAGAGGAACCTTGTTTCAGCCCTGTTTCTGCCCCGTTTCTGCACTGTTTCAGCCCTGTTTCTGCCCTGTTTCTGCCCTGTTTCAGCCCTGTTTCAGCCCTGTTTCTGCACTGTTTCAGCCCTGTTTCTGCCCCGTTTCTGCACTGTTTCAGCCCTGTTTCTGCCCTGTTTCAGCCCTGTTTCTGCACTCTTTCTGCCTTGTTTCAGCCCTGTTTCTGCACTGTTTCAGCCCTGTTTCAGCCCTGTTTCTGCACTGTTTCAGCCCTGTTTCTGCCCTGTTTCTGCCCTGTTTCTGCCCCGTTTCTGCACTGTTTCAGCCCTGTTTCTGCCTTGTTTCAGCCCTGTTTCTGCCCTGTTTCTGCCCTGTTTCTGCCCTGTTTCTGCACTGTTTCTGCCTTGTTTCAGCCCTGTTTCTGCACTGTTTCTGCCCTGTTTCTGCCCTGTTTCAGCCCTGTTTCTGCCCTGTTTCTGCACTGTTTCTGCCTTGTTTCAGCCCTGTTTCAGCCCTGTTTCTGCCCTGTTTCTGTCATGTTTCAGCCATGTTTCTGCCCTGTTTCTGCCCTGTTTCTGCCCTGTTTCAGCCCTGTTTCTGCCCTGTTTCTGTCGTGTTTCAGCCATGTTTCTGCCCTGTTTCAGCCCTGTTTCAGCCCGGTCAGTATCAGGGAGCTGGAGCAGACTCGGGCCCAGGTGTGAGTGTGGCTCCTCCCCTCAGAGGTCAGAGGTCGTCCCAGGTGAAGCTGTTCATCTGTGTTAGTGCCACAATCTGCTGCTCCTCCTGCTCCAGGACTAAACCAGGACTACACCAGGACTACACCAGGACTAAACCAGGACTACACCAGGACTACACCAGGACTACACCAGGACTAAACCAGGACTACACCAGGACTAAACCAGGACTAAACCAGGACTACACCAGGACTAAACCAGAACTACACCAGGACTACACCAGGACTAAACCAGGACTAAACTAGAACTACACCAGGACTAAACCAGGACTACACCAGGACTAAACCAGAACTACACCAGGACTACACCAGGACTAAACCAGGACTAAACTAGAACTACACCAGGACTAAACCAGGACTAAACTAGAACTACACCAGGACTAAACCAGGACTACACCAGAACTACACCAGGACTACACCAGGACTAAACCAGGACTACACCAGGACTACACCAGGACTACACCAGGACTAAACCAGGACTACACCAGGACTACACCAGGACTAAACCAGGACTACACCAGGACTACACCAGGACTAAACCAGGACTACACCAGGACTAAACCAGGACTAAACCAGGACTACACCAGGACTAAACCAGAACTACACCAGGACTACACCAGGACTAAACCAGGACTAAACCAGAACTACACCAGGACTAAACCAGGACTACACCAGGACTAAACCAGAACTACACCAGGACTACACCAGGACTAAACCAGGACTAAACCAGAACTACACCAGGACTAAACCAGGACTACACCAGGACTACACCAGGACTAAACCAGGACTACACCAGGACTAAACCAGAACTACACCAGGACTACACCAGGACTACACCAGGACTAAACCAGAACTACACCAGGACTACACCAGGACTAAACCAGGACTAAACCAGAACTACACCAGGACTAAACCAGGACTACACCAGGACTAAACCAGGACTACACCAGGACTAAACCAGGACTACACCAGGACTAAACCAGGACTACACCAGTATACATATACATATACATATACATATTTTTCTATTGACAATTGGCATTTGCCCTTTTTTGTCTGTATTGCACCAGGTCCTGGCTCTGCCCTGTGTAGTCCAGTTTCAGGTTTAGTCCTGGTTTAGTCCAGTTTCAGGTTTAGTCCTGGTTTAGTCCAGTTTCAGGTTTAGTCCTGGTTCAGTCCAGTTTCAGGTTTAGTCCTGGTTTAGTCCTGGTTTAGACCTGGTTTAGTCCAGGTTTCAGGTTTAGTCCTGGTTTAGTCCTGGTTTAGACCTGGCTTAGTCCAGGTTTGTGGTCCTCCTGCACGTGTGTGGCTGTGGCACACTTCAGCTCGACCTCTGACCCCGACACAGGCCCAGATTGTCCCGGGGTCAAAGGTCAGGCCCAGGTGAGCAGAGGTCAGAGGTCACACACCAGGTGAGCCTCAGGTGAGCGCCGCTGCTCATCGATCCGTATCACTACAGCCACAGCCGCCAAGGTGGAAGTCTGTATGGATGTCTATGGTGGAATGTTCAGCGGTGGTGACACAGCGCACACATTCGAAAAGACAAAAAAGTTTCACAATCGACTGAAAACTCAAAACATACATAAGCGACACATTTTCAGGAGCCTGATCAGAGGGTTCATGGTCCAGTTCAGGAAGAAGCTGAAAGTGACAAACTGAAAAACTTTAGGCAAAAGAGCGACAGTAAAATAAACGGTGTCTGTATTAAATACGTCCGGCCTTCAGAGTCTGAAACAAACTGCTCCTTTCAGATCACAGTCATTTTGGCTTGAGGACTTTTCCAATTCAAACGACATAATATTTAGTTTTGAACTGTGAATCGCAGAGGCCACGGTTCTAATTTGTCATGATTGTCAAAGCCGTGGAGAGTCCCGCTGGACAAAGGCGCCTCAGACGCAGCAGATGTGACAGGTGAAGCCCTCGGGCTCCAGCTCTGTTATGAGACGCTCATTTCACACAGATTCAGACTCTTTATGTGGAACAGAGGCTCCAGTGTCCGACACAACACAGTCTACAGGCTGACCAAGGGTGACCGCTGCAGGAGTGACCGCTGCAGGTCAAATGAAACAGTCCTGACCAAGGACCATGGACCAGGTCCAGATCTGGAGCTGGTCCATGGAGTCAGAACTGCCCCAGTCCTCGGACACAGCAGCAGGTTAAAGTCCTGAAACGCCTAGTGTCACAAATCTGCGACAAACCGTTTGGATCCAGATACGAGCAGAGATCCCGGCTGTGTTCCCCAGAGCTGTGAGTGCAGCTGCAGAACCTTTAAGAACCTTTAAGAACCTTTCACAAGCTCCGCAAATGTGCAACTTTTGCTATAGTCAAATTAATCATCTGAATTTAATTTATCATTAACTTAACTCCTGAAGACCTGAGGGCAGTTTTAGTACATTTCTCCTCACCTGGATTTTTGTCTTAATGTTGCTTTTCAAACTGCCCCTTTTACCCCTAATGAAGTGTTCTACCTCCTTTTGTTCAGTCCAACCTGTTATTTCACAATCTGCTGCTGTAGTTGTGTCATGAGGCTGTGAGAAAAGCTACAGGACCAGAAATAGAGATGAAAAAAAAAACAGAAAATAAAATTCACTCTTTTATACAAAACCCACAGCAAACATGTAGAAACAACTTTTTGGACATAAAAATGCTTAATTTAGGGCCTGAGCTACAAAAATGCAAAATCTCAAGTCTGTAAGTAAATTAAAAATCTCCTTATTGCCCTAAAAACAAAAAAAGTGCAGTGGCTCCATGACTTTCCTGGTCCAGTCCTGGAAACAGCTCCTGTCAGGTCCAGGGCCAGAGCCACAGCACTTCTGCATTTCCAGGGTGGAAATTACATTTGGATTTGTTCATTTGGACTGAAATAAACCTTTAAATAAAAATAGAAAGAGATGCACAATTACACACACCAAGATGTGTCATTTTCCATGTGTGTGAGAATTAACTCCACTTAGAGCGACTTTTTCCCTCGTTATAAACACACACAGTCAGAGGAGTCGACCATCTTGACTCACTTCACTCTTTGGCAAAGTTTGGCTCCATCAAAATGGACGGAGCGCATGAGTTTGGGGAAAACAAAGTTCCTGTTGGACACTCGTTTTGCTCCCGTCATCACACAGCGTGAGTGTGACGTAGGATAAAGCCGCAGAAATGTACGGAAACCTCTATGTCTGCACTTTCAGAGGGGAAAAGGACGTTTCTGTCTGTTACACTTAGAAAGTTCTGCGGTTATAGAAACATGTTCCTCTGAGCCGTGTAGGTCTTCGAGAGCAAAAACACAATCAAAACATTTTTTTTTACATACGTCTATAAATTCAGGTGTTAAAGGGTTAAGCTGTCGTGCTCTGAGATTTTTGAGCAGATTTTTCCCTCGTGCGTCTGTTTTTGGGATCAGGTTTTGGTTCAATCGTGTGTCGTGCAGTAAACATGAGGTAACGAGAGCAGATTCATACCTCAGGACAGCTCCTGATCTGCAATCGTAGGTCACAAAAAAATCAAACCTGTTTGAATCCTGTTTGCCGTGAGGGTTTCGGCTGAAGTCGTTCGTTCAGTGTGAACAGGAATCGAGCTGTGAACTTTAAACCTGAGACTTGGTTGAACAGTTTGAGCTGGAGTGAAACACAGAGGCAGGGGCAACAGGGGCACAGAGGCAGGGGCAGCAGGTGCACAGAGGCAGGGGCAGCAGGGGCAGCAGGTGCACTGAAGGGCCTCAGCTGTGGTGTGTTTGCTCTGAGCACACAGCAGGTGCAGCACACTCCTGTCACCTGCAGCCAATCAGAGCACACACAGCAGTCACATGACCCTCCATCGCTCAGGTTCTGACGTCCGTCCTCAGACTGGACTTCTGAGAGTTCGTTTGCAGAAACAGCTGTGAGCTCCTGTAGAGTCCGTGAGCTCCTTTAGAGTCCGTGAGCTCCTGTAGAGTCCGTGAGCTCCTGTAGAGTCCGTGAGCTCCTGTAGAGTCCGTGAGCTCCTGTAGAGTCCGTGAGCTCCTTTAGAGTCCGTGAGCTCCTGTAGAGTCCGTGAGCTCCTGTAGAGTCCGTGAGCTCCTGTAGAGTCCGTGAGCTCCTGTAGAGTCCGTGAGCTCCTGTAGAGTCCGTGAGCTCCTTTAGAGTCTGTGAGCTCCTGTAGAGTCTGTGAGCTCCTGTAGAGTCCGTGAGCTCCTTTAGAGTCCGTGAGCTCCTGTAGAGTCCGTGAGCTCCTGTAGAGTCTGTGAGCTCCTGTAGAGTCCGTGAGCTCCTGTAGAGTCCGTGAGCTCCTGTAGAGTCCGTGAGCTCCTGTAGAGTCCGTGAGCTCCTGTAGAGTCCGTGAGCTCCTTTAGAGTCCGTGAGCTCCTTTAGAGTCTGTGAGCTCCTGTAGAGTCTGTGAGCTCCTTTAGAGTCTGTGAGCTCCTGTAGAGTCTGTGAGCTCCTTTAGAGTCCGTGAGCTCCTTTAGAGTCCGTGAGCTCCTTTAGAGTCTGTGAGCTCCTTTAGAGTCTGTGAGCTCCTTTAGAGTCTGTGAGCTCCTTTAGAGTCTGTGAGCTCCTGTAGAGTCTGTGAGCTCCTGTAGAGTCTGTGAGCTCCTTTAGAGTCTGTGAGCTCCTGTAGAGTCCGTGAGCTCCTTTAGAGTCTGTGAGCTCCTTTAGAGTCTGTGAGCTCCTGTAGAGTCTGTGAGCTCCTGTAGAGTCTGTGAGCTCCTTTAGAGTCTGTGAGCTCCTTTAGAGTCTGTGAGCTCCTGTGCAGAAGGAAAACACCACAGAATTTGATTGAATTGACTGGATATAAGAGGAAAAGCCTTAGACGCTGTAGGCTACAGTTAGACGCAGGTAGAACATAAAACCACCCACATTCATTAGAGCCCAAAGTTCAGAACAACACATCTGCAGAGGTAATTCATGAGGTAATTCATCGTATTAGAGCTCTTCTGTACAAATGTATCACAGAAATATCTCGGGAGCTCCTGTGCTGCTGGACACTGGACAGAAATGGACAGAGTAAATTTCTCGTTGTGTTTCTGTTTCTCTCAGATGTAAATGTGCAGACTCCTCTGGCCCCGCCCCCCCCTGCCTCGCCGTGACCTCTGACCCCGGCCTCGTGCACGCTCCCTGACACAGCGCACGTGAGCAGACACACACTCATCCTTTCACCTTTCACTTCATCCTTTCACTTCATCCTTTCACATTCAAATGTCCGGCCCGCCCCCCTCGGCCAATCACAGCGCAGGACCCGACCGCATCACAGCGGCTTAAGGCATTTCCATCAGAAAGACTAAACCAGGACTAAACCAGGACTAAACCAGGACTAAACCAGGACTAAACCAGGACTAAACCAGGACTAAACTAGGACTAAACCAGGACTAAACCAAGACTAAACCAGGACTAAACCAGGACTAAACCAGGACTAAACCAGGACTAAACTAGGACTAAACCAGGACTAAACCAGGACTAAACCAGGACTAAACCAAGACTAAACCAGGACTAAACCAGGACTAAACCAGGACTAAACCAGGACTAAACCAGGACTAAACCAAGACTAAACCAGGACTAAACCAGGACTAAACCAGGACTAAACTAGGACTAAACTAGGACTAAACCAGGACTAAACCAAGACTAAACCAGGGCTAAACCAGGACTAAACCAGGACTAAACCAGGGCTAAACCAGGGCTAAACCAGGACTAAACCAGGGCTAAACCAGGACTAAACCAGGGCTAAACCAGGACTAAACCAGGACTAAACCAGGACTAAACCAGGGCTAAGCCAGGACTAAACCAGGGCTAAACCAGGGCTAAACCAGGGCTAAACCAGGGCTAAGCCAGGACTAAACCAGGACTAAACCAGGACTAAACCAGGACTAAACCAGGGCTAAACCAGGGCTAAACCAGGGCTAAGCCAGGACTAAACCAGGACTAAACCAGGTCTAAACCAGGACTGAACCAGGACTAAACCAGGACTAAACCAGGGCTAAACCAGGGCTAAACCAGGACTAAACTAGGGCTAAACCAGGGCTAAACCAAGACTAAACCAGGGATAAACCAGGGCTAAACCAGGGCTAAACCAGGACTAAACCAGGACTAAACCAGGACTAAACCAGGGCTAAACCAAGACTAAACCAGGGCTAAACCAGGACTAAACCAGGGCTAAACCAGGGCTAAACCAGGGCTAAGCCAGGACTAAACCAGGACTGAACCAGGACTAAACCAGGACTAAACCAGGACTAAACCAGGTGTCTTTATCTTGTGTTCTTCTTTCTAAGTTTGTAAATCTTAGTCAGAGAAGTCTTCAGTTTGAGGAGCAGTTCTCCAAACGTTCACGTCTACACAAACGTTCATCTCTGTGAATGAAGTTAAATCTAAGTGAGCTAAAAGTGTAAAGTAGAAGAGACGTGGCTCCATCTCAGACGTGTTTCTGATCAGGAAACGCTCTGAGGAACATCTGCGTCTGTTTCCACCAGGACACTGTGCTCTGTTCCTCTTTAGCTGCACTTTTACAACACAATTCATCTGATCAACAATAAATATGTGAGTAACATAACAAACCGAACCCGAACCAAACGCTGCTCATATCATCTGTGTTCAAACTTAGAGGAGCTAATAACAAAGAAAAACACTTTGTCAGGTAAAAACACTTTTTCACTTTGTGCTGTTCCTCGTCCAGCGACACCAGTTTAATCAAGTTTAAGTCTACAGTCACTTTCTTTGTCATTTAATATCCTTGAATATTAAACTCAGCCAAGTTTTTACTTTCACTTTACGCACAGAGGAACAAACCATAAAACAGAAGCTGCTGAACACACGAGCAGAAGAACTCCTCCTGCTGAGACTGGAGTGTATCGTGTCAGTACAGCACTGAATATACAGATATAATAACACACTGAGCCCTGTCTGAGCTCCAAAAGTGTAAAACAAATGAACAGAGCAAAAACTCTCAGATCCAAACAGAATTCTTTCTACTTTTTCACAGCCTTAATAGAATTATCGGTCATCTTTATTTCTTTATTTATAAAAACACACTAGACACGCCCCCTGCTGCACGTGCACACCCCTGCCTCTCGTGCACGCTCCTCAGACTCACGTGCACGCTCCTGTCTCTCATGCACGCTCCTGTTTCGAGTGCCCCTCTCTCTCTCTCTCGTGTCGACTCAAACAGGACAAAGGCCGTGAGCTCTTTAACGAGATCTGAGTCTGTAAAAACACTTTCCCCTCTTCAGCCGGGATCTCCACAGGATCTACAGACTCTACAGACTCTTCAGGCTCAACAGGCTCTTCAGAATCTGAGGTTATCCGCGGTGTGAGGTCCTGAGGATCTGAGGTCGTGAGGATCTGAGGTCGTGAGGATCTGAGGTCCTGAGGATCTGAGGTCGTGAGGATCTGAGGTCCTGAAGATCTGAGGATCTGAGGTCCTGAGGAGGGCTTTTGTGCTGCTGCTGCGGCTGCTTCCGTCACACTGGTCCAGAGAAGAGAGGAGCAGATTTCTGTGGCCAGGGAAAGACTCCTGGTGTAATCACATTATCCAATGACTGAAATCAGATCTTTGGTGTTTGCAGCAAAAGAGAAATCAGATTTTTGGAAAAGTAAAAATGCATTTCAGGAAAACTCTTTGTGTTTCACGTTTTCTTGTTCACTTTTGTCTTTGCTCTTTTTGAATAATTCTGTAACTGTGAGAACAGAAGGAGCTGTGATGTTTCGTCTGATAACTGCACGAGTTCATAGTTCATTAAAAAACGGTTTTAAAATCAAACTGTTTCCTGTTTGTCTCGTTCTCAGTTCAGCTGCAGAGGCCGCACTGACCTTCTGCAATCAGAGAATCCTGATTATCCCCCATGAGTTTATCAGAACTTTGCACAACTCCAGACCAGAGCTGTGACAACTAGCATGCTAATGACAATGAAGCACTTTTCATTAGATGCAGAGAGCTCTGAATAAAAGCTCTGAAAACGGTTCAGAACTTTAAATAACTGCATCTACTGTTTGTGTTTCTTCCACTTGTGTATTATTATTATTATTATGATTATTCTCATCATAATAATAATAATAATATTTACCCCGCGACCCAGCTGGATTAAGCGGGAGAAGATGGATGGATGGATGGATGGATTATCCTCATCATTATCGCTCGTGCAGCAGACGGATCCTGAGTTCAGAGCTGCTGAAACCGTTTCTCTGCACTCGGGCGAGACTCGTTCTGCTCAGAATCAGGCTCAGTCTTTAAAGCTGCACTGCGGAACTTTTCTGGTGGAGGCTCCATCAAACGCCACCATTTTAGACCATCTTGGAATCGTGTACGACACTGTAGAGTCTTCGAGGGTTAAAGAAACGTGTAATTTTCTGTCTCTGTGAAAGGAGCAGGTTCATCAGGTTCATCAGGTTTATCTTGTTCCTGTTCCTGTTGTTGGAGGTGAGGAAAGTCTGGAACATGGACTCTGCTGATGGTCGGGTTTGGTGTTGTTCTCTTCGAGTTGATTCGTGGGCAATAAATAAACCTATAAATAAATACATTTTCACCATGGAGATGTTACTCCTTTGTCTGGAGTGTTCCACAATATTAATTAAACCTTTGGATCTTTATAGAGGCCAAACTAGACCACGTTACAGGTCAGATCTGTGCAGAGGCGACTCCGCTCACAGTCAAAAGGAATGTTTTTTCTGGATATTTTTGAGCTCTAAAACCACCTGTGACTGAAGACGTGTTAATTAGAGCTGTTTAAAGTCACACTGTGGAACATTCCAGGCAGAGAAACAAGCAGCAGTACAAAAAGGATTTTCTAGCACAGTTAAACTGACCTGAATTAAGCAGATTTATCTTAAAAGATCAATTTTAAGATTCTTTTACTTAATAAAATGAGATTTTTTTTTTACTTGTTTCAAGATATTCATCCTGATTTATCTTATCTCGATATTACAACTTATTCTCAGCACTTTTTATATGAACTCAGTCCAGGTTAAGCCTCTTTAACTTCCTCCTCAAACCAATAAGGGGAAAAATCTGTCCATAAATACTTGAAACTCGTGTTTTCTGCTGAGAACAAGATTCAGATTTCGTCTTGTTTTAAGAAAACTTGGTAAGTGAAAATTTCTTACTGCACTGACAGAAAATTTCACTTAAAATAGGACATTTTTACCTCAAAATCTGTATTTTTTTTCTTATTTTTTATAGGCCTTTTTTGCAGTGAGGTGATGAAGCCCCAACCAAAAAGTTGCATCTTTAACTCTTTTTTATCTAAACCATTTGGTAAATTTAGCTATTTTCTGCAAAGTTTGCCCTGGCTGTGGCTGCAGTGGCCGAGTGTGTTTGTGAGCTTTGGATTGGACTATAATGAAAGTGAACCATTGTTACCTCCTCCTCCTCCTCCTGCCCTGATCCATCTCCCTCTCAAAAGCAGTGAAAAAGCCATTAAAAGAGTATTTGAGCTGTCTTTGTGGCGCTCTCACACATGCTAATGCGGGGTGGCTGTGTGGGGGTCCGTGGGGGGGCCCCGGCGCTCAATGGGCCCCGGCGCTCTGCCCTAATTAATCTGAACGCCACCCACTCCAGCCACACCGCCGCTCCGTGCCGATCGGCCGCGGCTTTATCCGGAGGCACGCCCCGTCTTCAGCATGACTTCACCCCAAAGGACGGCCCCTCCCCTGGGCGCGATTCTGCGGCGCTGCCCCCTCTCCCCGGGACCTCCACACCTCCAGAGCTTTGTGCAGCGCTGAATCGGAGCTGAGTGCAGACAAAAACAACACACTTTATCCCATTGAGAGTTTGTTGGAGAGAGGAGACAAAAGGGCTGATGGAGGAGTCGCCGAGAGGCAGCGGAGGCAGCGCCACCGAAATACAACGGGAGACGTGATTCTGCATAATTCCGTTTCTTATCATTTACTTTTGCTCAAAAAATTTAATGCAAAGAACTGAACAGGTCGTCTGCCGAGTGAGACAAACGAGTCTGAGGTGCAGAGAAGCTGAAATAAGAGTAATAAAAGTCGTAGCTCCGGAAAATTCTCTGATCAGGCCAAGAACGTCAAACTTCCCTCAGGTTCTTCATGTCATTTTCAGATTTATTTTACTCGACCTGAGACGCTTCATTCTCGTCTAGAGGAGATTATTTGAAGAGAACTCGTCCAGTGACACGATCTGTCCACACAGTGAGATCATTTCACCACTATTAAGTCACTTTCTGATAGGTTTAGGCAAGGGAAGTTTATTTGCATCGCACTGTCCGCACACAAAGCAGTTTAAAGAGCTTATTTATGTGTTTTTGTGTAAACTGGAAAAAAACACAATATCTAGGGAAGTTAAAATGACTTAAATTAAGAACATTTTACTTTATTTGAATAGATTAAACTTGACAAGTAAAATGATCTGCCAGAGGAATAAGGTTTTTTTTTCTTAATTCAAGCAACATTTGATTTCGTTTCACATTTTAAGTACAAAAGTCTCATTTTACTCTGAAATTTACTCAAATCACGATAAAACTTTCTTAATTCAAGTCATTTTAACTTGAATAGATTTTGCTTTTCACTACTTTTAAGTCATTTTCGGACAGATTTATTGTTTTTTTTAAGTACAAAGTAAGAGAAAAAACATTTGAATAACTTAAAGAGGAACTAAATGTGACTTTTCTGCTTGTCTGTGTGAAGATGTCACTGATTTGCCTGAAATATTCCACAGTAAGGCTTTAAAGTTAGTTGAACTTGACAAAGGTGCTGCACGACGGGGCTCGTCTCTCCACAGATCTGACCTCTAACCTGGCCTGGAGGTACGAGCTGCTTATAAATGAAGTTTAATGCCGCACTGTGAAACATTTCAGGCAGAGCGATGTGAAGTTTGACTCATGTTCTGACTGTCAGAGCTGAGCACTTCTGTTCTCAGACGTATAATACTCCCTACAGAAACAAACTTCCACCATACGAGGCAGAAACGGACACAAACCTGGAGTCGTTTTGGTTCAAGACAAACAAACTCAGACCAGTGACTCAGTGTTTTGGTGCAGATGTGACGCTCCAGCCCCAGAATCTGCAGTGTGAACACAGAGAAAACCAGCTTCTCTTCACCTTTTTCCACTTATTCTAACCTCCTTCGCTGTAGATCTGTCACGTGACCAGGAAGACTCGGCTTTAAACAGATTGTGCTCGTTGTCGTGGTGATGCCGACGCAAATACAAATACAGAAGATAAAGACTTTACAATACCTGAAGGAGGTGTGGACAGAAAAGGGACTGGGCCCAGAGCTCAAGTGGAGCAGAAAGAACCCGGTTCCTCTGTGTGATAAACTCACAGGAGCTGTTTTCAGAACAGGTGCTGGGGCCGGTTCCTGCACCAGTTCCACTGGAACTAAACTTCTCACCGACAAACGACCTGTGAACCCAGGACGCCTCATGGAGAGAGGGCTCAGCTTCGTCACTAAATAAAAACAGAGCTGTACAAAGTGGACGTCAGAGCATGAGAAATAACACTCCTGGATCACATATGGATCAATAGAACTCACCTTTTCTCCTGCTGCTGTCGAGCTTCTGTTGAAGTTGAAGTCCATATGGCAAATATTTGGTCTCCTCCACGGCACAATCTTCATGTCTCTTTTCTCCTCCATATTCCCGTGGATTCATATTCACACACGTTTTCTGTGTGACCCGGATGAACCTGCTCACGTCGTCTGTGACGTCACGGTTCACTTGGAAAAAAACAAGTCTTACTTGGTTCCCATTGGGAACCAACTTTTTGGTTCCCGAAAGCTCTGATTTTCGGCATGAACACGTCAGTCAGTTTGAAATTAGGTGCAGGAACCTGCACGGTTCTGTCGGCCTGAAAGTGTCAGTGTGTAACTTTTTGGTCCAGTTACAGAGAACAGACTTCAGGTCACTTAAAGGGGACGATAAGTGAAAAAACCCTAAGACCCCTGGGACTAAAATTGGCAAATCAGTGGTTTTGTGTAAGTCTTTGGTCCAGAAACACAGGGTCAGGACTGTCCCGGGGACATGAGGACCTCACACACTCTTTCTGAACACACATTATGACAGAGGAGCGTCAGCATTAAAGGGCCCGGCTCTGTTCACTGATGCAGCTGTGACAGATCAGCAGGAGGGATGTTTATGGGGCTGACGGCAACTGACGAATGCAGCGACCACACTCACACTGTGTGTGAATGGGTCAAATGAAGCAGGGTTTGAATGGGCTGAAGTTTGCATCACTTTACGGCGCAGGTGAGCAGCAGGTGAGCAGCAGGTGAGCCGCAGGTGAGCCGCAGGTGAGCCGCAGGTGAGCAGCAGGTGAGCAGCAGGTGAGCCGCAGGTGAGCCGCAGGTGAGCCGCAGGTGAGCCGCAGGTGAGCAGCAGGTGAGCAGCAGGTGAGCCGCAGGTGAGCCGCAGGTGAGCAGCAGGTGAGCAGCAGGTGAGCCGCAGGTGAGCAGCAGGTGAGCCGCAGGTGAGCAGCAGGTGAGCCGCAGGTGAGCCGCAGGTGAGCAGCAGGTGAGCAGCAGGTGAGCAGCAGGTGAGCAGCAGGTGAAGATTCTGTCGTTCGGTTTCAGACGACATCACGACGTTCTGAGGTCAAACATATTTCACACAGTTGGAGCGGCGAAAATGAATCTGGTTAAAACACTGATCAGTGGCAAAAACTGTCGTGTCCTGAGGTAAGACGCTTCGCCCACTTCACCTCGTGTGAATGTGGCGTGTGAGTGTTGGTGGTGATCAGGGCGATGGTGCAGATTTAATTTAATTTATGAGTGTATCTGATTGGGACAGTGCAGGTTAATGACAAATGCATGAATGTTAAATACGCCGGATTATCGCAACAAGGCTCATCTCCATCCTCAGTCCCACAGGTCACAGGGTCAGAAATACATCAGGAACATTTAGGAAAACAGTAAAAATGTACATGAAACAATAGTCAGACCCTAGAAACAGTTTTCCAGACTCACCAACTGCACAATCGTACAGAAAACCACACAGTTCAGAGTCACTTTTACACAGAACTCCATGAACGTTCACTCAGCTCAGGGTCCAGCCTCACTTTGGTCAGTCTGACCCGGGGCAGCTGTGGCTACAACAGGGTCTGGAGTGAATCATTCTCTGTAAAACATTCTCTGTGTTTAAAGAGGCTGCACCGCAAAAAAGGCCTGTCAAAAAATAAGAAAAAATACCAATTTTGAGGTAAAAATGCCTATTTTAAGTGAAATTTTCTGCCAGTGCAGTAAGAAATTTTCACTTACCAAATTTTCTTAAAACAAGACGAAATACAAATCTTGTTCTAAGCAGAAAACACGAGTTTCAAGTGTTTATGGACAGATTTTTCCCCTTATTGGTTTGAGAAGGAAGTTAAAGAGGCTTAACCTGGACTGAGTTAATATAAAAAGTGCTTAGAATAAGTTGTAATATCGAGATAAGATAAATCAGGATGAACATCTTGAAACAAGTAAAAAAAAAGTCTCATCTTATTAACCCTCCAAGACCGACGTTATCGTCTACGATACAGAGGAACATGTTTCTATAACCGCAGAACTTTAACGGTTAAAGACAGAAACATCCTTTTCCCCTCTGAAAGTGCAGACATAGAGGTTTCCGTACATTTCTGCGGCTTTATCCTACGTCACACTCACGCTGTGTGATGACGGGAGCAAAACGAGTGTCCAACAGGAACTTTGTTTTCCCCAAACTCATGCGCTCCGTCCATTTTGATGGAGCCAAACTTTGCCAAAGAGTGAAGTGAGTCAAGATGGTCGACTCCTCTGACTGTGTGTGTTTATAACGAGGGGAAAAGTCGCTCTAAGTGCAGCTAATTTTTTGTTTTTATATAAACATTTTTTTTTAGGGCAATAAGGAGATTTTTAATTTACTTACAGACTTGATATTTTGCATTTTTGTAGCTCAGGCCCTAAATTAAGCATTTTTTATGTCTGAAAAGTTGTTTCTACATGTTTGCTGTGTGTTTTGTATAAGAGAGTGATTTTTTTTTTTTTCATCTCTATTTCTGGTCCTGTAGCTTTTCTCACAGCCTCATGACACAACTACAGCAGCAGATTGTGGAATAACAGGTTGGGCTGAACAAAAGGAGGTAGAACACTTCATTAGGGGCAAAAGGGGCAGTTTTAAAAGCAACATTAAGACAAAAAATCCAGGTGAGGAGAAATGTACTAAAACTGCCCTCAGGTCTTGAAGGTTTAAGTAAAAAAAATCTTAAAATTGGTCTTTTAAGATGAATCTGCTTAATTCAAGTCAGTTGAACTATGTTAGAAAATCCTTTTTTGTAGTGAAGATTATTTTTTCAGACTGAGGTTTAGTTTGTTTCCAAACCGTTTGGACTCTTGGAGCGCTCGGCCTCAGGGTTTTCATGATGTCGCTGTGACGCGTCTGAAGTAAAATATGGAAACGATAAACCAGGACGAGGGGCTTTTCCTCCACCTGAGACTCCGTCCTGCTCCTGGAGGCACGACTACAGCAACAAAACCTGTGGACGTCACTGTGAGAAACACGGCTTATCGGCACAGTCCAAACTGCTCTGAGGTATGAAAAATAAATGTTGGTCTGAGTAGCAAATCTATGAAAATAAAAACTAAAATAATCCTGATACAGCCTCTGATCTGTGGTCAGAAGGTCCGTGAGGGTCAGAGCTCAGGACTGAAAAGCCGACGATAAAAGTGAAGCACCAAAAACATTAAAGTACTTTAGTTTTGTATTAAAGTTATAGTAGTAGCAGCAATTCTAGTTTACACTTGTGCTCATAAGTTTCCATCCTCTGACAGAACTGATGATTTCCTGGTCCAGAAGCAGCACATGGGACGTACCTGGATATTCAACATGAGAATGAGCCAAACACAAAGTGAAGCTGTGGCTCCAGCAGAATAAAGTGAAGGTTCTGCAGAATAAAGTGAAGGTTCTGCAGAATAAAGTGAAGGTTCTGCAGAATAAAGTGAAGGTTCTGCAGAATAAAGTGAAGGTTCTGCAGAATAAAGTGAAGGTTCTGCAGAATAAAGTGAAGGTTCTGCAGAATAAAGTGAAGGTTCTGCAGAATAAAGTGAAGGTTCTGCAGAATAAAGTGAAGGTTCTGCAGAATAAAGTGAAGGTTCTGCAGAATAAAGTGAAGGTTCTGCAGAATAAAGTGAAGGTTCTGCAGAATAAAGTGAAGGTTCTGCAGAATAAAGTGAAGGTTCTGCAGAATAAAGTGAAGGTTCTACAGAATAAAGTGAAGGTTCTGCAGAATAAAGTGAAGGTTCTGGAGAATAAAGTGAAGGTTCTGCAGAATAAAGTGAAGGTTCTGCAGAATAAAGTGAAGGTTCTGCAGAATAAAGTGAAGGTTCTGGAGAATAAAGTGAAGGTTCTGCAGAATAAAGTGAAGGTTCTGCAGAATAAA
The DNA here is from genome assembly GCA_030686955.1 of Odontamblyopus rebecca. Classification (NCBI taxonomy): domain Eukaryota; kingdom Metazoa; phylum Chordata; class Actinopteri; order Gobiiformes; family Gobiidae; genus Odontamblyopus; species Odontamblyopus rebecca. Next base: position 43,113,751 of record CM060656.1, on the reverse strand, counting down.
GTGAAGGTTCTGCAGAATAAAGTGAAGGTTCTGCAGAATAAAGTGAAGGTTCTGCAGAATAAAGTGAAGGTTCTGCAGAATAAAGTGAAGGTTCTGCAGAATAAAGTGAAGGTTCTGGAGAATAAAGTGAAGGTTCTGCAGAATAAAGTGAAGGTTCTGCAGAATAAAGTGAAGGTTCTGCAGAATAAAGTGAAGGTTCTGCAGAATAAAGTGAAGGTTCTGCAGAATAAAGTGAAGGTTCTGCAGAATAAAGTGAAGGTTCTGGAGTGTTCGTCTCTTCTGACCTCAGTATCACTGAGCCTCTGGGCAGATTCAAGCTGCAGTTCAGACAAGAGCCCAAGAATTTACAGGAACTGGAACCTTTTGCCCAGAAGAATGAGCAGCTTCACCATCAGAGGAAAGAACTCATCCACAACTATCACAAAAGACTCCAGCTTCACTGGGGCATTTGTGTAGTTTCTGTTCATTCTGATTTAAAAAGAGGAAACACAGGAGTTTGATAAGAAACAGCTTCACCCAAGAAGCACCAAACATGAGTGAAAGAAATGTTTGTGTCGTTCATATTCTCTGAAAGATGAACAAGAAACTAAACTCTGTCAGGATCTGTGAGCTTATGAGCACAACTGTAGTTAGGATTTCTTTAGTAGTAGTTTTAGGAGCAATAGTTTTAGCAGTAGTAGTTTTAGTAGTAGTAGTTTTAGGAGTAGTAGTTTTAGGAGCAATAGTTTTAGCAGTAGTAGTTTTAGTAGTAGTAGTTTTAGTAGTAGTAGTTTTAGTAGTAGTAGTTTTAGTAGTTTTAGGAGTTTATGGCTGGAGGTTAGCTGCAGTTCAGCCTGGTCAGGTGCAGCACACAAAGCCCATTGACTCCAGCCCAGAGTAATGAGTAACAGAGCTAAAGGCGGCGGGGGGCGGGGCTGTGAGGGACAACTAGTAATATATTACTACTACTACTACTGCTACTACTACTATTACTACTACTACTACTACAATTAAACTACTGCTACTACTACAACTAGACTACTGCTACTACTGCATTTTCTAACTTAATAAAAACTACCATAAGGTGCCTGTGTCTGATCATTACATTATAATTTGGACATTTTCAATCATAATATTCATCTAAATTGAGGCGTTAGGAAACTGCGGGGCCCAATCGGAGCAGAAGTCGTTGTAAATGTATCAAAATAAAGTGCTGTGAGCTGTGGCCCCTGTGAACTGAACCAACACGATGACGCGACGCTGCCAAATCCGACGTGTTTCACTGATTAAGAAAATAAAACTGAAAAAACAAAGAGCAGTGAGTGAGAGTCGCCGGTGTGAACTGAAGTCGAGTGTAAATGTCGTGTTCTTTCTGTACACGCTGCTGTTTTTCCACTGAGCTGAAGAGCGTCTGAGTGTTTCCTGACAGAGCAGAGGGGGCGGGGCCAGGCCGGGGGCGGGGCTTACGGGGCCCCAGAGCTGAGGGGGGGGCATCAGGGGGGCTCCGGGGGGAAGCTCCAGGGGGGGTCCCCGTCTGAATTGGCCCCTTCACAATCGCCTCAAAGCCCGGGCCCTGGGTGTCCTCTACAAAGTGGGAATCAGTCTCTCTTTCAGGGGCACTAATAAGCTTTTAACTGTTTTACACCGCGCGCCGAGGCCCCAGGCCCCCCCACTACCCCCAAGCCCCCAACTGCCCCGGGCCCCCCCACTACCCCCGAGCCCCCAACTGCCCCAGGCCCCCCCCCCCCCACTACCGCCCCTCAGCCCGGGGCCCGGCTCTGTGTGGCCCCAGCTCTGCACTAATGTCTGATTTATGCTGCAGTTCACGCTCCGATCGGCCCCAGAGAAAAGACCCCAGAGGCTTTTGTGGAGCAAACGAGGCGACGGTGAGGGCGGCACTAAAGAGGAACTAACTATACTATAACTACTACTACAAGTACTACGAGTACTACAATACTACAATACTACAACTGTGAGGGCGGCACTAAAGAGGAACTAACTATACTATAACTACTACTACAAGTACTACGAGTACTACAATACTACAATACTACAACTGTGAGGGCGGCACTAAAGAGGAACTAACTATACTATAACTACTACTACAAGTACTACGAGTACTACAATACTACAATACAACAACTGTGAGGGCGGCACTAAAGAGGAACTAACTATACTATAACTACTACTACAAGTACTACGAGTACTACAATACTACAATACTACAACTGTGAGGGCGGCACTAAAGAGGAACTAACTATACTATAACTACTACTACAAGTACTACGAGTACTACAATACTACAATACTACAACTGTGAGGGCGGCACTAAAGAGGAACTAACTATACTATAACTACTACTACGAGTACTACGAGTACTACAATACTACAATACAACAACTGTGAGGGCGGCACTAAAGAGGAACTAACTATACTATAACTACTACTACAAGTACTACGAGTACTACAATACTACAATACTACAACTGTGAGGGCGGCACTAAAGAGGAACTAACTATACTATAACTACTACTACAAGTACTACGAGTACTACAATACTACAATACAACAACTGTGAGGGCGGCACTAAAGAGGAACTAACTATACTATAACTACTACTACAAGTACTACGAGTACTACAATACTACAATACTACAACTGTGAGGGCGGCACTAAAGAGGAACTAACTATACTATAACTACTACTACAAGTACTACGAGTACTACAATACTACAATACTACAACTGTGAGGGCGGCACTAAAGAGGAACTAACTATACTATAACTACTACTACAAATACTACGAGTACTACAATACTACAACTGTGAGGGCGGCACTAAAGAGGAACTAACTATACTATAACTACTACTACAAGTACTACGAGTACTACAATACTACAATACTACAACTGTGAGGGCGGCACTAAAGAGGAACTAACTATACTATAACTACTACTACAAGTACTACGAGTACTACAATACTACAATACTACAACTGTGAGGGCGGCACTAAAGAGGAACTAACTATACTATAACTACTACTACAAGTACTACGAGTACTACAATACTACAATACTACAACTGTGAGGGCGGCACTAAAGAGGAACTAACTATACTATAACTACTACTACAAGTACTACGAGTACTACAATACTACAATACTACAACTGTGAGGGCGGCACTAAAGAGGAACTAACTATACTATAACTACTACTACAAATACTACGAGTACTACAATACAACAACTGTGAGGGCGGCACTAAAGAGGAACTAACTATACTATAACTACTACTACAAATACTACGAGTACTACAATACTACAACTGTGAGGGCGGCACTAAAGAGGAACTAACTATACTATAACTACTACTACAAGTACTACGAGTACTATGTAACGCTGCAACACTAACTTAAACGTTTGGGAAGCTAAAACGTTAAGGCTGAGTTATTACAGTGAGACGCATGTGACTGACAGGAAAACCAGATTCGTTATGGGAGCTTGGGGAGAATGAAACACACAGGAGACAGAAATAAGTTTAACTGAATATATTAAATAAATTGAGACTGTACAGGGAAAACAAACAAAATAAATAATTGGAATAAATGCCAGTGTGGCAAAAGACCACAAAAAAAAAAAAAAAAAAACACCTTTAGCTCAAGTCCCTTTTCAAGTTTTGCATCAAAGATTTTTACTTTGATTAGTTCAAGTTCCTTTGGGAGGTTTTGTAATCCTCAGTTGAGTTCAAATGCAAACGAAAATGCAAAGGTTCAACACAAATAATCCAGTTTAGGCAAAAAAAACTGTTCAATGCAAAATGATCCAAAAATCCGAGTGCGGATAACGAAGGAGAAAAACAGAAAGATCCTCCCAGTTCGTAGATTGTTCTGGTTTTAAGCTCGTCATCTCAAAATGAGGAATCAGAGTTCATGGTGTGGTAAAAAAAACTGACCTGTGACAAAGGTAAAAAAAAATAAATAAAAAATAAATAAATAAATAAATCACAAGTCAGTTACTAGTAACATTTCATAGTATTATCATTCCCTTTATAAAGTAATCATTGCATTGCATTTGAATGAATTAACTAATCCAAATTCAAAGCTAACAATAAAGTTCAGTTGCGCAACAATACATATTTATAATCTCCATTACCAATTAGACTACAAGACATGTAGTGAATCAGTTTCAATGGGTTTGTACCATTAGCATCACTAAAAGAATATTTAGACATAACGATTAAACAGTGTCCGATACAGACCATAATTAACTGTTAAAGTTTTAAATGCATTATTTTAAACTGCTCTCTTGAGTTTCTAAACTCAAAACAAAACTCAAGAGAGCCGAAAACGTTCAGAAAAGTTGCTCGCGGCAACCCGGAAGTGATTATTTTACTTAATTTAGCCGCTTCTGCGCTAGTTAGCAAGCTTTTGGCAAATGCATTATATAAAATAAGCTCTTGGGTCACTCACCATTGAGTTTGAGAATTGTTTTGAGTAGAATTCAGAATACCGCGGGCGGTTCTGTGCAGCCTCTGCCCCGCGCTACAGGCCACAGCCGGGAGCAGGAAGTGGAGACCGGAAGTGGCTCGGGACTCTGTCAGTTTTTTCACACAGCGCCACTTGTGGCGGGTCCGGAGGTACTGCAGTGGAGGAGGAGATATTTGCATGCGATTTGGAGACGGGGGTTACAACTACAAAGTACTACAACTGTGAGCAGGCGGAGCTAAAGAGGAACTAACTATACTATAACTACTACTACTACAAATACTACAAATACTACAAATACTATGAGTACTACTACTACTACTGCTACTACTACTACTACTACTGCTACTACTACTACTACTACTACTACTACTACTGCTACTACTACTGCTACTACTACTACTACTACTACTACTACTGCTACTACTACTGCTACTACTACTACTGCTACTACTACTACTGCTACTACTACTGCTACTACTACTGCTACTACTACTACTACTGCTACTACTACTACTACTAGTACTACTACTGCTACTACTACTGCTACTACTACTTCTACTGCTGCTACTACTACTACTACTACTACTACTACTACTACTACTGCTATTATTGCTATTATTACTGCTATTATTATTATTGCTACTGTTACTATTCTACTACTACTACTACTACTACTACTACTACTGCTACTACTACTACTACTGCTACTACTACTGCTATTACTACTGCTACTACTGCTACTACTACTGCTACTACTACTACTACTACTACTACTGTTTGTATAATCACTGCTGCTCAGGACGGAGTAACAGTGGAACATAGAGCCAGTAGTTTATGTTGTGTTTGTGTGTGCGACGGTGTAAAACGTCCCCCTCTGCGTCCTGACCAAATTGTGTGTCGCGCGGCTCTTCTCTTCCTCCTTTTCACCGTCACATTTCAGCAGAGCTGCCGCCGTTTCCACGGAGACGCTTTACTGCACCCAAATTAGCTCCGGGTCACAGGTCAGAGGTCACGACGGAGCCCACGATTCAGACGCAGGCGAGAAATACAAATAATACTCCCTACAACTGCAAAACTCACTTATGTCACAGATAATACTCCCTACAACTGCACAACTCACTTATGTCACAGATAATACTCCCTACAACTGCAAAACTCACTTATGTCTCAGATAATACTCCCTACAACTGCACAACTCACTTATGTCACAGATAATACTCCCTACAACTGTACAACTCACCTTATGTCACAGATAATACTCCCTACAACTGTACAACTCACTTATGTCACAGATAATACTCCCTACAACTGCACAACTCACTTATGTCACAGATAATACTCCCTACAACTGCACAACTCACTTATGTCACAGATAATACTCCCTACAACTGTACAACTCACCTTATGTCACAGATAATACTCCCTACAACTGTACAACTCACTTATGTCACAGATAATACTCCCTACAACTGTACAACTCACCTTATGTCACAGATAATAGTCTCTAAATGCCCAAATTACAACATCATGTAGAACTAAATGAGAACAAAACAAGAATTCAACTCAAAACCAAACCCGGACTAAACCAGGACTAAACCAGGACTAAAGCAGGGCTAAACCCAGACTAAACCAGGACTAAACCAGGACTAAACTAGGACTAAACCAGGACTAAACCAGGACTAAACCAGGGCTAAACTAGCACTAAACCAGGACGAAACCAGGACTAAACCAGGGCTAAACCCAGACTAAACCAGGACTAAACCAGGACTAAACTAGGACTAAACCAGGACTAAACCAGGACTAAACCAGGGCTAAACCCAGACTAAAACCAGACTAAACCAGGACTAAACTAGGACTAAACCAGGACTAAACCAGGACTAAACCCGGACTAAACCAGGACTAAACCAGGACTGAACCAGGGCTAAACCAGGACTAAACCAGGGCTAAACCCAGACTAAACCAGGACTAAACCAGGACTAAACCAGGGCTAAACCCAGACTAAAACCAGACTAAACCAGGCCTAAACTAGGACTAAACCAGGGCTAAACCAGGACTAAACCAGGACTAAACCAGGGCTAAACCCAGACTAAACCAGGACTAAACCAGGACTAAACCAGGGCTAAACCCAGACTAAACCAGGACTAAACCAGGACTAAACCAGGACTAGTGAAGATCAGGATTTTTCTAAGTGCGTTCACACATGTTCTCGTTTGGTTCAGATCGAGTTCTGTTGTGCCCTTGAGCCAGAACCTCCATCTGCTCCTCACATCTCCATGGAGACACAGGTGAGGAGATTCGACCTGGAGTTTTCCTTTTAGTATTGACTGATGCTTGAAATGAAAGGAGGACGATACGAGACGAATCTTTCTTTTCTTTTCCTGAAGACGACAGACTGGACCCTTCAGGCGACTCGGTCCTGAACTGCTCCAACTGAACATCACCTTTAAATGGGTCAAGTCTGAGTCCAGGTCACAAACAGACCTGGAGCTGTGTTTTGTTTCACTCACATGTTTAACACACAAACCCCGAGCATTTAGCACGAGTTCTTCTCTCAGACTGAAAAAAAACTCTTCCACCTTGTGATGTCATCATGTGGTCATACAGGAAGTGCTCCACTGTGTTTCTAAACTCCACACACCTTCACTACGGTGTGAAAAGATATCTCTGGTTTCAGACAACGTCACCAAGCCCTGGACTAAACCTGGACTAAACCTGGTCCAGGTTTAGTCCAGGTTATTTTGTTTCATATTTTAAGTACAAAAAGTTGTTGTTTTTCTTATTTTAAGTGTAGCAGATGTATTTTCATATTTTAAGGGCAAAAATTTACTTTCAATCACGATCAAACTTTCTTTTCTTAGTTAGATTAAAATCATACGGATCATTTCGATCTCTGCTGAAGAAATTAAAAGAATGTAAAAACTGTTCACTTGAAAACTACCACTTTATGACATCACAGGGTGGAACGGCTCAGATCCGACTCAGATCCGGCTCAGATCCGGCTCAGATCCAGACTCAGATCCGGCTCAGATCTGGCTCAGATCCGGCTCAGATCCGGCTCAGATCCAGACTCAGATCCGGCTCAGATCTGGCTCAGATCCGGCTCAGATCCGGCTCAGATCCAGACTCAGATCCGGGTTCAGATCCGGGCTCAGATCCGGCTCAGATCCGGCTCAGATCCGGCTCTCGGCTCTTGGCTCTCAGCGGCTCTTTTCAAAGCGTCTGTGATTTCACGCACATTAACGGAGGTCGAGGCCGAGGGGGGCGGGGTCATGAGGGCGACCTCTGACCTCTGACCCCTGATTAAGACCTCACCCCAAACACAAGAGACCGCAATAAACCAGGACTGAACCAGGACTAAACCAGGACTGAACCAGGTCTAAAGCAGGACTGAACCAGGTCTAAAGCAGGACTGAACCAGGACTGAACCAGGACTGAACCAGGTCTAAAGGAGGACTGAACAAGGTCTAAAGCAGGACTGAACCAGGACTGAACCTAAACTAAACCTGGACTAAACCAGGACTGAACCAGGACTGAACCAGGACTGAACCAGGACTGAACCAAGACTGAACCTGAACTAAACCTGGGCTAAACCAGGACTGAACCAGACATGACAAGACCATGGATCTCTCCACTTTATTCCGCCCCAGACAGTTTTCCTGTGCCACAGTGAGTCACACCGCGTTGATTCTCTGGGATCTTTTAAAACAATGGAGTTTTTATTGTAATTGTAGAATCTGAACAAGTTCCTTCTGTTTCCTCCAGGACCAGACCGTTAGTGTTGCTCGTTTCACTGATGCTCGTCGTTGTTTCTTCTAAGTTTTCGTCTTTCTTCCCTTGATCGTTGTGGATAAATTCTTCATGAAGAATGTTTCTCCTTTGTGAATCTTGTTGGTTGCAAATTTGGTGATGGGGCAGAAGCTCCACAGACCTACAGGGACACTTCAGACTGTGGGAAAAGCTTTATGAAGGAAGTTATACACAAGGAAAAATGTATTTTTAGACCCACACGAGCTCAGGCCACTGGAACCAACATGACGCCATCTTAGGTTCACCTTCCAGAGTTTATGACACTTCGACGCCGTAAACGCTGCTGTGGTTCTGGAGGTGTTTTCTGCTCGAGCTGTGCTGCAAGGAGGGTTAGCATTAGCCCTGGAGCTAACAGAGCTAACAGCTAAGTGGAAACGCGCCGTCATAAATGTGTTTTTGTCCTGCTGGGAGTGTTAGCATTAGCCCTGGAGCTAACAGAGCTAACGGCTAAGTGGAAACGCGCCGTCATAAATGTGTTTTTGTCCTGCTGGGAGGGTTAGCATTAGCCCTGGAGCTAACAGAGCTAACGGCTAAGTGGAAACGTGCCGTCATAAATGTGTTTTTCTCCTGCTGGGAGGGTTAGCATTAGCCCTGGAGCTAACAGAGCTAACGGCTAAGTGGAAACATGCTGTCATAAATGTGTTTTTGTCCTGCTGAGAGTGTTAGCATTAGCCCTGGAGCTAACAGACCATTAGGATGACATTAACACCTTCTGTTGTCTCAGGGCTCACGTTTCTCAGTCTGTGATTGGGTTTCTCGGTTTGTTCGGATGAGCTCCTGATTTTAATGAGGAGACAAAGTGTAACATAGATTAGAAATAACTTAATATGAGTGCTTTAAAAACATGATGGAGCAGGAAATGTGCAGAAGAAAAACATAATACAACATTACAACAAATGTTACAGAACAGAACAGAACAGCTTTTATTGTCACTTTATGCACAGTTCACACTGTGCACAGGCACAGAGATTAAAGCAGCTCCACCTCGACACAGACCTGCACATGGTGCATTTACACACAGGACGGAAATAGATAGATAAATAAATAAATAAATAAATAAATAAATAAATAAATAAATAAATAAATAAATAAATAAATACTAGTATCCCTCCTGTGGGCTCACCACCTGCAGAGGGGTTCATAAGGGGTCAGGGGCTGTGAGGATTGGGCAGTAAACTGCCCCCGCGACTGGATTAAGCGGGAGAAGATGGAGGGATGGATGGATGGATGGATGGATGGATGGAGGGATGGATGGACATACTAATATTAGTGCAAGACATAAAAAAGCTGGGACTAAATATGGCTGGAGTTTAATAACAGACAAAGTCGACTTGGGTGAACGGTTCTTTAGGCATTTTTCTGCATTTTCAGCATTTTCCAGGGCAGTAGTTTGTTCATTAAACACAAACAGGTGACGTCATATTGGAGCAAAAGAAAATATCAAAATGCATTAAAAATGTAAAGAAACACAACAGTTTGTTTCTCTACACTTCATATTACTCACAACTTAGATGTTTTACAAAATAAAACCATTTTCAGGTTATTCTCGGTCGCACCACAGGACATTTGACACTAAAAATGCTTCATATAAATGTTAAACACAGATTTATGCTCCTGACACTGGAAATATGTGAAAAACCTCAAGAGAAACTCATATTTTTTTAGATTTTAAAAATCACTCACATGAAGTTGTGTTTTGGGTGATTCGTGCATGTTTCAGTCTTTAACCTCTTATTTTCTCCCACTGTTGTGGACTTACTTCCTTCTCCAGTTTTATTTTTGGTGAAACAAGTCGGCTTCAGTGAGGCAGCGAATCATTTATGTAAAGAGTTAAACGAATGGATTTTGCACCTGAGGCCTGCAGATGGAGAGGAGCTCCATCTGGCACAGATCTTTCCTCTCTGAGTTTCATGTTTTCTGTGCACTGTCCTTGTTTCAGATAAATAAATACATTAAAATAAATCAAATAAATGTTAGTACGATTTTTTTTTTATTTTTTTAAATCAGCTCAAAAATGACCAGATTCTAACATAATGATCCACAGATGTTGCAGATTATACCTACAGGAGACACAAGAACAAGATTTGTGTTTTCAAACTAAATGTTTAACCAAATATTTTCCTGTTGTATTAATTCTACAGATTATAACGTGTGTGACGCTGTTCCTGCTTCTGGGACTCGAGCTCTGAGCTTCAGTCTTTTATTAAACGGCCCCGTGGTTCTGGGGCAGGTCATAATTAGCGGTGGTGAAGCAGGTGAATGGAGCCTGAGCCCCGCGGGTCACACAAAAGGCTCCGGGGAGACGGGGGGGACAGGTGAGGGGGCGGGGCCACACTCACAGGTCATTAGAGGTGAGAGGAAGGGGCGGGGCCACAGGTGTAACACGATCTCCTGAATAATGAGGCGTGTGGAGCTCCGAGTGTGAAAAACTGAACACATCAGGACACAGAGCGTTTCTGTTTCTGCCACAGGGACAGACACAGTTTATAGATGATTCATGATTCATATTTGATGTTATTTCTGTGATTGAACAACGTGCAGGTAAAACACACGTGAAGCAGCAGCACGCGGGACTCTGTGTTAATGGAGGGAGCAGTGCACTGTGGTCCAAAACAAGAACAAAATAAGGCTTTATGCTGAAACGTCATTTCAAACTTTAAAAAAGCTTTTGGACATCGGCCGTTTGAGTGCACTGGGCAGGTTTTACACCAGGTTTTTCCCCTTTATGTTGCTGCTCCTCATTTGCACCTCTGCAAAAACTTTGGGGCGAGTTTTCTGTTCCATTTGACAGGAAAAAAACATCATGTTCACAGGAAGGAGAGGTGCAGGTGCTCCTTTAAATAATAATAATACTAATAATAATAATACATTAGATTTATTAGGAGCCTTTCTGGACACTGGACGTCACCTTAAAACAATATCAACAAATTAAGTACGATTTACAAACAGTTAAAGCCACAGTTAAAGTGGGACAGTGTTTAACGGGCTGTATTTAGTGTTGTATTTTAAGAGTATTCAGTAAATCTGTGGTCTTGCAGCTTTTGCCTTCTCAGAATAGAGACAACATGAGGAGGGGTAAGACTGCAGACTCTGCAGGAGGACAGAGGCGACACAGTGACGCACAGACACCTGAGGAGAACCAAACGCTCCAGGATCTTTCCTCATCTTCTCTGCAGGATTCCCCCAGTGTCCAGGTGAGAGCAGAACGTCCTGCTGACCTCAGGGTTCACAGTCTGATCCACATGAAGCTGTTTCTGCAGGTGAAGGAGCAGGATTTAAGCTTCTGTCAGTCTGTCCCAGGGCGGCTGTGGCTACAGGAGTTTACACCAGTGCGTCTGGAGGGAATGAAGAATGTTCTGATACTAAAGCTCTGGACAGAGTCTCTGGGGACATGTGTCTGTGAAATAAAGTTACCTGAACTTCCCTCCTGTTCACACTGGAACCTTTCACTGGAGCTGTGAGCACAGAGGGTCCAGGCTGTGAGAGAGGCACAAACATCACTGCTCTGCCCGGAATGTTCCACAGTGTGACATTAAACAGCTCCAGAAAAAAAATCAGAGCCCACTGCAAAATGATCTGTTTGTCTGATTTTACTGCTTATAGGTGAGTTTCACTGCCGGCGGCAAGAAACACAGTGAAGGTAACGAGAAAGTAGGAAACGGCTGTGATCCTGGTGATTTCTCCTCTGTAACTGCAGGAGACTGAAGACGATTTGAAGGAGCCAAATCACCTTTAACCCCGACAAAACCAAAAGGATGAAAGCAAATTTCTGTCTGAATCACCAAATATGTGTCCGAACATCCACTTCAGCCACATCCACAGCTCCTCTGTAGAAACTCCAGGGCCGTTCACAGCAAAATCATAAGTCATAAAATCATGAATTTTAAGAAATGCCCAAATCTGTCAACATACATGTTCTGATTGGTTTGCTCGGATCCTCACTTTTCCTTTTGTGGATGTTTGAAAACCGTTTAATCCGATGTTGGCAGTTCTTTTCACTCGGAATACGATAAAGAGCTTTTCCTTCTTCCTTCCTTCTATTTGTGCGTCCGATAAAGCAGCAGGAATTCACCGCTACTGCAGATACACTGCAAAAAAAGGATTTTCTAGCATAGTTAAACTGACTTGAATTAAGCAGATTTATCTTTTTTTACTGAATAAGATGAGATTTTTTCACTTGTTTCAAGATATTCATCCTGATTTATCTTATCTCGATATTACAACTTATTCTCAGCACTTTTTATATTAACTCAGTCCAGGTTAAGCCTCTTTAACTTCCTTCTCAAACCAATAAGGGGAAAAATCTGTCCATAAATACTTGAAACTCGTGTTTTCTGCTTAGAACAAGATTCAGATTTCGTCTTGTTTTAGGAAAACTTGGTAAGTGAAAATTTCTTACTGCACTGGCAGAAAATTTCACTTAAAATAGTGCATTTTTACCTCAAAATAGGTATTTTTTTCTTATTTTTGCTGGGCCTGTTTTGCAGCGTAAACAGAGACACAAAGTCAGTCTCTGTGTTTCTGCTTTTTTCGGCCTCAGTGTTTCTCCTCCTGCCTGAATGAGGTGAGTTTGTGTTGGATTCAACAGACGCTGGAATAAAACGGCTCAAACACATGTAGAGACGAATGCACTGGGCTCTTAAACACCTCGCCTCTCCACAGATCTGACCTGTCACCTGTCCTGGTTTGGTCTCCGTGACGACAGAAAGACGCAGAAAAGACTTTAACGACACATTTCTGTTCCTTCGTCCTCTTCTGTTCATCAAACCTCTCGTTCTTTCCTCTGGAGATTTGAGCGTCCTGCAGGTGGATCTACACCGGGTCTGAACCTGATCCCGGGTCAGACCGGAGCTGTTCTGGGGTCAGAGGTCGCGGGGGTCGCGGGGGTCGCGGGGGGCACAGGTAAATGAATGAGAAAAGCAGGTTGTGATGGACAGGCTCAGGAGGAGACATTTGCCCCACACTAACCCCACAGTCGCCTCCAGGACTCATTCTGACGGAGACGGAGCGTTTGCCTCATGCCTGTTGCCGTGGAGATGTTCCGCAGTGTGGCATTTAACCTCTGTCTCTGTGGTGAAAAGCCTCACCGAGTCTCACCAGTGTCACTCCACTTTCTGATCTGTTATAATGGGTTTTTTCATCAAAACGTGGCCAGAGTCGCGCTGGGTTTTGTTTCCCTCACGTTTAATGCACAAACTCTGCACATTTAGGCTGAAACAGAAAATACTCTGTTCCACCTTGTGATGTCATCATGTGGTGATACAGGAAGTGCTCCACTGTGTTTTTAAACTCCACACATCTTCACTAGAATCATCTGGATCGTTTCAGTCGTGGAGTCTGAACTAAAGTAAAAGGAGCTGTTCACATTACAGAGTCGTCCAGTTATTCTCCATTATCTGTTCAACTGAAAGTGTTGGAAATGTGATATTGTGACTTAAGTCTCCTCAAAGTCGTGTAGGAAACAAAGTGCAGAGTGTTTCCTGTAAATATTCACTGTCTGAGATAAGAACAAACCACTGCAACTTAAAAGGAACCGACATGTTTAAAAACCCAGATTCAGAAGTGAGATGATGGAGCGAAGTATCAGGAGGCGTCTTCAGGCCGGTGCCAGTTCCTGCACCTGATCTTTCACTGACTGACGTGGTCATGCCAAAATTCAGAGCATTTGGGAACCAAAAAGTTGTTTTTTTCAAGCAAACGGTGACGTCACAGACGACGTGAGCAGGTTCATCAGGTTCATCCGGGTCACAGGGGGAAACAAACATCACAGGAGGCACATCCGGACCTGCTGCTGCAGAGGTTTAATGTGTCTCTTCACAAATGACAAGAAAAGTTTTAAGTCTACAAATGATTCTTTACCGTTTGTCTTGCAGATGTGTTGTTGTAGCAAAGCTCAGTGCAGATAAATAATGATTTATCTCCATATTCTCTCAGGTGTCAGTGATGTGATCCATGAGTGTTTTTTCTGGCCTTGTTTTTATTTGGTGGCAAATCCACTTCTCTGTCGATGACACATCAGGGTTCACTTAAACAGTTTGAAAGAGGCTCGTTCACGGTGAGAACTTTGGTTCCAGGGGAATTGGTGCAGGAACCAGCACCAGCACTGCTCTGGTCGGCCTGAAAACAGCTGGAGTGAGGGTTTGGTGTGTGTTCCCCTCACTCCTGCTCCTCACCGGGGCCGCGGCTGAGCTCAGGCTGCAGAATGCTTTTATTCCTCATCATTCCCTGTTGCTCCATGTCGTCCTCTTCATCTCCTTGTCGTCGTCCAGCCTGTCCACCTCCTCCAGCCTGTGTCCACCTCCTCCAGCCTGTGTCCACCTCCTCCAGCCTGTGCGTTTGCCCCAGTTTCCTCCAGCTGCTCCACGTCTGCAGCTCCCGTCTCCATGTCCTGTTTCCCTGTAATAATCCTGCTTCACACTGACCTGCGCCTCAGTCTCTGCTGTGAGCTCCTCTCATAGGTGTTCAGTTATGGAAGAGTTCTGACAAAGAAATCAAAGGATCGAGAATAATAACGGCTTTTAAAAACACATTAAATCCAGTGCAGTGTGGATGAAAAAACTAAGCCGCTGTGCATAAAAGTGAACAGATCTGTTTGCAAATTATTAATAATTGTGACTGAACTTAAATGTACTGATCTGAACTGTTTCAAAGCAATTATCAGTGTGAATATCACTTGTGTATTTGTGACCATCAGACTGGATTATTGCAACACACTTTATGTTGGCGTCAAAATGCACTTCTGACTTTCCCAAACTCGACTTTAAACTGGAAACACGAGAGCGTCTCCCCTGTTTCAGCCACTGGCTCCCAGTGCATTTTAGAGACAATTTTAAAATTCTTTTATTCACTATTAAGTGTTTGCACAGCACAAAAATCTTAAATTTAGTCCATTCAGTCCATTAGTTTTCCCCTGCAGTACTTCACTTGTTTCTAAATGAGTCTGAATGGACGAACTACGAACATGTCAGACTGAATTTAACATGTTTGAACTCATCATCAGGCCGTTCATCCTCATCATAAACTGGTTTTAAGTCTCAAACTGAGCGTCCATAAACTTATTTCCAGCCCCTGAAGTCACAGAGACGCTTCTCGTCTAGAGGAGTTTATTAAAATGATCTCGCTGCAGGAACAGATCATTTCAGTGCTTTTCTGATAGATTTCAGTGTTTAGATCTCACATTATGTCTGAGCTTTGTTGCTTTTTGTGTATTTGCAGTGATATTTTCCTGATAGTGGGGCTGAGCTTCTGCTTCCTCCTTTTGAGCTCTGTGCAAATCTTATATCAGATAAATGTCATCGTTTGTGACTTTCTTTCTTGTACCTGCTCAATTAAACTTCATTCATAGTTGTCTGGGTGATGCGCAGAGGAAAGTTCCGCAGTGTTGCTTTCAAACCGGCTGAAGTGCTGGTGTCACTCGTGTGTCACCTCTGCGCCGCCTTTGTCTCCAGGACTCGTCTAATCCAATCAGAGGTGTTTTGTCTGCGCCGGTGCTGCTGAGGCCGAGGGCTCGTTTTCACAGCTCTCAAAGCCACAATAGAAACGTCGTGACTTTATTTATGTGAGCGCCTCGGCCCCTCGGCCCCCGGCCCCGGGGACGTGTGGGGGAGGACGCACAACAAGTGTCATTCAGAGGAGCAGCCGAGCATCTCGCTGAACTGAAGAGGATGAGAGTGTGAGGGGGTGAGGGGCGACTGGAGAGGCCTTTTCAGCCACAAAGACAATCAGAGCACAAAGGAAAGCACTTCTGTGCAAACATAACAGCACACGAGTCACTTCAGGCACTTTAGGCCCCACATCAGACGCCCGCTTAGGCCTGGGCTGGACCCTGTCAGAGTCCTGCTTTAGACCTGCTTTAGACCCTGTCAGAGTCCTGCTTTAGACCTGCTTTAGACCCTGTCAGAGTCCTGCTTTAGACCTGCTTTAGACCCAGTCAGAGTCCTGCTTTAGACCTGCTTTAGACCCAGTCAGAGTCCTGCTTTAGACCTGCTTTAGACCCTGTCAGAGTCCTGCTTTAGACCTGCTTTAGACCCTGTCAGAGTCCTGCTTTAGACCAGGTTTAGACCCTGTCAGAGTCCTGCTTTAGACCTGCTTTAGACCCTGTCAGAGTCCTGCTTTAGACCTGCTTTAGACCCTGTCAGAGTCCTGCTTTAGACCTGCTTTAGACCCTGTCAGAGTCCTGCTTTAGACCAGGTTTAGACCCTGTCAGAGTCCTGCTTTAGACCAGGTTTAGACCCTGTCAGAGTCCTGTTTTAGACCTGGTTTGAGTCCTGTTTTAGACCTGGTTTGAGTCCTGGTTTAGTCCACAACAGCCGACATAACATAACGGAACAGAAATAAGTTCATGACACTTTCATTGTTCTTCATTAAGAAAATGAGCAGTGGAATAACAACAGTCCTTGTGATAAATAAGAACCATAAAAGTGAAGATCACAGATCACAGCTGCAGAAACAGGTCACACAGGGCGAGACATCAGATTTGGGTCACTTCAGGTGCAGACTGAACATCGCCTCAGTGACCTGGACTCTTTTGACTCATAAAGTGTTGAAATAACGTCACATTTGGAGTCATTTTTCAGGTTTTTGAAACAGCAGCTCCTCCAGAGTCGAGTCTGAATCCTCACGAAGTCAAAGTCTGAATATTCTGAGTCCTCGTTGAGTCGTTATTGTCGACTTTGACCTTCAGCCTCAGTGTCGTGTCCAAGACTAAAGACTAAAGACATTTTCAGATGAAGAACTGACAAATAAACTTTCTGAAGCTGAACTAAAAGAGGCTCTGTCGAACTTATGGAAAATGCATCGATGTGAAGGTGTCACCGTGTGGCTCGGCTCTTTTTCTGTCTCCAGGATTTGTCGTTTGTCCCTGAAACAGGAGGAGGTGGAGACAAAGAGCAGGAGCCTGGTTTTCTACAGTTCTTTTGTGTAATTCTTTGTTTTGAGGCAGTTCTGTCTGACGCTGCTCTGACCCGACGCACCAAACACTAAAAGAACAAAGACATAAAAACACGTCTGGACACTTCTGTTGGGTTTGTGCACAGTTTGTTTATCTGAATTTCAATTAAGAACGAAAAACAAAAAAATAGAAAAACAGTTTATTTCATTATTTCATTTAGTGTCAAACAAAAAGCAGATTTCCTTTATTATTTTAATCCTGATATTTCCGTCTCTCTGGTTCATCTGAAGTTCTGCTGCTGGAGGATTTACCTGGAAACTCGTGTTTCTTCTTTTCCTTTGACGTCTGAGGAAGAAAATGTTGAACTGAGGACGAGGAACAGAAGCAGCGAGAAACTGTCCTGTGTTCAGCCGACGCCACAGAACCAGAAGAAAAAGAGTTTTTCTTCTAGATCGAGAGAGAATTAAATAACATTAAAATGAGACTGTTTTTTCATTGGTGTATTTGACATAAACTTTAAATTAAATATTAGAAATAGAGGTCGAAATCTGTTTTTGTTTGACACTAAAACAATAATGAAATAAACTGTTTTCCCGTTTGATTGTTTTTGGTTCTTAAGTGAAACTCAGAAGAGCTCACGGTGCACAGAGCTGTTCTAATGTGTTTAGAGCAGCTCAGGTTTGTCGTGTACAGGAGAAGTGTGAATATTCTGGCCTCTCGCCTGAAGCTCCGGTCACTGTCCTCAGAAACTCAACTGGAAACGAGCAAGAAAAACACCGACTGAGTGAATAAAGACGAGACACGAACACAACTTCAAATGAAAATACATATAAGACTAAACACTAAAACAAGAAACACTAAATACTAATAAAATACAACACGAAACACAACCTGTCAATTACATACTGCCCCACTTTATTTTCATGTATTTATTTAATGTGAATAGGGACAAAACACATGAATGAACATATACGAGACATTAGATGTGTGATCAGACTGTAGACAGGCTGATCATAAAACACATCCACACAGAAAAACACCGGACACAATAAAACAGAAGGAAATGATCCGTCTCCAGATCACAGACTCTAAACTACAGGAAGTTCACTGTTGGCTTTTCTACTTGTTTCATTTGGATGAACTGGAGCTTCTCCTGCTGTTCGCTCCTGGAGGTGAAAAGTGTTTGAGCATCGGACTAGAGCTCCTGCTCCAGGTGGACAGGGCTCTGTTTCTTCCCTCGCTGCAGCACAAAGGAAAATATCATCTGTGATGTGGAGAATCTCTGTCCACAGAGAAGAGGGAGCAGAGAGTTTCTGTACAGACCTCTGCAGCCCCGGACCACAGAGGTCTTTTTCTTTTTGGTGTTTATATTTCAAACATGTGCAGAAAACTGTCGACGTTTTCTCTTTCTGTTCTCTGATGCGAATGTGAATCACAGTGATGTGAACTCTGCTCTAAACGACGAGGCCAAAGGGACGAGGCCAAAGGGACGAGGCCAAAGGGACGAGGCCAAAGGGACGAGGCCAAAGGGACGAGGCCAAAGGGACGAGGCCAAAGGGACGAGGCCAAAGGGACGAGGCCAAAGGGACGAGGCCAAAGGGAAGCTGCGTTTTGGGGCACTGAGTATTTCCATGAGGAGGAGTTTAGTTTTGACCCGCGGGTGAAGTGTTCTCGGAGCTTCTGCTCCATGAGCCGAACCCTCCAGGTTATTCTGGCAAAAGCACCAAGTGAATGATGCACATGAGAAGGAGCTTTGCCATTCTGATGGAAGTGACTCTTTACACGGGACAGGACTCTGGCTTTGGGATGTCTCACTGTTTGACCAAATGATTTTAGAGTTTTGAGAATTTCTGTTTCAACAAATGAGCCGAACCGACAGAGAAACGCTGTAAAGTGGTGATGAATGTGTCTGAGTATCTGTGTCTCTGTGTGGTAAACTTTCTGGCTCAGCGGTTGTGCGTTCATCTGCTCAGCGCAGCACAAAGACTCCTCCTCCTCCTCCTCCTCCTCCTCCTCCTGTCTTCTCTCTTTCTCTATCTCCCATCTCAGCCTCGGGGGATCATCTCTCACCACTCTCAGTCTTTTGTAAAGCATCACATTTGTTTTCATTAATGCTCAGAGGAGTGTGGACTGTGTGGACTCAGGTTTTTATGCTTTACTTCCTCCAACCTTAAACCTGTGGATTCTCCGCGTGTCACATCCCTGCAGCATCTCTGCAAAATCACTGTTAACCCCAAATATTTACTGGGACAAAACTTAGAATAAATAGAATCATTTTAGAAGTAAAACTAACCTTTTGTCGCATGAATCGCCGCATGTTGAGGGATTATTTTCTCTCTCTTTTCACTGTGTTTTTAAACTCCACTCAGCTTCACCAGAATCATCTGATCATTTCAGTCCTGCACTGGAAAAAACTGAATCTGGATGAGTTAAAATGACTTAAATTAAGAACATTTTCCTTTATTTGAGTAGATTCATCTTGACAAGTAAAATTATTTTCCATTGGAATAATATTTGATTTGATTTCTTATTTTAAGTGCAAAAAGTTGTTTTATTTTAAGTGCAGTGAGACGTATTTTCATATTTTAAGTACATAAAAACTGCACTGGAGGATTATTTTACTTGTCAAGTGAAATTTACTCAAATCCTGGTAAAACTTTCTTAATCCAAGTCATTTTATCTTGACGAGATTTAGTTTTTTGCAGTGTGGAGTCACTGATCTCGACTGAACTAAAGGGAAAAGGAGCTGTTACCGTGGAAACTGCCTCTTCATGACATCACGAGGTGGAACAGATCGTTTGGAGGTTTGGAGATGCAGACAGACTTTTAATAATGAAATCATACTTAGACCTGTGAGAGTGAAACTAAACTCTGAGGAGGTAAAAAAACTGTTTAAAGCTCAAAAGAATCGACTTTATGTAAAATACAGAAGAACTTTAACGTTTCCATCTGCACCGTTTGGAAAGTTCAGATGTGAAGTGGACAGTTCCGCGGTCCTGGAGTCCTCAGCTGGGACCGTGAGACTTTCGGTGACTCCGGGGCCGTAGGTGTTTCTCTTCGGTGACTCCGGGGCCGTAGGTGTTTCTTTTCGGTGACTCCGGGGCCGTAGGTGTTTCTCTTCGGTGACTCCGGGGCCGTAGGTGTTTCTCTTCGGTGACTCCGGGGCCGTAGGTGTTTCTCTTCGGTGACTCCGGGGCCGTAGGTGTTTGTCTTCGGTGACTCCGGGGCCGTAGGTGTTTGTCTTCGGTGACTCCGGGGCCGTAGGTGTTTCTCTTCGGTGACTCCGGGGCCGTAGGTGTTTCTTTTCGGTGACTCCGGGACCGTAGGTGTTTCTTTTCGGTGACTCCGGGGCCGTAGGTGTTTCTCTTCGGTGACTCCGGGGCCGTAGGTGTTTCTCTTCGGTGACTCCGGGGCCGTAGGTGTTTCTCTTCGGTGACTCCGGGGCCGTAGGTGTTTCTCTTCGGTGACTCCGGGGCCGTAGGTGTTTCTCTTCGGTGACTCCGGGGCCGTAGGTGTTTCTCTTCGGTGACTCCGGGGCCGTAGGTGTTTCTCTTCGGTGACTCCGGGGCCGTAGGTGTTTCTCTTCGGTGACTCCGGGGCCGTAGGTGTTTCTCTTCGGTGACTCCGGGGCCGTAGGTGTTTCTCTTCGGTGACTCCGGGGCCGTAGGTGTTTCTCTTCGGTGACTCCGGGGCCGTAGGTGTTTCTCTTCGGTGACTCCGGGGCCGTAGGTGTTTCTCTTCGGTGACTCCGGGGCCGTAGGTGTTTCTCTTCGGTGACTCCGGGGCCGTAGGTGTTTCTTTTCGGTGACTCCGGGGCCGTAGGTGTTTCTCTTCGGTGACTCCGGGGCCGTAGGTGTTTCTCTTCGGTGACTCCGGGGCCGTAGGTGTTTCTCTTCGGTGACTCCGGGGCCGTAGGTGTTTCTCTTCGGTGACTCCGGGGCCGTAGGTGTTTCTCTTCGGTGACTCCGGGGCCGTAGGTGTTTCTCTTCGGTGACTCCGGGGCCGTAGGTGTTTCTTTTCGGTGATTCTCCGTGTCGGGTTCGGCCTCGGGACGTCCTCCAGCTCAGGTCAAAGGTCGGCGCAGACAAAAGAGCCTAAGGAGACAAGGAGAGAGGAGACAAACGAGGACTAAGTGAGGACACTCCACTGTGAGGAGGGGGCAGGAGGGGGGGCAGGGGGGCAGGAGGGGGGGCAGGAGGGCATTTGTTCTGCATTCTGTTCTGCTTTTCTCAGTTTGTGACGGTGTCATTTAAAGAGGGGGATTTTCCTCAGGGGCATTTCTGAAGCACATCTTTAGATGAGGATGTTTCCTTTTACTGTTTTCAAAATCTTATTGTCTCCAAAAACAGTTTTAGAAGTTTCCATTTCAGTTTTGAAGCTCTTAAAAGCTAGCAAAAAATAAGAAAAAAATAAGAAAAAAATACCAATTTTGAGGTAAAAATGCCTATTTTAAGTGAAATTTTCTGCCAGTGCAGTAAGAAATTTTCACTTACCAAATTTTCTTAAAACAAGACGAAATCTGAATCTTGTTCTGAGCAGAAAACACGAGTTTCAAGTATTTATGGACAGATTTTTCCCCTTATTGGTTTGAGAAGGAAGTTAAAGAGGCTTAACCTGGACTGAGTTAATATAAAAAGTGCTGAGAATAAGTTGTAATATCGAGATAAGATAAATCAGGATGAAATATCTGGAAACAAGTAAAAAATCTCATCTTATTAAGTAAAAAAATCTTAAAATTGGTCTTTTAAGATGAATCTGCTTAATTCAAGTCAGTTTAACTATGGTAGAAAATCCTTTTTTGCAGTGTTGCTTCCTCCGCTTTTGTTTCATTCACACATTTGAGTAACTTTATTATCCATCTGTCCAAAGCTCCAAAGCTCCAAACGCTCTGTTCCACCTCGTGATGTCATGAAGTGGTCGTATTTCAAGCTACATTTTACTTTTCGTTTAGTAGAGATCAGCGATTCTGCGGCTGAAATGATCCAAACGAGTCTAGTGGAGGTGTGTGACATCACCAGGTGGAACAGAGTGTTTTCAGTTTGACAGAAGAACTCGTGCTACATATTCAGGGTTTGTGAGTTAAACTAAACTCCAGTTCTGTTTGTGACGAGGAAACTGAACTAGAGCAGAAATCAGAGCAGTGATGAGGGGCCCACACCCGCTCTCAGATAATCTCTGTTTCCTCCACAATCCCGTAATCTCAGGTGTAATCCCCCCTGGCCCCGCCCCCACCTGTGTGTGAATTGGGCGGGGCGGTCATGTGACTGCAGCGCTGCGCTCTGATTGGCCGAGGACCGGGTGTGAGGCACAGGTGCAATTATCCATTCAGAAAAGGATTAAAGGTGAACGTGACCATTTAAGGTCGTTTCCTCCTGCAGGTGTGACGCAGGCCACGCCCCTCATTCAGATCACACTTGCTGCACCTGTCACCTGCTGCACCTGCTGCACCTGTCACCTGCTGCACCTGCTGCACCTGCTGCACCTGCTGCACCTGCTGCACCTGTCACCTGCTGCACCTGTCACCTGCTGCACCTGTTTTCAGACGATACAATTCACAAAATGCAATAATTTAATCTACACAAATAAAAGTCCCAGTCGACCTCAGATTCGTTTCTTTACACAGAAAAGGAGTTTTTGTTTCATGTGAATCGACCCAGTGATGATGGAACCAAAAACCAGCAAATCTGCAAATGAAGTCCTGGTTTATTTCTGGTTTAGTCCTGCTTTAGTCCTGGTTTAGTCCTGGTTTAGTCCTGGTTTAGTCCTGCTTTAGTCCTGGTTTAGTCCTGGTTTAGGCCTGGTTTAGTCCTGCTTTAGTCCTGCTTTAGTCCTGCTTTAGTCCTGCTTTAGTCCTGGTTTAGGCCTGGTTTAGTCCTGCTTTAGTCCTGCTTTAGTCCTGCTTTAGTCCTGCTTTAGTCCTGGTTTAGGCCTGGTTTAGTCCTGCTTTAGTCCTGCTTTAGTCCTGCTTTAGTCCTGCTTTAGTCCTGGTTTAGGCCTGGTTTAGTCCTGCTTTAGTCCTGCTTTAGTCCTGCTTTAGTCCTGGTTTAGTCCTGGTTTAGTCCTGCTTTAGTCCTGGTTTAGTCCTGCTTTAGTCCTGGTTTAGTCCTGGTTTAGTCCTCTTTTAGTCCTGCTTTAGTCCTGGTTTAGTCCTGGTTTAGTCCTGCTTTAGTCCTGGTTTAGTCCTGGTTTAGTCCTGGTTTAGTCCTGGTTTAGTCCTGGTTTAGTCCTGCTTTAGTCCTGGTTTAGTCCTGGTTTAGTCCTCTTTTAGTCCTGCTTTAGTCCTGGTTCAGTCCTGGTTTATTTCTGGTTTAGTCCTGCTTTAGTCCTGGTTTAGTCCTGGTTTAGTCCTGGTTTAGTCCTGCTTTAGTCCTGGTTTAGTCCTGGCTTAGGCCTGGTTTAGTCCTGCTTTAGTCCTGCTTTAGTCCTGCTTTAGTCCTGCTTTAGTCCTGGTTTAGGCCTGGTTTAGTCCTGCTTTAGTCCTGCTTTAGTCCTGCTTTAGTCCTGCTTTAGTCCTGGTTTAGTCCTGGTTTAGTCCTGCTTTAGTCCTGGTTTAGTCCTGCTTTAGTCCTGGTTTAGTCCTGGTTTAGTCCTCTTTTAGTCCTGCTTTAGTCCTGGTTTAGTCCTGGTTTAGTCCTGCTTTAGTCCTGGTTTAGTCCTGCTTTAGTCCTGGTTTAGTCCTGCTTTAGTCCTGGTTTAGTCCTGGTTTAGTCCTGGTTTAGTCCTGTTTTAGTCCTGCTTTAGTCCTGGTTTAGTCCTGGTTTAGTCCTGCTTTAGTCCTGGTTTAGTCCTGGTTTAGTCCTGGTTTAGTCCTGGTTTAGTCCTGGTTTAGTCCTGCTTTAGTCCTGGTTTAGTCCTGGTTTAGTCCTCTTTTAGTCCTGCTTTAGTCCTGGTTCAGTCCTGGTTTATTTCTGGTTTAGTCCTGCTTTAGTCCTGGTTTAGTCCTGGTTTAGTCCTGGTTTAGTCCTGCTTTAGTCCTGGTTTAGTCCTGGTTTAGTCCTGGTTTAGTCCTGCTTTAGTCCTGCTTTAGTCCTGCTTTAGTCCTGCTTTAGTCCTGGTTTAGGCCTGGTTTAGTCCTGCTTTAGTCCTGCTTTAGTCCTGCTTTAGTCCTGCTTTAGTCCTGGTTTAGTCCTGGTTTAGTCCTGCTTTAGTCCTGGTTTAGTCCTGCTTTAGTCCTGGTTTAGTCCTGGTTTAGTCCTCTTTTAGTCCTGCTTTAGTCCTGGTTTAGTCCTGGTTTAGTCCTGCTTTAGTCCTGGTTTAGTCCTGCTTTAGTCCTGGTTTAGTCCTGCTTTAGTCCTGGTTTAGTCCTGCTTTAGTCCTGGTTTAGTCCTGCTTTAGTCCTGGTTTAGTCCTGGTTTAGTCCTGGTTTAGTCCTGGTTTAGTCCTGCTTTAGTCCTGGTTTAGTCCTGCTTTAGTCCTGGTTTAGTCCTGGTTTAGTCCTGGTTTAGTCCTGCTTTAGTCCTGGTTTAGTCCTGCTTTAGTCCTGGTTTAGTCCTGCTTTAGTCCTGGTTTAGTCCTGCTTTAGTCCTGGTTTAGTCCTGGTTTAGTCCTGGTTTAGTCCTGGTTTAGTCCTGGTTTAGTCCTGCTTTAGTCCTGCTTTAGTCCTGGTTTAGTCCTGGTTTGCAGAAAGTGATTTTCTTGGACTCAGGTCGTCACGATTGGGGGAAACATTCAGCAAATTTTCTTCAGAAAAAAAAGGTTATGTCCATCCATCTTCTCCCTTAACCCAGTCGGGTCGTGGGGGCAGCTGCCCAAACCTCACAGCCCCTGACCCCCTGAACCCAGACACGGGCAGAACATGCAAACTCCACAGAGAAAGGCCCGGGCGACCCGGGGATCGAACCCACAACCTTCTGCTGTGAGGCCTGTTGCCACTAAACAATACTGTTAGGATTTGAATTAAAATGAGTTGATGTTTGAAAGCTCATCAAGTGTGTGGTTAGCATGCTAGTTGTTTGCTTTTGGATGGTCTGAATCTGTCTCCCTTGTCTCTCCTGTCAGAATGAGCGGCTCTGATTCCAGGTCTTAATGATTTGTTGGTAAAACAGAAGATTAGAACAAACCTGGAACCTCCTGAGGGTAAAGATCTGCTCTACTCCTAGAGACCTGCTTTAGTCCTGGTTTAGTCCTGGTTTAGTCCTGGTTTAGTCCTGGTTTAGTCCTGATTTAGTCCTGGTTTAGTCCTGGTTTAGTCCTGGTTTAGTCCTGATTTAGTCCTGGTTCAGTCCTGGTTTAGTCCTGGTTCAGTCCTGGTTTAGCCCTGGTTTAGTCCTGGTTCAGTCCTGGTTTAGTTCTGGTTTAGTCCTGGTTCAGTCCTGGTTTAGTCCTGGTTTAGCCCTGGTTTAGTCCTGGTTCAGTCCTGGTTCAGTCCTGGTTCAGTCCTGGTTTAGTTCTGGTTCAGTCCTGGTTCAGTCCTGGTTTAGTCCTGGTTTAGCCCTGGTTTAGTCCTGGTTTAGTCCTGGTTTAGTCCTGGTTTGCGGCTGAATCTCTGAAGTGTGACTCTAGGGTCCAGGGGTCAGAGGTCGCTCTGCAGAGGTCATGTGACCAGAGGCGTCAGGTCAGAGCAGGAAGTGTTTTCACCTTTGAGAAGCTCTTTTTAAAGCCACAGTGTGGAACTTTCTGGAGGAGGTGCGTCACCTGAAGGACTCCGGGATAACAGGTTTAACCAAACTTCAGGACAGAACTGGGCTCAGGTCCAGTCCCAGGTCTGGGTCTCGGTCCAGTCCCAGGTCTGGGTCTCGGTCCAGTCCCAGGTCTGGGTCTCGGTCCAGTCCCAGGTCTGGGTCTTGGTCCAGTCCCAGGTCTGGGTCCAGTCTCAGGTCTGGGTCTCGGTCCAGTCCCAGGTCTGGGTCTCGGTCCAGTCCCAGGTCTGGGTCTCGGTCCAGTTCCAGGTCTGGGTCCAGTCCCAGGTCCGGGTCTCGGTCCAGTCCCAGGTCTGGGTCTTGGTCCAGTCCCAGGTCTGGGTCTGGGTCCAGTCCCAGGTCTGGGTCTCGGTCCAGTCCCAGGTCTGGGTCTCGGTCCAGTCCCAGGTCTGGGTCTGGGTCCAGTCCCAGGTCTGGGTCTGGGTCCAGTCCCAGGTCTGGGTCTCGGTCCAGTCCCAGGTCTGGGTCTCGGTCCAGTCCCAGGTCTGGGTCTCGGTCCAGTCCCAGGTCTGGGTCTTGGTCCAGTCCCAGGTCTGGGTCTCGGTCCAGTCCCAGGTCTGGGTCCAGTCCCAGGTCTGGGTCTCGGTCCAGTCCCAGGTCTGGGTCTCGGTCCAGTTCCAGGTCTGGGTCCAGTCCCAGGTCTGGGTCTGGGTCCAGTCCCAGGTCTGGGTCTTATTGATTGTATTGATTCTAGTTAAAGTTTCAGTCTGAACATCTGTCACAGAGAGAAAGAGGAACTCACAGAGAAATGATCAACTACTACTGCAAATACTGCAAATACTACTGCAAATACTACAAATACTACTGCAAATACTGCAAATACTACAACTAGTACTGCAAATACTGCAAATACTACAACTACTACTGCAAATACTACTGCAAATACTACTGCAAATACTACTGCAAATACTACAAATACTACTGCAAATACTACTGCAAATACTGCAAATACTACTGCAAATACTACTACTACTGATACTGCTATTACTATTACTATTACTATTACTGTTACTATTACTATTACTATTACTATTACTATTACTATTACTATTACTGTTACTATTAGGTGCTGTACCTGATTGTTCCTTCTTAAAAACCTAAACATTTTGAACATTCTATTTATTCACCATGATCAGTTCTTGAGCAGGAAAGGTAACAACAACCGGCATGCAAACGCACACTTCTGCTACTGTCAGAAAATATCTCACTTCATAATCAGATGCAGACAGGACACGGTGGACTGACTCCGCCTGGACAAAAAATACAAGTCTCCACCCGGATTTATCTAATCCCAGGTGTCGGTGCAGTTGGTCCAGGTTCAGCAGCAGCTCAGAGAACGATCTGAACCTGAAGATCCTGAAGGACCCGGTTCTTCCTTCAGTGGATGAACGTGAGATCTTGGAGAGAAATGAATGCAGCACAGGATGGAAATAAATCTTGACATTACAGAAGTTTATCGAAACAATGTCACAGTGAATTCATTCATTTTCAGAATCAGAATTACTTCATCCCTGAGGGGAAATGTTCTTCGTTCCAGATGCAGCCGACCAAGAGCCTGGAGAGAGAATCAAGTTTTCAAAAATAAGATCAGATAAAAGATAAAAGGTGTGTGTAGAATCCCTCATTCGTCCAGGTAGAATCGAACTCTACCTGTTGGCATAAAAGATAAAAATAGTTCTCTCATAAATTATTTACATCTGTACACAGTGTTTTCCACCAGACCTCACAGTGATGAGGGTGTGCGGCACAAAGCTCCTCTCTGGGGTTCAGGTCCGGACTTTGGCCACAGTGAATATTGATCTAAAGAGCTGCTCATACACGTGCATGTAGAAGTGTGCACGTGGCTCTGGGAGCGTGCACGTGCCTCTGGGAGTGTGCACGTGCCTCTGGGAGCGTGCACGTGCCTCTGGGAGCGTGCACGTGCCTCTGGGAGCGTGCACGTGCGTGTTCTGTGGGTGCAGAGGTGCAGAGGTTCAGAGGATCAGAATCTTAAAGAGATAATCTGGGCCACTTCACTCCGGGATAATCTCTCTTCAAACACTCGGGGATTAGACTCAGACCTGCTCCTGGGCCTGGATCTGGTCTGATCTGGATCTGCTCCTGGACCTGGTCTGGTGCTGGTCTGGATCTGCTCCTGGACCTGGTCTGGTGCTGGTCTGGTCCTGATCTCGGAAGTCGTCCAGTTCTAGATCAGGACTCTTTCTCTTGCTCAGATGATCTCTGTCACTCATTATGGCCACTGCTCCTTTTCTAGGAGATAATGAACTGAACACAACACTGTGCACCAAGAGTTATGAATGTTCTTTTTACTGCTACAACACCAAATACTAACACCAAATATTAACACCAAATACTAACACCAAATACTAACACCAAATACTAACACCAAATACTAACACCAAATATTAACACCAAATACTAACACCAAATACTAACACCAAATATTAACACCAAATATTAACACCAAATATTAACACTAAATATTAACACCAAATATTAACACCAAATATTAACACCAAATACTAACACCAAATATTAACACCAAATACTAACACCAAATACTAACACCAAATACTAACACCAAATATTAACACCAAATACTAACACCAAATACTAACACCAAATATTAACACCAAATATTAACACCAAATATTAACACCAAATATTAACACCAAATATTAACACCAAATATTAACACCAAATATTAACACTAAATATTAACACCAAATATTAACACCAAATATTAACACCAAATACTAACACCAAATATTAACACCAAATACTAACACCAAATACTAACACCAAATACTAACACCAAATATTAACACCAAATATTAACACCAAATATTAACACTAAATATTAACACCAAATATTAACACCAAATACTAACACCAAATACTAACACCAAATACTAACACCAAATACTAACACCAAATACTAACACCAAATACTAACACCAAATATTAACACCAAATACTAACACCAAATATTAACACCAAATACTAACACCAAATACTAACACCAAATACTAACACCAAATATTAACACCAAATATTAACACTAAATATTAACACCAAATATTAACACCAAATACTAACACCAAATACTAACACCAAATATTAACACCAAATATTAACACTAAATATTAACACTAAATATTAACACCAAATATTAACACCAAATACTAACACCAAATATTAACACCAAATATTAACACTAAATATTAACACTAAATATTAACACCAAATATTAACACCAAATACTAACACCAAATATTAACACCAAATACTAACACCACATACTAACACCAAATATTAACACCAAATATTAACACTAAATATTAACACTAAATATTAACACCAAATATTAACACCAAATATTAACACTAAATATTAACACTAAATATTAACACCAAATATTAACACCAAATACTAACACCAAATACTAACACCACATACTAACACCAAATATTAACACCAAATATTAACACTAAATATTAACACTAAATATTAACACCAAATATTAACACCAAATATTAACACTAAATATTAACACTAAATATTAACACCAAATATTAACACCAAATATTAACACCAAATATTAACACTAAATATTAACACTAAATATTAACACCAAATATTAACACCAAATATTAACACCAAATATTAACACTAAATATTAACACCAAATACTAACACCAAATATTAACACCAAATATTAACACCAAATACTAACACCAAATACTAACACCAAATACTAACACCAAATATTAACACCAAATATTAACACCAAATATTAACACCAAATATTAACACCAAATATTAACACCAAATACTAACACCAAATATTAACACCAAATATTAACACCAAATATTAACACTAAATATTAACACCAAATATTAACACCAAATATTAACACCAAATACTAACACCAAATACTAACACCAAATACTAACACCAAATATTAACACCAAATATTAACACCAAATATTAACACCAAATACTAACACCAAATATTAACACCAAATATTAACACCAAATACTAACACCAAATACTAACACCAAATACTAACACCAAATATTAACACCAAATACTAACACCAAATATTAACACTAAATATTAACACCAAATATTAACACTAAATATTAACACTAAATATTAACACCAAATATTAACACCAAATATTAACACCAAATATTAACACTAAATATTAACACTAAATACTAACACCAAATATTAACACCAAATACTAACACCAAATACTAACACCACATACTAACACCAAATATTAACACCAAATATTAACACCAAATATTAACACCAAATATTAACACTAAATATTAACACCAAATATTAACACCAAATATTAACACCAAATATTAACACTAAATATTAACACCAAATATTAACACTAAATATTAACACCAAATATTAACACCAAATACTAACACCAAATATTAACACCAAATACTAACACCACATACTAACACCAAATATTAACACCAAATATTAACACTAAATATTAACACTAAATATTAACACCAAATATTAACACCAAATATTAACACTAAATATTAACACTAAATATTAACACCAAATATTAACACCAAATACTAACACCAAATACTAACACCACATACTAACACCAAATATTAACACCAAATATTAACACTAAATATTAACACTAAATATTAACACCAAATATTAACACCAAATATTAACACTAAATATTAACACTAAATATTAACACCAAATATTAACACCAAATATTAACACCAAATATTAACACTAAATATTAACACTAAATATTAACACCAAATATTAACACCAAATATTAACACCAAATATTAACACTAAATATTAACACTAAATATTAACACCAAATATTAACACCAAATACTAACACCAAATACTAACACCACATACTAACACCAAATATTAACACCAAATATTAACACCAAATATTAACACCAAATATTAACACTAAATATTAACACCAAATATTAACACCAAATATTAACACCAAATATTAACACTAAATATTAACACTAAATACTAACACCAAATATTAACACCAAATACTAACACCAAATACTAACACCACATACTAACACCAAATATTAACACCAAATATTAACACCAAATATTAACACCAAATATTAACACCAAATATTAACACCAAATATTAACACCAAATATTAACACCAAATACTAACACTCCTGATGCTAAAGGTTCTGTGGAGGTTCTTTGCAGTGAGGGGACCTGGTGTTGGGCTGAACTTTGTGGTGTTGAGGTTCTGTTGGTGGTGCTGAGACTCGGGTCAGAGAGACTCGGGTCAGAGAGACTCAGGTCAGAGAGACTCGGGTCAGAGAGACTCAGGTCAGAGAGACTCAGGTCAGAGAGACTCGGGTCAGAGAGACTCGGGTCAGAATGACTCGGGTCAGAATGACTCGGGTCAGAGAGACTCGGGTCAGAGAGACTCGGGTCAGAGAGACTCGGGTCAGAATGACTCGGGTCAGAGAGACTCGGGTCAGAGAGACTCAGGTCAGAGAGACTCGGGTCAGAGAGACTCAGGTCAGAGAGACTCGGGTCAGAGAGACTCGGGTCAGAATGACTCGGGTCAGAGAGACTCGGGTCAGAGAGACTCAGGTCAGAGAGACTCGGGTCAGAGAGACTCGGGTCAGAGAGACGCGGGTCAGAGAGACTCAGGTCAGAGAGACTCGGGTCAGAGAGACTCGGGTCAGAGAGACTCGGGTCAGAGAGACTCGGGTCAGAGAGACTCAGGTTTCTGCTGAAAGTTTTTATTAAAACAATAAACCAGGTGAGTCCAAACTTGTTTCATCCAGGGCCACAGATTAAACACAGATCAGTGTGAGGGTCAGACTGAGGGTCAGACTGAGGGTCAGACTGAGGGTCAGACTGAGGGTCAGAACAGTGACTCGAGGGTCAGACTGAGGGTCAGACTGAGGGTCAGAACAGTGACTCGAGGGTCAGACTGAGGGTCAGAACAGTGAGTCGAGGGTCAGACTGAGGGTCAGACTGAGGGTCAGAACAGTGAGTCGAGGGTCAGACTGAGGGTCAGAACAGTGAGTCGAGGGTCAGACTGAGGGTCAGAACACCACATTTGCTCGATCAGGGCAGAGGTCAAAAACCTGCAGTAAAAGTACAACTGCAGAAGTTTGGGCCAAATCCCCTGGAGCCTGAGGGCCAAAACAACTGGTCTGAGGGCCACATTTGGCCCCGGGGCCATAGTTTAGAGGTGTCTGTCCTGGAAAATCTGGACCCGAGACATGAGATGATGTCTGGGAACGTCCCGGGTCAGAAGTCCGAGCTCGGGCGTCTGGTTTGGGTCAGAGGTGGTGAAATGTGGACACAGAACCTGAACTTTTGTGCTGTTCTTAAAGTGAATGTTTTATTGAACTGTGCTGTGTGTCTCTGTGTGTGTCTCTGTGTGTGTCTCTGTGTGTGTCTCTGTGTGTGTCTCTGTGTGTGTCTCTGTGTGTGTCTCTGTGTGTGTCTCTGTGTGTCTCTGTGTGTGTCTCTGTGTGTGTCTCTGTGTGTGTCTCTGTGTGTGTCTCTGTGTGTGTCTCTGTGTGTGTCTCTGTGTGTGACTCTGTGTGTGTCTCTGTGTGTGTCTCTGTGTGTGACTCTGTGTGTGTCTCTGTGTGTGACTCTGTGTGTGTCTCTGTGTGTGTCTCTGTGTGTGTCTCTGTGTGTGACTCTGTGTGTGTGTCTCTGTGTGTGACTCTGTGTGTGTCTCTGTGTGTGTCTCTGTGTGTGTCTCTGTGTGTGACTCTGTGTGTGTCTCTGTGTGTGTCTCTGTGTGTGTCTCTGTGTGTGACTCTGTGTGTGTCTCTGTGTGTGACTCTGTGTGTGACTCTGTGTGTGTCTCTGTGTGTGTCTCTGTGTGTGTCTCTGTGTGTGACTCTGTGTGTCTCTGTGTGTGTCTCTGTGTGTGACTCTGTGTGTGACTCTGTGTGTGTCTCTGTGTGTGTCTCTGTGTGTGACTCTGTGTGTGACTCTGTGTGTGTCTCTGTGTGTGACTCTGTGTGTGACTCTGTGTGTCTCTGTGTGTGTCTCTGTGTGTGACTCTGTGTGTGACTCTGTGTGTCTCTGTGTGTGTCTCTGTGTGTGTCTCTGTGTGTGACTCTGTGTGTGACTCTGTGTGTGACTCTGTGTGTGTCTCTGTGTGTGACTCTGTGTGTGTCTCTGTGTGTGTCTCTGTGTGTGACTCTGTGTGTGTCTCTGTGTGTGTCTCTGTGTGTGTCTCTGTGTGTGACTCTGTGTGTGAGTCTGTGTGTGACTCTGTGTTTGTCTCTGTGTGTGACTCTGTGTTTGTCTCTGTGTGTGACTCTGTGTGTGACTCTGTGTGTGACTCTGTGTGTGACTCTGTGTGTCTCTGTGTGTGTCTCTGTGTGTGACTCTGTGTGTGACTCTGTGTGTGACTCTGTGTGTCTCTGTGTGTGTCTCTGTGTGTGACTCTGTGTGTGACTCTGTGTGTGACTCTGTGTGTGTCTCTGTGTGTGTCTCTGTGTGTGTCTCTGTGTGTGTCTCTGTGTGTGTGTGTGTGTGTGTGTCTCTGTGTGTGTCTCTGTGTGTGACTCTGTGTGTGACTCTGTGTGTCTCTGTGTGTGTCTCTGTGTGTGACTCTGTGTGTGACTCTGTGTGTGTCTCTGTGTGTGACTCTGTGTGTGTCTCTGTGTGTGTCTCTGTGTGTGTCTCTGTGTGTGACTCTGTGTGTGACTCTGTGTGTGTCTCTGTGTGTGTCTCTGTGTGTGACTCTGTGTGTGTCTCTGTGTGTGACTCTGTGTGTGACTCTGTGTGTGTCTCTGTGTGTGTCTCTGTGTGTGTCTCTGTGTGTGACTCTGTGTGTGTCTCTGTGTGTGTCTCTGTGTGTGACTCTGTGTGTGACTCTGTGTGTGACTCTGTGTGTGACTCTGTGTTTGTCTCTGTGTGTGACTCTATGTGTCTCTGTGTGTCTCTGTGTGTGACTCTGTGTGTGACTCTGTGTGTGTCTCTGTGTGTGTCTCTGTGTGTGTCTCTGTGTGTGTCTCTGTGTGACTCTGTGTGTGACTCTATGTGTCTCTGTGTGACTCTGTGTGACTCTGCAGAATCTCTGGATCATCACAAAACTAACTCTGGGTGAGTTAAAATGACTTAAATTAAGAACATTTTACTTTATTTGAGTTGATTCTTCTGGACAAATTATCTGCTGTGGAATAAGGTTTTTTTTTCTTAATTTAAGCAACATTTGATTTATTTTAAGTGCAAAAAGTTGTTGTTTTCCTTATTTTAAGTGTAACGAGACGAATTTTCATATTTTAAGTACAAACATCTCACTGCACTGGCAAATAATTTTACTTTTCAAGTGAAATTTACTCAAATCCTGGTAAAACCCGGTTTAAAGACTTGAGCCAAAGTAAAAGTTCTAGTGCTGCTTTTGCTTCTGCTGCTGCTTCCGCTACTGCTGCTTCTGCTGCTGTTGCTTCTGCTGCTGTTGCTTCTGCTGCTGTTGCTTCTGCTGCTGCTGCTCAGGGTTATAAATGCTCCGTGCGCGTCTGAGCCTCCACAATGCACCGCGCACACAAATCACATTCAAATTAAACTCTCGTGAACCGCTGTGCACAAAGAGGCCCCCAAACCCCCAAAGACCCCAAACCCCCAAAGACCCCAAAGACCCCAAAGACCCCCGTCTGACGCACGGATAATCCGCACGAGACCTGCGCTAATCTGCGGCTCTGCGCGTGAGG
This sequence comes from Odontamblyopus rebecca, assembly GCA_030686955.1. Lineage (NCBI taxonomy): Eukaryota > Metazoa > Chordata > Actinopteri > Gobiiformes > Gobiidae > Odontamblyopus > Odontamblyopus rebecca. The sequence continues at coordinate 43,079,199 of CM060656.1, read as the reverse complement.
CTACAGGCCCATTTATCCTGATTTATCCTGATTTATTCTGTTGTGTTCTATTTTACTCTGTTTTATTCTGTTTTCCTGCGTCTTTAGGCCGAATCCAGCACCGGCTTGAGTCTGTTTTATTTTAGAACAGAATAAAAAGTAAAGAGCAGCGTGAGAAAAAGCACCAGGAGCCACGGCTCATAGAAACGTTATATTTATTTGTAGAAAAGTGTCAGTGAATATAAACTCTGTATGTACATCACACATATCCAGCGCGCGCCTGCACCGACACAACAGGAATAAATAAAAGAAACGGGCCGATCTGAAGTCTGTGACCTGCCCAAAGTGCACGGCTCAAGGGTCAATAAAATAACACGGAACAGAAACATGCGGAGCTACAATCAGGGCTGAGTATAAGGCAAAGGGTGATCCTCCAGCGGGGAGGAGGCTCTGGGGCCCGGGGAGGAGGCTCTGGGGCCCGGGGAGGAGGCTCTGGGGCCGGGGACAGGCTCTTCTCCCGGGGTGAGCCCCGGTCCTGCTCCTCGGGCCTGTCAGTCAGAGTGAACCCGCTGCAGGAGGCGGGCAGCGGACATGAGTTCAGGGGAGCCCCGCTGTGAGGTCCCGGGCTGTCAGTTCTCTTGAGGCCGCCTCAGGGCCTCTCCGGGCCTCAGAACAGGCCCGAGCTGAAGCTGAAGGCCGCCAGGCTGTATTCGTCGTGCGCGGGGCTCCCGGGGCTGGAGCAGTAGGACGGGGAGCTGGAGGCGGATGAGACGGAGGACCCGGAGCTCCATGCGGGGCTGCGGGGCTGCGGGGCCTGGTGCGGGGCCTGGTGCGGGCCCTGGTGCGGGCCCTGGTGCAGGTCCGCGATGCGGATGGTCTCGGACAGGGCCCAGATGTAGTTGTGCGCGAAGCGCAGCGTCTCGATCTTGGTGAGTTTGGTCTCATCGGGAAACGCGGGCAGGACGCGGCGCAGCGCGTCCAGCGCGTCGTTCAGGTTGTGCATGCGGTTGCGCTCGCGGTCGTTCGCCTTCAGTCTGCGGGTTTTCTTCACCACGTGCACCTGCGTGTCACCGCGTGCGCGCCCCCGCCGCCGCTTCTTCTGCTCGGGCTCCACGCGCACCTCCTCGGCGTCAGAGTGCGCGTACATGTCGCAGCTGCTGCTGTCCGCGTCAAACACGCGCTCCATGAGCGGAGGTGAGTCCGGAGAGGCGCAGGCTCTGGGCTCAGGCTCTGGGCTCAGGCTCTGGGCTCACGCACGGGACACGCGGGGCTCTCGTGTGCAGGGCTCGTGAGTCTCGTGAGTCTCGTGCTGGACTCTGGTTCCAAAGGCACGCGCTTGGATCAGTGCTGAGCTCGTGCGCTGCTCGTGCCGGTGCTTCTGGCACACGCCCGGCCTCAGCCCGCTTATATGCGCCCGGAGCCGGACCCGCCCCCGGAGCCCCGGGACCCCCCGCGGCCCCGCGTAGAGGCTCAGCCCCCCCGGGCCCCCCGGACCCCCCCGGACCCCCGGGCCGGGGATAAACCGCAGATGAATGAGCTCTCGTGCCGCGGAGGGGGTGCGCGCGGGGCGGGCGTCAGAAGCGTGCCGCTGCAGGCCGCGGGCCAATCAGAGCGCGGCGCGAGGCCTGTCCCCAAACAACAAAGGGCCCCCGCCGCGAGCGCACGCACGCGCCTCAGCCTCAGCTCTCGTGCGCTTCATTCATCTTTTTATTCCTTTATCCTTTTCCTCCTTTATCCCTCTGAGCGCACGCTCCGAGGCCCAGGAGCATCACGGGAGCAGCGGGACCCGGGTCTGCGGCTCTGGAGGAGTTTACACCTGTCAGAGGCTCCTGCAGGGGCTCCTGTCAGAGGCTCCTGCAGGGGCTCCTGTCAGAGGCTCCTGTCAGAGGCTCCTGTCAGAGTCTGTTGGACACTGTTTCACACTCAGGTCCAGTCGCTTCTGGAGCAAAACCTGCAGAACTCTGAGTTCCTCTCACAGCCTCATCTGAGCTGAACCGTGACCTTCACCTGAGACATTTAACCTGTGGAACTGTGGAACAGAAGCTGATCCATGAGGCTGATCCATGAGGCTGATCCATGAGGCTGATCCATGAGGCTGATCCATGAGGCTGATCCATGAGGCTGATCCATGAGGCTGATCCATGAGGCTGATCCATGAGGCTGATCCATGAGGCTGATCCATGAGGCTGATCCATGAGGCTGATCCATGAGGCTGAGGCTGAGGCAGGAGCAGCTCTGACTCCTGCAGGTTCATCTCTGTCTGTGTCTCATCTTCAGGAGGATGAGGAGTTTAAATGAAAAAACAAACTTCTCAAACTTTCTTTTCTGTGCGTAAACGTTAAAGCTGCACTTGAGAAAAGTTTGAAAAGTCCAAAATGACTCTCCTCTCTCCTGTGTCCTGTGTCCTGTGTCCTGTGTCCTCCCCGTTCCCCCTGCGCGCCCCGTCCCCTCTGTCCCCCTCTGAGCCCGTCTCTATTATTGGACTTTAATGTGAGACTAAAGACTGTTCCTCCTCGCTCCTCGTCCCGGTCTTCAGCCGGATTCTCCTCGGTCTGGTTTGGGTCCGGACTCTGGTCCCGGGGGGGTCTATAGGAGGACCGAGGGGGGCAGCAGATGCAGAACTAAACCGGGTCTAGTCCGGACTAAAGCCTGCGAAAAGGTCCACATTAATAACCCCGAGTCCCGGTCCGGCTTTGTGTCCGCGGGAGCAGAGCGTGGACGTGTCCATCAATTACGCCTTTGTGCGGCCGCGACGCCACAAAAGCGCTTCTCCCAACGCCGCCAATAAATAACAAGAGAATTACTCGCCTGTCGCGGTTTCTTCATCCGACTGAGAGTTTATTCGCTCATTAACGCGGGACGGACCGGGACAATCGCGGATCTTTGACCGGGTGCGAATAAATAACGCGTAAAGTCGCGCGAGGAGCGAGGAAACGTCCGAGGCGCGTTTGTGCGTCACAGCGAAGATCTGAGCAACTTTACACGAGATTTAACTAGGCCAGGTTCAGTCCTGGTTCAGTCCTGGTTCAGTCCTGGTTTAGTCCTGGTTCAGTCCTGGTTTAGTCCTGGTTTAGTCCTGGTTCAGTCCTGGTTCAGTCCTGGTTTAGTCCTGGTTTAGTCCTGGTTCAGTCCTGGTTTAGTCCTGGTTTAGTCCTGGTTCAGTCCTGGTTTAGTCCTGGTTTAGTCCTGGTTCAGTCCTGGTTCAGTCCTGGTTCAGTCCTGGTTCAGTCCTGGTTCAGTCCTGGTTTAGTCCTGGTTCAGTCCTGGTTCAGTCCTGGTTTAGTCGTGGTTCAGTCCTGGTTCTGTCCTGGTTCAGTCCTGGTTCAGTCCTGGTTTAGTCCTGGTTTAGTCCTGGGTTAATCCTGATTCAGTCCTGCTTTAGTCCTGGTTCAGTCCTGGTTCAGTCCTGGTTTTGTCGTGGTTTTGTCGTGGTTCAGTCCTGGTTCAGTCCTGATTTAGTCCAGGTTTAGTCCAGGTTTAGTCCAGGTTTAGTCCTGGTTCAGTCCTGGTTCAGTCCTGGTTCAGTCCTGGTTCAGTCCTGGTTCAGTCCCGCTCTGGTCCCTGGTTTAGATCCTGACCTTAGTTTTCATCTTGATCGGATCTGAGTTCCAGTCTAGACCCTGATTTCAGTCCTGGTTCTGGTGGTTCTGGTCTGGTCCTGGTCCTGGTCCTGGCCCTGGTTCTGGTCCTGGTCTGGTCCTGGTCCTGGTCCTGGTCCTGGTCCTGGTCCTGGTCCTGGTCCTGGTCTGGTCCTGGTCTGGTCCTGGTCCTGGTCTGGTCCTGGTCCTGGTCCTGGTCCTGGTCCTGGTCCTGGTCCTGGTCCTGGTCCTGGTCCTGGTCCTGGTCCTGGTCTGGTCTCCTGGGGTGTGCACAGATTGAGGAGGCGGCTCTGGTTTTACTGCAGTATTCAGGACTTTATGAACTTTTACTGCATTTTTCACAGTATTTGTGTTTTTATGGCCTGTGTAAAGTCTGTGGGTGGTTCAGGACCAGGACCAGGACCAGGACCAGGACCAGACCAGGACCAGAACCAGGGCCAGGACCAGGACCAGGACCAGGACCAGGACCAGGACCAGGACCAGGACCAGACCAGGACCAGGGCCAGGACCAGGACCAGGACCAGACCAGGACTGGACCAGACCAGGACCAGGACCAGGACCAGGACCAGGACCTCACACTGCTGAAGACATAATATTTTAATCAGTTTCATTTTTATTCTTTTTATTCCAGCCCGTCTCCATGGAGACGGGGCTGGAATGTTCCACAGTTTGGCCATAAACGTCAGAATCTCCATGGAGACCTGCAGGCCACAGTACAGGTCAGGTCTGTGGAGAGGCGAGCCCCGCTCACAGGAAGAGTCTCTGTTCTGTTGAGTTTGATGAAGCAGTTTAATATAAACAAACCCGACAATTTAAACCAAAGCATCAAAACCTCTGAACTCTGAAATCTGACAGAAAATGAGTTCAAACAGGTGAAATGATCTGTTCCTGCAGCGAGAGCATTTTACTGAACAAGTTCTCTTCAAATAATCGACCTCTAGCCCAGAACGAAGCGTCTCAGGTCGAGTCAGGGGAAAAAATCTGAAAACATGAACCTGAGAGAAGTTTGAAAAGTTTGGTCAAATTAGAGAAATTTATTTAATTCTGTTGAAATGTCAGAAGGAGAAATGAGCGGTGGATTCTGGACGCCTGAGGGTTTTACTCACATCTTCTCTTTAAATGTTTTACTTTATTTCCCACAGAAACTCGTGTTTTATTGTCATCAGTTTCACTCGTCTGCAGTGGACGAGAAACTTTCTCCACAGAAACTCGAGTTTCCACCAAAGGGAAACGGAGCTGTTCATTTCAGAACTGCCACTTCATCAGGTCACCTGTTCATTTATCACTTTATTCTTTTCAGACATTTACCGGCCCTGGTTTAGTCCTGGTTTAGTCCTGGTTTAGACCTGGTTTAGACCCGGTTTAGACCCAGTTTAGTCCTGGTTTAGTCTCTTGGGTTAGTCCTGGTTTAGACCTGGTTTAGTCCTGGTTTAGACCTGGTTTAGTCCTGGTTTACACCTGGTTTAGACCTGGTTTAGTCCTGTTTTAGACCTGGTTTAGTCCTGGTTTAGTCCCAGTTTACACCTGGTTTAGACCTGGTTTAGTCCCGGTTTACACCTGGTTTAGGCCTGGTTTACACCTGGTTTAGTCCCGGTTTAGACCTGGTTTAGTCCCGGTTTACACCTGGTTTAGGCCTGGTTTAGACCTGGTTTAGTCCCGGTTTAGACCTGGTTTAGTCCCGGTTTACACCTGGTTTAGACCTGGTTTAGACCTGGTTTAGACCTGGTTTAGTCCCGGTTTACACCTGGTTTAGGCCTGGATTAGGCCTGGATTAGTCTTGGTTTACACCTGGTTTAGGCCTGGTTTAGACCTGGGTTAGTCCTGGGTTAGTCCTGGTTTAGACCTGGTTTAGACCTGGTTTAGACCTGGTTTAGACCTGGTTTAGTCCTGGTTTAGTCCCAGTTTAGACCTGGTTTTGCCCTGGTTTAGTCCTAGTTTAGACCTGGTTTAGTCTCTTGGGTTAGTCCTGTTTTAGACCTGTTTTAGACCTGGTTTAAACCTGGTTTAGACCTGGTTTAGTCCTGGTTTATTCCTGGTTTAGTCCTGATTTAGACCTGGTTTAGTCCTGATTTAGACCTGGTTTAGTCCTGGTTTAGTCCTGGTTTAGTCCTGGTTTAGTCCTGGTTTAGACCTGGTTTAGTCCTGGTTTAGACCTGGTTTAGTCCCGGTTTAGACCTGGTTTAGTCCTGGTTTAGACCTGGTTTAGTCCTGGTTTAGACCTGGTTTTGCCCTGGTTTAGTCCTAGTTTAGACCTGGTTTAGTCCTGGTTTAGTCCTGGTTTAGACCTGGTTTAGACCCGGTTTAGACCCAGTTTAGTCCTGGTTTAGTCTCTTGGGTTAGTCCTGGTTTAGTCCCAGGTTAGACCTGGTTTAGTCTCTTGGGTTAGTCCTGGTTTAGTCCCAGGTTAGACCTGGTTTAGTCTCTTGGGTTAGTCCTGGTTTAGTCCCAGGTTAGACCTGGTTTAGTCTCTTGGGTTAGTCCTGGTTTAGTCCCAGGTTAGACCTGGTTTAGTCTCTTGGGTTAGTCCTGGTTTAGTCCCAGTTTAAACCTGGTTTAGTCTCTTGGGTTAGTCCTGGTTTAGTCCCAGTTTAAACCTGGTTTAGTCCCAGGTTAGACCTGGTTTAGTCTCTTGGGTTAGTCCTGATTTAGTCTCTTGGGTTAGTCCTGGTTTAGTCCCAGGTTAGACCTGGTTTAGTCTCTTGGGTTAGTCCTGATTTAGTCTCTTGGGTTAGTCCTGGTTTAGTCCCAGTTTAAACCTGGTTTAGTCCCAGGTTAGACCTGGTTTAGTCTCTTGGGTTAGTCCTGGTTTAGTTCTGGTTTTAGTCTGGTTTAGTATTAGAAGGAAGCAGTTAGAAGTGATATAGGTCTGGTCCTGGTCTGGTCCTGGTCTGGTCCTGGTCTGGTCCTGGTCTGGTCCTGGTCTGGTCCTGGTCCTGGAATAACTCAAATAAAACTGAACTCAGAGTAAAACCTCATCTTTTTACTCCCACTAGAGTTAAATCTTGTCACGTTGCAGTTCTGGGCTGTGGAGTCGACTCTTTCCTCACACTTAAAGCACTTTTCTTCTCTGAGTCCTGTCAGACTCGGGGCCACTCGCTCCTTTTGTCGCCGCGCTGTGATTGGTTTGTTCTCGGGCTCGTCCTGCGCTCTGATTGGCTGTTTGGGACGTGTTGTCTCCACGGAAACGGCCAAACCGCCAAACGAACCCGGCTCTCCGTTTAGGTCCCGTCGCGTTTGGAGGAGTTATGACCCTGGACAAACAGACGCACAAAACACAGAATTAAAGTCTTCCTCTGCAGCACTCAGGAGGAGATCCACAGTCCTGGACCTGGACCCGGTGTAGACCGGCTTTAGACCTGGTTTAGACTGTAGTTTAGTCCTGGTTTAGACCTGGTTTAAACTAGGTTTAGACCAGGTTTAGACCAGGTTTAGACCTGTACTCCTTGGTTTACACTGGGCCTTAGTTTAGACCTGATTTAAGGCTGAATTTAGTCCTGGTTTAGTCTTAGAAAACAGACTAATATGGGCCTTTAAACCGGTCTAAATCCAGGGCCAAACCGGTCTAACCCGGGTCTAAAGCAGGACTCTGTCCCCGTGTGTGAGACACGTCTGTGCTGTCCACTTGATCAGTGTCTCTGCTTTGTCCACTTTGTCGGCTCTAAACGTCGGCCCCGGGGCCTTTGTGCAGGAGGAAATCTTTAATGTCCGGGTGAAAGCTGCAGCAGGGCATTGTGGGTACGTCCTGTCCCAGTGTTTGCTCTCTGTGATTTAAGGACGTCCCCAGAACCCTGAGGCCCAGAGACGAGGCCCAGAGACGAGGTCCAGAGACCCTCAAAGACTCTACGACATCGTCCACGACTCAGAGGAACATGTTTCTATAACCGCAGAACTTTGTAAGTGTAACAGACAGAAACGTCCTTTTCCCCTCTGAAAGTGCAGACATAGAGGTTTCCGTACATTTCTGCGGCTTTATCCTACGTCACACTCACGCTGTGTGATGACGGGAGCAAAACGAGTGTCCAATAGGAACTTTGTTTTCCCCAAACTCATGCGCTCCGTCCATTTTGATGGAGCCAAACTTTGCCAAAGAGTGAAGTGAGTCAAGATGGTCGACTCCTCTGACTGTGTGTGTTTATAACGAGGGAAAAAGTCGCTCTAAGTGGAGTTAATTCTCACACACATGGAAAATGACACATCTTGGTGTGTGTAATTGTGCATCTCTTTCTATTTTTATTTAAAGGTTTATTTCAGTCCAAATGAACAAATCCAAATGTAATTTCCACCCTGGAAATGCAGAAGTGCTGTGGCTCTGGCCCTGGACCTGACAGGAGCTGTTTCCAGGACTGGACCAGGAAAGTCATGGAGCCACTGCACTTTTTTTGTTTTTAGGGCAATAAGGAGATTTTTAATTTACTTACAGACTTGAGATTTTGCATTTTTGTAGTTAAGGCCCTAAATTAAGCATTTTTATGTCCAAAAAGTTGTTTCTACATGTTTGCTTTTATCACAGCCTCATGACACAACTACAGCAGCAGATTGTGAAATAACAGGTTGGACTGAACAAAAGGAGGTAGAACACTTCATTAGGGGTAAAAGGGGCAGTTTGAAAAGTGAAATTAAGACAAAAATCCAGGTGAGGAGAAAAGTACTAAAACTGCCCTCAGGTCTTCTAATCTAGACTAAACCAGGACTAGTTTAGTCCTGGTTTAGTCCTGGTTAAGTCCTGGTTTAGTCCTTGTTCAGTCCTGGTTTAGTCCTGGTTTAGTCCTGGTTCAGTCCTTGTTCAGTCCTGGTTTAGTCCTGGTTTAGTCCTGGTTTAGTCCTGGTTCAGTCCTGGTTCAGTCCTGGTTCAGTCCTGGTTCAGTCCTGGTTCAGTCCTGGTTTAGTCCTGGCTTAGTCCTGGTTCAGTCCTGGTTCAGTCCTGGTTCAGTCCTGGTTTAGTCCTGGTTCAGTCCTGGTTCAGTCCTGGTTCAGTCCTGGTTTAGTCCTGGTTCAGTCCTGGTTCAGTCCTGGTTCAGTCCTGGTTCAGTCCTGGCTCAGTCCTGGTTCAGTCCTGGTTCAGTCCTGGTTCAGTCCTGGTTCAGTCCTGGTTCAGTCCTGGTTTAGTCCTGGTTTAGGGTCAGACTCTTTGCTCTTTGGGATGGAAATGGCCGCTCCATCTGGAGGGGAGGAGAACTAATCAAACAGCAGAAGTCTGACGACAACTACTGTGACTGAGAGTACTACGAGTACTACGAGTACTATTACCACTACTATTACTGCGACTGCCATTACTGCAGGGGGCGGGACGAGGGGGCACGACACAAAAGGACACAAGAGACAATCCTCAAGGGGATAGGAAAGAAGACAAGGAAGCTGAGGAGACAAGAAGTGCACTCACCCCAACAAAACTACAACAACAGGAACTACAAGAACTACAACTACTATTACTATGATTACTACTACTACTACTACTACTACTGCTGCTGCTGCTGCTACTGCTACTACTGCTACTGCTACTACTACTACTACTGCTACTACTGCTACTGCTACTACTGCTACTGCTACTACTACTGCTACTGCTACTACTGCTACTGCTACTACTACTACTACTGCTACTACTGCTACTGCTACTACTGCTACTGCTACTGCTACTGCTACTACTGCTACTGCTACTACTACTGCTACTGCTACTACTGCTACTGCTACTACTACTACTACTGCTACTACTGCTACTGCTACTGCTACTGCTACTGCTACTGCTACTACTACTACTCAGATCTGTGTATAACTGAGCCCTAAAGGTGCAGTAAAAAAAACACTTCATTATCATCACTGTTATATTCTTAGCAAATACTTTTGATCGTCAAATTTACAAATGACCTCAAACTGTCCTCACACTGCAAAAAGGATTTTCTGTCATAGTTAAACTGACTTGAATTCAGCAGATTCATCTCAAAAGACCAATTTTAAGATTTTTTACTTAATAAAATGAGTTTTTTTTACTTGTTTCAAGATATTTCATCCTGATTTATCTTATCTCGATATTACAACTTATTCTAAGCACTTTTTATATTAACTCAGTCCAGGTTAAGCCTCTTTAACTTCCTTCTCAAACCAATAAGGGGAAAAATCTGTCCATAAAACACGAGTTTCAAGTATTTATGGACAGATTTTTCCTTATTGGTTTGAGGAGGAAGTTAAAGAGGCTTAACCTGGACTGAGTTCATATAAAAGTGCTTAGAATAAGTTGAAATATCTAGAAACAAGTAAAAAAAATCTCATTTTATTAAGTAAAAAAATCTTAATTTTGACAGTTCTTACAGTTTAACTATGGTAGAAAATCCTTTTTTCAGTGTATAACGTCTCCATGGAGACAAGCAGGTACCGGACCCTCCACCAGGAAAGTTGCCCTGTGCAGCTTTAAAGGAACTGTCAGTAACAGTGGAAAACGAGCCTCACCTCTGACCCTGTGTCTGCAGATCCCCACAGACAGAGACAGAACCTGCAGACTCCCTGAGCTGCAGAGGCTGCACTAGCACTGACGGGTTCAGGGAGACACGTTCAGATCCTCCTGAACCCAGCGACTCTCACCAAAATATTATTGGTGCAAAAACATTTAGTCTGAATGAACCACGAGCGTCGTCTGCTCATTTATTCACCAAACTGAACGTCTTCATGTTTATGAGATTCAGATTCACCACATTTGTTTTTTACGGATAAAATTCTTCATAATTCAACTCTGAACATTTCACATTTTACTTTAAAACCAGAACAGAGCTTCACCGGAGCAGTTTCCATCTGTTTAGTGACGCGTCAGAAACGTCGTTTAAACAGAGTTTGAGGAAATATTTCAGATTCAAACAGTTTATTTCAGACGTGCAGCAAATCCAGATCTGCTGCTTCAGAACATTAAAGACAGAATCTGAACCTAAACCCAGAGGAACTCCTGATGCTCCACTTCCCTTCAGTCATATTTATATGAATATTTGTATTTACACATGATTTTAATTCTAAACAGTGATTTATCCTTTTATTTCATTCTGTACGGGTCCATGTCAATGTTCTTTATGGATTTTGTGAATTACTTAAAACATGAACTTTATTAATTCCACATTATTACTGTTACAAGTTTCTGCACAAACACATTTCATCACACTCATGTCTTTAAGCTTCTTTTTAAATATATTTATTTCATGATCGTGTTTGAGAATCTTTCCGTTGTGGAAGTTTCGTTGTGTTTTAATCACATATATTTAATCTAAAGTCTGTAAATGTGTTTTTTATTAATGCGCAGCAAAAATGTTCAGTTTTAAAGTCTTCGTGAGGCTTTAATATTTCACCATTTGGGTTTTTTGACTCTTTCTGCACCAACTTTTTAATCTCGTGTGTTTTTATAGTTCTGTTCTATACGTGCAGAATAAACACACAAAAACACCAAATTATAATAAAAATCCCAGATTACCCCAGATTACACTATCTTTAGATCTGTTATGATGTTGTTTCCTTGTCTGAAAACTTCCACTTCATGACATCACCGGGTGGAACGCAGCATTTTGAGCTCTGGAGACGCAGACAGAATGAACCAAAACACAGCTGCAGCTCTGTTTTCGACGAGGAAACGACTTTATAATGTGGATAAAACGTCACAGTCGTCGGTTTTGTGCAGAATTTAACACTTTAACACCGACAGTTCCTTTAAAACACGTCTTTTAATTTTAATCACAAAAACCATGAAACCAGCAGAAATGTGCAGTGGAATAAAACCCGGGGCAGTGCAGCGGCGCCCTCTGCTGGACACATGTGATGGGGCAGTGCAGCGGCGCCCTCTGCTGGACACATGTGATGGGGCAGGGTTTATTTTACTGTTAATGAATTTAAAGAGAACCATAAAAATCTGTTAACATAAAAACAGCTCTGAAAACCATAAGAGACACTGAAAAACAATCCTTTCCTCTGATCTTATCGTCTGTGTTTGAGCAAAATGAACATTTTTGTTTCATTCTATAAACGACTGACAACTTTTTTCCCAAATTCCAAATAAAAATCTTGTCATTTTGAGCTTTTATTTGCAGAAAATTCAGGCCGTACTATTTTCAGACCTGAAATAATGTGAAGAAAACAAGATCTTCATTTAAAACAGCGCAACACTGATGTCTGAACTGAGCAAGAGTTCAGAGCTCAGCATCTGCTGGAATAATAAGAATAATACAGTGGTGTTTGGCTCTCAGTCCCCAAAATATTTTTCGGCTCAGTTTCACGTAATTACGTGAAAACTTTCACGTTTTAACGTGATATTTATCACGTTATTTCATGATATTTTCACGTCTTAACGTGAAAACGTCAGTGTGGTTTTATCTGAGTTCATTATAAGATAGCCTCAGAGCCTCAGGGAATGATGGACGTCTCTATCTGCTTTTATTTCCTACTTGGTTTGTGGCAGTGGGAAAGTTTAACCTTTCTAACGATGGATGGAATTCACATAATTATAGCAACACTACGGAGACGATTGAAATGGCCGAGGTTCAGGCGGAAAGTCCAGTCTGACTTCCTGCAGGAGCAAATAAACCAGTACGACATGTTGGTTACAGATTTATGCATCTGAAATGCATCCAGGCTGGACTGGAGGTGACTCAGTTCACGGTTCTTGTTCTGCTGAAGATTCTTGACCCTGAAGGAGTTCAGCTGAGGTTAAGACGTCTGTACAGAAACTCAGGCCCGAACTTCTTGTGGCCTGTGGACTCCTGTGACAAGTTGAAACCGTGTGGCAGATGCATCACTGGAGCAGTGGATTCTCGATGAGGCTTCACACCTGCTCCACCAACAGCAGTCCTAAAGTCACTGCTGAGTATTTCATTGATGCAGTTGGCAGCAGAGGCTCCTTCACGTGTTCGGTCAGATCTGGGCACAGAGAACAGTGCACTGGAGAAACTGGAGCAACTGCAGCGGTTTCTAAGAGACGCCCACGATGATGATGTGTTTTCCAAAAGATGCTACAGAACTGGGTCAAGTCACCAGAATCAAAGAACTGAACACTGGTGGATTCCTCAGAACACACCAGAACACACCAGAACACACCAGGCACAGTTCTGGATGAACATGTTTCAAGATCTCAAAGACGAGGACCATTTCTCCGGAGATTTTCTAGACAAAAATCTTATTCAGTTCACTTGCCTGGAAATAACTGAGGGAGGCGTAAATCTTCCTCTCTGCTTTTAAATAGTCTTTAAGTCCAAAACCTGCGCTCTGGGAGCTGCTACAGTTATGTTTCCTCAGGTTCCTTACGTCACTTTTTGATTGAACGCCGTCTCACAAACTGTGCGACTCCTGTGTGCAGTGAAATAAAACCAGCCACATTCCCCCAAAACGTCTAAAACTGTGTGTCGCTTTGACTCAACCCTCTTCCTGCTCACTGCTCTTTAAATAAAGTGCCACAGATTTATTTCTGAGTCATAGCGTCAACGTCAATGTTCACTGATGATGTAATTATATAATAAATAACAGGTGAAAACAAACTGCAGAGGCTCAGGATACCTGCAGTTCTGTCCTATAGTGATCTGAGACATGAGGATCCAGGACTGAACCAGGACTGAACCAGAACTGAACCAGGACTGAACCGAGGACTGAACCAGGACTGAACCAGAACTGAACCAGGACTAAACATTAAAGTAGTAAAATATTTCAGTTTCCCCCTGTAATGCCTTACACATTACTGTGTGACAGCAAAAAGCAGTGCATTACAGAGTTTAGTTACTTTTATTCCGTGTTACTCCCAACACCGGCCACTACAGCACTGGGCAGCAGGATGTCAAATTATGAAACCCCAGGATATGATTTTCTTATCGATTATTTTATTTCCATGAAATGCACCCAAATCATCATTTGGCCTGAATGAAGGTCACTGCATATTTCTCTTATTTCTGTGTGTTTTTCCAGAGGGAGTTGCAGCAAGTGGCTCAGTTATGGACCTGCCACAGAATTGGCCTCAGCAGGAATGCTGTTGGTCCAAGTGGACGAGCAGTGCTCATGTACAGCATTCCACAACTGTTTGGCAGGACACATCACCTGAAAACTGTACTTCCTCAACAAGTAGAACTATGCAGAGAGGAATGTCCACCAAGAGCACCACTGCCCTGTGAAGAGACTGTTTTTGACATTTGCTGTGTGTTAATGTCAGAAACTCATCTGCACCCACCCAGTACTGCAGAGGAAGCAAATATCCACTCTCTGCTCTAATCCCTACATTTTTACCAGTTGACTCTCTCATGTCAGAACCAGAACTGATTGTAGCCGACCTGTTACACACTTGAACCAAGTAGGCAGCGCTAATGCACCTTTAAGTTGGCATAAAATCATCTTAAATGTGAATCTAGCACAGATCGCTCTGTATTACAACAACAGTTCACTTGACTGAGATTCCACCTTAAAGTACAATATAAGACTTTGTTTAAGCAGGTAATAAATGAAACCCATGTTTTGTAATTATTCAAAGTTTTTACATTGTTTTTGTTGTGTCTGGCCGAGTTCTTTTATTGTGCACAGTTACAGTAAGATTATAGTTACAGTTATACTAATGTTTATGTGTTTTGAATCCCCACCTTACTTTTCTAGTCTTTTTTCTGCCCATTTGTTGTGTGTTGCATAATGTCTTTTCTGTCTTTCGGTAGAGGTCTCCTCATTATTAGTGCCATGATCGCTCAAAGCAATGGCCATTTTATTTTTATTTTTTCCAGCATTGAAGGTTTTGCTGATTCGTTTGTTTTTGCATGACTATGTTGCAAACAGAAGCGTCTTGCTGCAGTCCTGTCTCCATAAGTTGGGACGTACACAGTGGTGTCGTCCATACAATCAAGGACTGTGGCATCAATCTGTCAAGACAGACAATAATTACAACTCAGTACATAACTTATGGACACACAGAGAAATCAAAGAGAGGCGGTTTGTAGCTCTTTGTGTGTATCATTGTCCTTATCAACTCAGACCTAGTCCTTATTGCAAATGAACAAGGCCTAGCCCACAGTTTTGTCAGATAAATCATTCATGACTTTATCTGAAATTGTGTGTTCTTCAAACTTTGCTCTTAGTCTATTTAAAAGGGTGATCTTCTGCAGGACTTAGATATAGACAAATCTCATTAATCTAATCATTAATTTAAAGTCGGGGACCACTGGGCTACATGCTGCTGTTTGATGAGTTCATAATAAGTTGGGATGAGGACGGCCGCGGTGTTAACGGGACAATTGGAGGCACCGGTACCAGGCAACAGAGCTACGGGGAACATCAGGCTGACCGGGCAAACTGTCCGGTGCTAATCCATTGAAAGTGCCCGTGCAGTCATACGGCCCACAGCCAAAAGCTTTGCCAATTCCCCGGTGCAGGAGAAACTCTCCCCTTCCATGTGATGTGGAAGGAGCCTAACTGACAGCTTAGATAACTACAGTACAGCTTCTCTTACACGGTCTAAGAGTACAGACCCTCAAATATGTTTTATGGTCTTTATTCATGAATAACTGGACATGTGTCAAACTAAAGCTTTTGTTTTTAACTAATTCTGAGGAAAACTATCACGTTTGTAATTCTGCAAACAGCCGAGGCCACTGTCAGCAGCTCTCTGCCCACAACAACTCCCTACAACACTCTATTACTCAGCAGTTGCTTACAGATTCTTCTACCTTAAACTAACTTGAGGATGAAACAGTAAAATACACTTACACGATCTTGCTCCATGTGAAGGACAGTTTTCTGATACACCACGAGCCTGAAGAAATCTTGACAGTGGAGAATCCACATTTTCGGCCTCGGCCAGGCTCACGTTGGCGTTGACTGAACAGGGCGAAGCCTGACTGGCTCTGGCTGAGCTTATAATGAACTCAGATAAAGTCACACTGGACGTTTTCATGTTATAACGTGAAAATATCATGAAATAACGTGATAGTTTCACGTTTTAACGTGATAAATATCACGTTAAAACGTGAACGTTTTCACGTGATTACGTGAAACTGAGCCGAAAAATATTTTGGGGAGTGAGAGCAAAACACCACCGTAGAATAATGATGAACACAGTGAAAAAAACATTATGTGAGTTAAAATGACTTTTAATTAAGAGCATTTTACTTTATTTGAGTAGATTCATCTTGACAAATAAAATGATCTGCAGTGGAATAAGTGTTTTTTTTTTCTTAATTCAAGCAACATTTGATTTTATTTCTTATTTTAAGTGCGAAAAGTTGTTTTTCTTATTTTAAGTGTAGTTAAAGATGTATTTTCATATTTTAAGCACAAAAATCTCACTGCACTGGCAGATACTTTTACTTGTCAAGTGAAATTTACTCAAATCCTGGTAAAACTTTCTTAATCTGAGTCATTTTAGATTTGCTAGATGTTGTTTTTTGCCGTGCACAGCAGTGTTTTTTTCCAGCCTTTATTTGCATCGTCTTTGCTGCATGAACAAAAGGAAGTTCAATCTTATGAACCTGATTCTTTCACAGATAAAAAAACAAACAAAAACAAAACATTTCTTCACTAATCAGACCCCAGAGTGTGAATGAGCCACGAGTTTCATTCACTTTAAACCTTTTCCTCAGTCGTTTTCCTACATTTAGAAACACGACAGTAGTGAAACTTTTCACATCAGGATTTAACCAGTTCCACATCCTGAGTCTGCACACACGCTTCTGTTTTAATGTCGGCCTTGAAAACACAGTCCGGAAAAAACACCGTCTCTGAGAAGATGTTGTGGAGCTTCGGGTCTTTGTTTGGCTCCACAGGACGAATCAAATGAAGTCTTTCACTTCTGACCTAAATGTACCAGAGCTGGAGGTGACTAAACCCTCACACTGCTGTAACGGAGGAGATTTTTGGGTACTTTAGTTTCTTGAGTAGATTTTTTGTTTTCAGTTTAATTTTTATTCATTTTTGGGCCTATATGAGGCTGTTTTATGATCTGCACTGCAAAAAACAACATCTAGTCAGGCTAAAATGACTCGGATTAAGAAGTTTTTATCATGATTTGAGTAAATTTCACTTGACAAGTAAAAGTATCGGCCAGTGCAGTGAGATTTTTGTGCTTAAAATATGAAAATACATCTTGCTGCACTTAGAATAAGAAACAAAATCAAATGCTGCTTTTATTAAGAGAAAAACTCTTATTCCACAGCAGATAATTTCACTTGTCAAGTCGAATCTGCTCAAATAAAGTAAAATGTTCTTAACTTAGGTCAGTTTTACTTCCCTACATATTGTTTTTCCGGGTGTGTAATAGTGTTTCCTCCTCACAAACATGTGAATGAACTTCCTTCTCCAGTTTTGTTTTCTTAATCGGCGACACATGTAGAATTATTAGTATTTTGGTACTAAGTGAAAATAAAAATCTGCTTCTCGCTCGTGTGAAGTGCAGTTCTCCATCGGAGGAGCCCACAGCCTGTGGAGCTTTGTTTTGGCGGCGTCAGATCTGACGTTCGCCGCCGTGTTTCTTTTATGAAGTCGTTTTAGATGAAGATTGTGATTTAAAAAGTGCAGATTATCCCAGAATGAGCCACAGGCGTCAGACACGAGCGCAGTGCGTCTGCTTTAAGGTCGGACCGAAACTCTGGCTGGTTTGTTATTGTTGCAGGTGTGACGCACACAGAGGTTCTAGTTCTAGTTCTAGTTCTTAATTTATTTCAAACTTGCAGGTACAGTTCACATAACAACATAACAACACAGACGAGGATGCAAATGTGCAGGAAAGGAAGCAGACTTCACACAACAACACTTATTATACTATTAAACTGAACGATTACACTGATTACCACAGCTTCAGTAGAAAAAGACACTGCACCACAGCTTCAGTAGAAAAAGACGCTGCACCACAGCTTCAGTAGAAAAAGACGCTGCACCACAGCTTCAGTAGAAAAAGACGCTGCACCACAGCTTCAGTAGAAAAAGACGCTGCACCACAGCTTCAGTAGAAAAAGACGCTGCACCACAGCTTCAGTAGAAAAAGACGCTGCACCACAGCTTCAGTAGAAAAAGACGTCTGCACCACAGCTTCAGTAGAAAAAGACGTCTGCACCACACCTTCAGTAGAAAAGATGCTGCACCACAGCTTCAGTAGAAAAAGACGCTGCACCACAGCTTCAGTAGAAAAAGATGCTGCACCACAGCTTCAGTAGAAAAAGACGTCTGCACCACAGCTTCAGTAGAAAAAGACGTCTGCACCACAGCTTCAGTAGAAAAAGACGTCTGCACCACAGCTTCAGTAGAAAAAGACGCTGCACCACAGCTTCAGTAGAAAAAGACGCTGCACCACAGCTTCAGTAGAAAAAGACGCTGCACCACAGCTTCAGTAGAAAAAGACACTGCACCACAGCTTCAGTAGAAAAAGACGTCTGCACCACAGCTTCAGTAGAAAAAGACGCCTGCACCACAGCTTCAGTAGAAAAAGACGTCTGCACCACAGCTTCAGTAGAAAAAGACGCTGCACCACAGCTTCAGTAGAAAAAGACGCTGCACCACAGCTTCAGTAGAAAAAGACGTCTGAACCACAGCTTCAGTAGAAAAAGACGTTGCACCACAGCTTCAGTAGAAAAAGACGCTGCACCACAGCTTCAGTAGAAAAAGACGCTGCACCACAGCTTCAGTAGAAAAAGACGCTGCACCACAGCTTCAGTAGAAAAAGACGCTGCACCACAGCTTCAGTAGAAAAAGACGCTGCACCACAGCTTCAGTAGAAAAAGACGTCTGCACCACAGCTTCAGTAGAAAAAGACGTCTGCACCACAGCTTCAGTAGAAAAAGACGCTGCACCACAGCTTCAGTAGAAAAAGACGTCTGCACCACAGCTTCAGTAGAAAAAGACGTCTGCACCACAGCTTCAGTAGAAAAAGACGCTGCGCCACAGCTTCAGTAGAAAAAGACGCTGCGCCACAGCTTCAGTACTCAGTCAGAGGGACTGAGAAATACGCCTGAGGCACAATGTCCAACCTCCTGTTCATTATTAAAATGATTATTTTACACTATTTTTAAAAACGGCACAGTGGCTGAGTGGCAACACTCAGGCCTCACAACAAGAGGGTTCGATCCCCGGGTCGCCCGGGCCTTTCTGTGTGGAGTTTGCATGTTCTCCCCGTGTCTGGATGGGTTTCCTCCGGGTGCTCCGGTTTCCCCCATCAACCCAAAACATGCAGCACCTGAACTAACATCAAGGACCATGACGTCCTCCTCCTGTGGCTCCACCTGCAGAGGGGTTCATAGGGGGTCAGGTGCAGCAAACTGCCCCCACGACCCAGAGGGATTAAGTGGGAGAAGATGGATGGATATTTTACTATTTTTAAAAACTATCAGAGTTATTTGTAAGAAAACATTTCTGTTTTTATGTCTTAAACAAATGCTTGGGCTGAAAACAGGTTTTGACCTTTGGTTTCATTATAGTTCAGTATTGGATTGTAGAATAATTGTACAAATAAATCTGATACTTCAGGGATTTCGCTGTAAACCAAAAGCAAAGAAAAAGTCGGATGATTTTAGAAACAGTGGGTTTGTTGGATGGAGATCGTGAACCTCATGATGATCCTCACGTCTCTGTTCTGCAGTGAGATTCAGGGTTAGAGTCTAAAGCTGTTTCCCCAAACTTCAACACAATAATTTAAATCAGACATAAATGAATTGGACAGAAACACTCTGCGCTCTGCTTCATTCCCACAGACTTTTGTCCACACGTAACTGATATGAAGTTTCCACGACATTTTCTACATCTGTTATAACTCCCAAAAACTGAAGAAGGACTTAAACTGGCACAAAACATGTTTGAACCAGGATCAATAGTTTCGAGCTGTTTTTGAGACGCAGCTTAAACAGCAAAACAAGTAAAAACAGGAGCTGAGACGTGTGTAAATCAGCACGAATACAGATCCAAACTAGGGCTGAATCTGCCCTAAACCTGCACTAAACAAACACCAAAACGGGTCTGAATTACACCAAAGTTCTGATAAGTTATGATGAGATGAACACAAAGAAACGACACCACATTTATTTTATAAATGAGGTTTACAGGCTCAGAAAAAATGAGTTCATGGTGAGTAAATTGTCTCTGTGCTGTCAGTTCAGGTGGAGGTTCTTCTGGTGGTTCTTCATCTCTGGTTCTGGAGGTTCTGCTCAGGTGGAGGTTCTGGAGTTTCTTCTTTGATGGTGGTTTTGTAGTTCTTCAGACTGAGGTTCTGGGGTTCTTTAGACCTGGTTCTGCTCAGGTGGAGGTTCTGCTCAGGTGGAGGTTCTGCTCAGGTGGAGGTTCTGCAGGTTCTGTTCAGGTGGAGATTCTGGTGGTTCTGGTCAGGTGGTGGTTCTGGAGGTTCTCTGGCTCTTCAGATGGAGGTTCTGGAGGTTCTCTGGCTCTTCAGATGGAGGTACTGGAGGTTCTGTGGTGGTTCTGAAGGCCTGGTTCTGCTCAGGTGGAAGTTCTGGAGGTTCTGCTCAGGTGGAGGTTCTGGAGGTTCTCTGGCTCTTCAGGTGGAGGTTTCTCTGGTGGTTCTTCATCCCTGGTTTTGCTCAGGTGGAGGTTCTGGTGGTTCTGGTCAGGTGGTGGTTCTGGAGGTTCTCTGGCTCTTCAGATGGAGGTTCTGGAGGTTCTGTGGCTCTTCAGATGGAAGTTCTGGTGGTTCTGGTTAGGTGGAGGTACTGGAGGTTCTGTGGTGGTTCCGAAGGCCTGGTTCTGCTCAGGTGGAGGTTCTGGTGGTTCTGGTCAGGTGGTGGTTCTGGAGGTTCTCTGGCTCTTCAGATGGAGGTTCTGGAGGTTCTCTGGCTCTTCAGATGGAGGTTCTGGAGGTTCTGTGGCTCTTCAGGTAGAAGTTCTGGTGGTTCTGGTTAGGTGGAGGTACTGGAGGTTCTGTGGTGGTTCCGAAGGCCTGGTTCTGCTCAGGTGGAGGTTCTGGAGGTTCTTTGGCTCTTCAGGTGGAAGTTCTGGAGGTTCTGGAGGTTCTGTGGTTCTGGAGGTTCTGTGGTTCTGGAGGTTCTGGAGGTTCTGGAGGTTCTGTGGTTCTGGAGGTTCTGGAGGTTCTGGAGGTTCTGGAGGATGTGGCCTGGTTTCCTCCGCCTCTTGAGGAAGACGGGCCACAGGAAGCAGGAAGTGTCTGGAACAATGAGACAAGAGGAAACAGGAAGTGAGGGCGGCCGACCCTTCACCAGAGGAAACCCCACGGAGACCAGGACCAGGACTAAGACCAGGACTAAGACCCGGACCAGGACCAGGACTAAGACCCGGACCAGGACCAGAACTAAAACCTGGACTAAGACCAGGACCAGGACTAAGACTAGGACCAGGACTAAGACTAGGACCAGGACCAAGACCAGGACTAAGACCAGGACTAAGACCAGGACTAAGACCAGGACTGAGACCAGGACTAAGACCAGGACTGAGACCAGGACTGAGACCAGGACTAAGACCAGGACTAAATCCAGACAAAAGAGTAAAAGAGGAAACAGCAGAACCAAACTCAGTGTGTCTGGAGTAAAAGTAAAAGTATTGTTACTTAAAAATATTCGTACTCAAGTAAAAGTAGAAGTAGTGCTCCAATAAATTATTGAAGTACAACTGGAAAAACTACAGCTCATGTAAGACAAATTTAAATATCTGATTTATAACGTGACATGAACGTGAAGGACGAAACATGAAATAATAAAATAATCTGGGATTTTCAAAGGACAAAAGGACAAAAAAGGAGAAAATTGAAAATTAAAACCACATCTGAATCTGTGAGAAACACAAATGTTCAGATCATTTCTTATTGTTGACATGAAGCTGTTTTCACTTTCACATTCACCACTACAAGAGTAAAACTGTCATTTTATCCCAACACAAAGTTCCTGTGTGTCCATAATATAAATACAAACTACAGCACCTGTGTTTAGATGTTTATGTAGCTGTAAAACTTAATTACTGTAAGACAGACACATGGAGAGTCACCGTGGGAACAAGAAGCAACAAAATCTGCAGGTGATGGACCCTTTTATCCCTGTTTTTTGTTTGTTTACCCTTATTTACCCAGGATAGTCCTAATAATCTAATCTCTTTTTCAAGGGAGTCCTGCCCTGTGAAATCTGGACTGAACAAACTCATGTTCAGCGCTTCAGCCGCGGCTCCTTCAACGGTTTTAATGGTTTTTATGGTTTGGTCCAGTTAAATTAAATGAGGTGTTGCATAAATCTTCTCATGACTGAACGTCTCTGGATTTGATCCGATCCTCGTCTCAAAGTGAGATTAAAGAACCACTACGTAATCTTTTTGGTCGAATGTCACCTGCTTGTCTCCATGGAGATGTGATGGTGTTTTGGACTTTACTGTTGTGTGGTTGTTTTTAAATGCAAATAAATGTGTCTTGACTCTAGTTTTATTAAAGTATTTTGTCTCTGGACTGCGGATGGAAAGGAGCTTGTGGCTAAATCTGGCCCAGAGCATCTTTTCTCTATGAGTCTAATGTTTTCTGTTTTAGATCAATAAAATAGAATGTTCCACAGTGGGGCATTAATCTAATCTA
Organism: Odontamblyopus rebecca; assembly: GCA_030686955.1. Lineage (NCBI taxonomy): Eukaryota > Metazoa > Chordata > Actinopteri > Gobiiformes > Gobiidae > Odontamblyopus > Odontamblyopus rebecca. The sequence continues at coordinate 43,057,134 of CM060656.1, read as the reverse complement.
CACATGGTTCAAGTAATGAGTAAAAAAGTAGGTAATAAAAGTTAAATAAAGTGGGACTGAAGTGTTTCTCATAACCATGTCCACCAGCTTTTCTTAATATCGTTTTTTAAAGTTAAAGTTCTTCTTTTACTTTATGCTAAACCGGAAGCGCAAAAGTTTCCCGCGGTCTTTTATTGTGAAAGCGGAAGTGCGCCCTGGGCTCACGGAGTCTCGCTTGACTCGCGTCTCCTCCCGAAAAATCTGTCAGAGAAAGTCCGGCTCAGGATCCACGAACAACCCGGACTAAACCCGGACTAAACCCGGACTAAACCCGGACTAAACCAAGACTAACCCGGGCCAAACCGAGCCGAACCCGGACAGGACCCGCCCCGCCCCGCTCCGGGCGCGTCCGAACCTCCGCGGAGCCGAACGGGGTGAGTCCGAGTCTGAGTCTGAGTCTGAGTTTGTGCCGCGCGCTGCAGGTTTGTGCGGATCAGAGCTGCAGCATCACGCAGAGTTTAGGCTCAGGGTCATGGTTATGGCTATGGTTTAGGGTTCAGGGGTTAGGGTTTAGGCTCAGGGTCATGGTTATGGCTATGGTTTAGGGGGCTCTCGGGGCTCTCGGGGTTCTCGGGGCTCTCGGGGCTCTCGGGGCTCTCGGTGCTCTCGGGGCTCTCGGGGCTCTCGGGGCTCTCGGGGTTCTCGGGGCTCTCGGGGCTCTCGGGGCTCTCGGTGTGCGCACAGGGGACTCAGTGTCAGGTGAGTCTGGCAGGTGCAGTGGAGCCTCAGATCCACTGATCCACAGGCTCCTGGTTCAGGGTCTGTACTTGTGTCACTGAGCAAAACACTTCAGCTCTGAGTGTCCGAGTCACAGTGAAGTCCAGGAGTTAAACCAGGACTAAACCAGGACTAAACCAGGTCTAAACCAGGACTAAACCGGGACTAAACCGGGACTAATCCAGGTCTAAACCAGGACTAAACCTGGACTAATCCAGGTCTAAACCAGATCTAAACACTCAAACTTGTAGCAGGTGAGGTGTTGGTGGATTCTTTGTGTGACCCCAGGGTCCTGGCAAGGGCCCCTGTTCTGTGCTGAGGTGTGGCCCCTGAGCCTCAGGCCCCTGAGCCTCAGGCCGCTGAGCCTCGGGCCCCCGAATCTCGGGCTCTTGAGCCTCGGGCCCCTGGACACTGTTTAAACAGCAGCACAGAAAGGAACAGTCTTTTATTGTTGTGGTCGCGCACAGGAAGTGGGGTTTCCTCCGGACAGGAAGTGGACGCCCTCAACTCACACATTCTCCACCACAAACCAGAACTCAAGACCTGGTTTAGATCTGGTTAAGATCTGGTTAAGATCTGGTTTAGTCCTGGTTTAGTCCTAGTTTAGTCCAGGTTTAGTCCTGGTTTAGTCCAGATTTAGTCCTGGTTTAGTCCTGGTTTAGTCCAGGTTTAGTCCTGGTTTAGTCCTGGTTTAGTCCTAGTTTAGTCCAGGTTTAGTCCTGGTTTAGTCCAGATTTAGTCCTGGTTTAGTCCTGGTTTAGTCCAGGTTTAGTCCTGGTTTAGTCCTGGTTTAGTCCTAGTTTATTCCAGGTTTAATCCTGGTTCAGTCCAGATTTAGTCCTGGTTTAGTCCTGGTTTAGTCCAGGTTTAGTCCTGGTTTAGTCCTGGTTTAGTCCAGGTTTAGTCCTGGTTTAGCCCTGGTTTAGGCCTGGTTTAGGCCTGGATTAGTCGTGGTTTAGTCGTGGTTTAGTCCAGGTTTTGTCCTGGTTTAGTCCTGGTTTAGTCCAGGTTTAGTCCTGGTTTAGTCCTGGTTTAGTTCTGGTTTAGTCCTCGTTTAGTCCAGGTTTACTCCTGGTTTAGTCCAGGTTTAGTCCTGGTTTAGTCCTAGTTTTGTCCTGGTTTAGTCCAGGTTTAGTCCTGGTTTAATATTGGTTTAGTCCTGGTTTAGTCGTGGTTGAGTCCTGGTTTAGTCCAGGTTTAGTCCTGGTTTAGTCCAGGTTTAGTCCTGGTTTAGCCCTGGTTTAGGCCTGGTTTAGGCCTGGATTAGTCGTGGTTTAGTCGTGGTTTAGTCCGGGTTTAGCCCTGGTTTAGTCCTGGTTTAGTCCTGGTTTAGTCCTGGTTTAGTCCTGGTTTAGTCCTGGTTTAGTCCAGGTTTAGTCCTGGTTTAGTCCAGGTTTAGTCCTGGTTTAGTCCTGGTTTAGTCCTGGTTTAGTCCAGGTTTAGTCCTGGTTTAGTCCAGGTTTAGTCCTGGTTTAGTCCTGGTTTAGTCCTGGTTCAGTCCAGGTTTAGTCCTGGTTTAGTCCTGGTTTAGTCCTGGTTTAGTCCTAGTTTAGTCTAGTTTTCACGTTAAAGGTTTAATTCTGATCGTGCTTCTGTTGTAGGGAGTATTATACTGCCCTGAGCTGGTGTGGGACTGTCCCTCTCACACCCGACTGGGACCATGTTTAGACCTGTTTCAGACCTGGTTTAGACCTTATTCTTTAAGCACAGAGCGGTTGACATCATAGTCCTGGTCTAGTTCTGGTCTGGACCGGGTTCTGGTCTGTGGTCCCTAGTCCTAGGACCACCTCAGTACTTTTCCGGGTCTGTTTCCACTGAAGGACTTTATGAGGAAACAGGAAGTACAAACCACAACGTGACTCAGCAAGGACTAAACCAGGACTAAACCAGGACTAAACCAGGACTAAACCAGGACTAAACCAGGACTAAACCAGGACTAAACCAGGACTAAACCAGGACTAAACCAGGACTAAACCAGGACTAAACCAGGACTAAACTAGGACTAAACCAGGACTAAACCAGGGCTAAACCAGGACTAAACTAGGACTAAACCAGGGCTAAACCAGGACTAAACTAGGACTAAACCAGGACTAAACCAGGGCTAAACCAGGACTAAACTAGGACTAAACCAGGGCTAAACCAGGACTAAACCAGGACTAAACCAGGGCTAAACCCGGACTAAACCAGGACTAAACCAGGACTAATCCAGGCCTAAACCAGGCCTAAACCAGGGCTAAACCAGGACTAAACCAGGACTAAACCAGGACTAAACCAGGGCTAAACCAGAACTAAACCAGGACTAAACCAGGGCTAAACCTGGACTAAACCAGGACTAAACCAGGGCTAAACCAGGACTAAACCAGGACTAAACCAGGACTAACCCAGGACTAAACCAGGACTGAACCAGGACTAAACCAAGACTAAACCAGGTCTAAACCAGGACTAAACCAGGGCTAAACCTGGACTAAACCAGGACTAAACCAGGACTAATCCAGGCCTAAACCAGGGCTAAACCAGGACTAAACCAGGACTAAACCAGGACTAAACCAAGACTAAACCAAGACTAAACCAGGACTAAACCAGGACTAAACCAAGACTGAACCAGGACTGAACCAGGACTGAACCAGGACTAAACCAGGACTAAACCAGGACAAAACCAAGACTGAACCAGAACTAAACCAGGACTAAACCAGGACTAAACCAGGGCTAAACCAGAACTAAACCAGGACTAAACCAGGGCTAAACCTGGACTAAACCAGGACTAAAACAAGACTAAACCAGGTCTAAACCAGGACTAAACCAGGGCTAAACCCGGACTAAACCAGGACTAAACCAGGACTAATCCAGGCCTAAACCAGGGCTAAACCAGGACTAAACCAGGACTAAACCAGGACTAAACCAAGACTAAACCAAGACTAAACCAGGACTAAACCAGGACTAAACCAGGACTAAACCAAGACTGAACCAGGACTGAACCAGGACTGAACCAGGACTAAACCAGGACTAAACCAGGACTAAACCAGGACTAAACCAGGTCTAAACCAGGACTAAACCAGGACTAAACCAGGACTAAACCAGGGCTAAACCAGGACTAAACTAGGACTAAACCAGGAGTAAACCAGGACTAAACTAGGACTAAACTAGGACTAAACTAGGACTAAACCAGGACTAAACCAGGGCTAAACCAGAGCTAAACCAGGACTAAACCAGAGCTAAACCAGGACTAAACTAGGACTAAACCAGGACTAAACCAAAGCTAAACCAGGACTAAACCAGAGCTAAACCAGGACTAAACCAGGATAAAACCAGGACTAAACCAAGACTAAATCAGGACTAAACCAGGACTAAACCAGGGCTAAACCAGAACTAAACCAGGACTAAACCAGGGCTAAACCAGAACTAAACCAGGACTAAACCAGGGCTAAACCTGGACTAAACCAGGACTAAACCAGGACTAAACCAAGACTAAACCAGGTCTAAACCAGGACTAAACCAGGGCTAAACCAGGACTAAACCAGGACTAAACCAGGACTAATCATGGACTATACCGGGGCTCAACCAGGACTAAAACAGGACTAAAACAAGACTGAACCAGGACTAAACCAGGACTAAAACAAGACTGAACCAGGACTAAACCAGGACTAAAACAAGACTGAACCAGGACTAAACCAGGACTAAAACAAGACTGAACCAGGACTAAACCAGGACTACGAAAACATTATCAATGAATCAACTCTTCATCAATTTCAAATAATCATCATTAATCATTTACATTGAACCACCCAGTGCATCATTAATAAACCTCCAAACTCTGGTCCATCTTTACACTTCAAAATCATGTGTGAAGTAAACATCAAACTCCTGTCTAAACCCTGACAGAATAACCAGGATGTGACACATAAACCTGTTCCTCTGGTCACAGTCCCAATGATCTGCAGCATCACAGAGTCTGAATCCCCAGAGTCTTTGCTTAAATGAACAGTTCTGATGCAGAAATACATCAAAAACAGAGGGAACTACATAGACCATGATCCTTTGGTCCGTTTCAGTGCAGACGACATGAAGAAATAACTGTTCTAAGCACTTTTACATCTTCATTCTGTGGATTAAGTCTGTGAAGCATTTTTAGAGGAAAAAGTGGCAGATTCACAGTTTTATATTGTGATAAATCTGGAACAGAGAGATGTTTATGGTGAAAATATCGAACAGAGATTTGGATTTCGTCACATCACTAATGACAATAAATGTTGCACCAAATTACATCATCAGGACACTGGTTTATTCCTGGTTTAGTCCTAGTTTAGTCCTTGTTTAGTCCTGGTTTAGCCCTGGTTTAGTCCTGGTTTAGACCTGGTTTAGTCCTAGTTTAGTCCTGGTTTATTCCTGGTTTAGTCCTAGTTTAGTCCTGGTTTAGTCCTGGTTTAGTCCTAGTTTAGTCCTGGTTTAGTCCTGGTTTAGTCCTGGTTTAGACCTGGTTTAGCCCTGGTTTAGTCTTGGTTTAGTCCTGGTTTAGTCCTGGTTTAGTCCTGGTTTAGTTCTGGTTTAATCCTGGTTTAGTCCTGGTTTAGTCCTGGTTTAGTTCTGGTTTAATCCTGGTTTAGTCCTGGTTTAGTCCTGGTTTAGTCCTGGTTTAGTCCTGGTTTAGTCCAGGTTTAGTCCTGGTTTAGTCCAGGTTTAGTCCTGGTTTAGTCCTGGTTTAGTCCTGATTTAGTCCAGGTTTAGTCCTGGTTTAGTCCAGGTTTAGTCCTGGTTTAGTCCAGGTTTAGTCCTGGTTTAGTCCTGGTTTAGTCCTGGTTTAGTCCAGGTTTAGTCCTGGTTTAGCCCTGGTTTAGGCCTGGTTTAGGCCTGGATTAGTCGTGGTTTAGTCGTGGTTTAGTCCGGGTTTAGCCCTGGTTTAGTCCTGGTTTAGTCCTGGTTTAGTCCTGGTTTAGTCCTGGTTTAGTCCTGGTTTAGTCCAGGTTTAGTCCTGGTTTAGTCCAGGTTTAGTCCTGGTTTAGTCCTGGTTTAGTCCTGGTTTAGTCCTGGTTTAGTCCTGGTTTAGTCCTGATTTAGTCCTAGTTTAGTCCTGGTTTAGTCCTGGTTCAGTCCAGGTTTAGTCCTGGTTTAGTCCTGGTTTTGTCCTGGTTTAGTCCTAGTTTAGTCTAGTTTTCACGTTAAAGGTTTAATTCTGATCGTGCTTCTGTTGTAGGGAGTATTATACTGCCCTGAGCTGGTGTGGGACTGTCCCTCTCACACCCGACTGGGACCATGTTTAGACCTGTTTCAGACCTGGTTTAGACCTTATTCTTTAAGCACAGAGCGGTTGACATCATAGTCCTGGTCTAGTTCTGGTCTGGACCGGGTTCTGGTCTGTGGTCCCTAGTCCTAGGACCACCTCAGTACTTTTCCGGGTCTGTTTCCACTGAAGGACTTTATGAGGAAACAGGAAGTACAAACCACAACGTGACTCAGCAAGGACTAAACCAGGACTAAACCAGGACTAAACCAGGACTAAACCAGGACTAAACCAGGACTAAACTAGGACTAAACCAGGGCTAAACCAGGACTAAACTAGGACTAAACCAGGGCTAAACCAGGACTAAACTAGGACTAAACCAGGACTAAACCAGGGCTAAACCAGGACTAAACTAGGACTAAACCAGGGCTAAACCAGGACTAAACCAGGACTAAACCAGGGCTAAACCCGGACTAAACCAGGACTAAACCAGGACTAATCCAGGCCTAAACCAGGCCTAAACCAGGGCTAAACCAGGACTAAACCAGGACTAAACCAGGGCTAAACCAGAACTAAACCAGGACTAAACCAGGGCTAAACCTGGACTAAACCAGGACTAAACCAGGGCTAAACCAGGACTAAACCAGGACTAAACCAGGACTAACCCAGGACTAAACCAGGACTGAACCAGGACTAAACCAAGACTAAACCAGGTCTAAACCAGGACTAAACCAGGGCTAAACCTGGACTAAACCAGGACTAAACCAGGACTAATCCAGGCCTAAACCAGGGCTAAACCAGGACTAAACCAGGACTAAACCAGGACTAAACCAAGACTAAACCAAGACTAAACCAGGACTAAACCAGGACTAAACCAAGACTGAACCAGGACTGAACCAGGACTGAACCAGGACTAAACCAGGACTAAACCAGGACAAAACCAAGACTGAACCAGAACTAAACCAGGACTAAACCAGGGCTAAACCAGAACTAAACCAGGACTAAACCAGGGCTAAACCTGGACTAAACCAGGACTAAACCAAGACTAAACCAGGTCTAAACCAGGACTAAACCAGGGCTAAACCAGGACTAAACCAGGACTAAACCAGGACTAATCCAGGCCTAAACCAGGCCTAAACCAGGCCTAAACCAGGGCTAAACCAGGACTAAACCAGGACTAAACCAGGACTAAACCAAGACTAAACCAAGACTAAACCAGGACTAAACCAGGACTAAACCAGGACTAAACCAAGACTGAACCAGGACTGAACCAGGACTGAACCAGGACTAAACCACGACCAAACCAGGACTAAACCAGGACTAAACCAGGTCTAAACCAGGACTAAACCAGGACTAAACCAGGACTAAACCAGGACAAAACCAAGACTGAACCAGGACTAAACCAGGACTAAACCAGGACTAAACCAGGTCTAAACCAGGACTAAACCAGGACTAAACCAGGACTAAACCAGGCCTAAAACAGGGCTAATATAGGACTAAACCAGGGCTAAACCAGGACTAAATTATAACTAAACCAGGACTAAACTAGGACTAAACCAGGACTAAACTATGACTAAACCAGGGCTAAACTAGGACTAAACTAGGACTAAACCAGGACTAAACCAGGACAAAACCAAGACTTAACCAGAACTAAACCAGGACTAAACCAGGGCTAAACCAGAACTAAACCAGGACTAAACCAGGGCTAAACCTGGACTAAACCAGGACTAAACCAGGACTAAACCAAGACTAAACCAGGTCTAAACCAGGACTAAACCAGGGCTAAACCAGGACTAAACCAGGACTAAACCAGGACTAAACCAGGTCTAAACCAGGACTAAACCAGGACTAAAACAGGACTAAACCAGGACTAAACCAGGACTAAACCAGGACTAAAACAAGACTGAACCAGGACTAAACCAGGACTAAAACAAGACTGAACCAGGACTAAACCAGGACTAAAACAAGACTGAACCAGGACTAAACCAGGACTACGAAAACATTATCAATGAATCAACTCTTCATCAATTTCAAATAATCATCATTAATCATTTACATTGAACCACCCAGTGCATCATTAATAAACCTCCAAACTCTGGTCCATCTTTACACTTCAAAATCATGTGTGAAGTAAACATCAAACTCCTGTCTAAACCCTGACAGAATAACCAGGATGTGACACATAAACCTGTTCCTCTGGTCACAGTCCCAATGATCTGCAGCATCACAGAGTCTGAATCCCCAGTGTCTTTGCTTAAATGAACAGTTCTGATGCAGAAATACATCAAAAACAGAGGGAACTACATAGACCATGATCCTTTGGTCCGTTTCAGTGCAGACGACATGAAGAAATAACTGTTCTAAGCACTTTTACATCTTCATTCTGTGGATTAAGTCTGTGAAGCATTTTTAGAGGAAAAAGTGGCAGATTCACAGTTTTATATTGTGATAAATCTGGAACAGAGAGATGTTTATGGTGAAAATATCGAACAGAGATTTGGATTTCGTCACATCACTAATGACAATAAACGTTAGGGCTGCAACTAACGATTATTTTCATAATCGATTAATCTGGCGATTATTTTTCAACTAATCGATTATTAATCGGATAAAAAGAAGGAAAGTGCTCCAAAACTGTGCTAAAAGTAAGTTAGCCGCGCGTCCTGGGTTTACGCACAGAAGCTGTGCTCGCTCTGCCAACCCCTCTCTATTACGCACGCGGTCAGATCAACAAAGCTTTGACCAATCACGGTGTTCGTGGGCTTGTACCGCACACTCTGTGATGGACAGGAGCACCAGCGAATCACAGAGGGTTTAAGAGGTTAACTGGACTAGTTAATGGCTTAGAAACACAATGTTCCAATGCAATCGCGGCTAATATGTGCTAACTAGCTAACACCAAGCAACTTCGGTTTAACTTGTATAGTGTCAAACAATACGTTGTGATTAAAACGTTCCTATTAACTTGTACCAGTAATGCACCCAACTACTTTTCATGTCAAAAAAGGTTGCCAATATGTTTGTGAAATCTCACCAGAGTCCGACTGATTTTAAAGGGGAGACGCCATTTCTCAAGTGTCCTCTTTTTTACCCCGTGTTAACCTTTCCTGTTCTCGCCCCTAACCGTGGTTGGGGAGCACAGAAATCGTCTTCTCCAGGGCCGGGGATTGCTTCCCTCCGGGGTTAACTCCCTTGAGGACCTCGTGCGTTTGCGGTGTATGAAAATGTAAATAAAAGGAGGCAGTTTCGCTGCAGAGTGGGGCTTTATTAGCTCACTACACTGTAGGAGTAGCACCTTTTACCCTCTACTTGCCCGATCGGCGTCTCTGTCTTTCCCTGAGAGCACACGGGACACACACCCGGAGCGAGACCCGGCTCCACTGCTCCAGACATACATCCAGCACACAATCACTCACCCTCTCTCTCTCTCCTGCACTGAGCTATAGACACAATATAGACACATCTCACAACACCCGATTCTCCGCTTGGACTTTGTCACGTGAACTAGTCAACTAATCGATTAATAAATTAGTTGCCAACTATTTTAATAGTCGATTTTAATCGATTTAATCGATTAGTTGTTGCAGCCCTAATAAATGTTGCACCAAATTACATCATCAGGACACTGGTTTATTCCTGGTTTAGTCCTAGTTTAGTCCTTGTTTAGTCCTGGTTTAGTCCTGGTTTAGCCCTGGTTTAGTCCTGGTTTAGTCCTGGTTTAGTCCTGGTTTAGTCCTGGTTTAGTCCTGGTTTAGTTCTGGTTTAATCCTGGTTTGGACCTGGTTTAGTCCTGGTTTAGTCCTGGTTTAGTCCTGGTTTAGTCCTGGTTTAGTCCTGGTTTAGTCCTGGTTTAGTCCTGGTTTAGTCCTGGTTTAGCCCTGGTTTAGTCCTGGTTTAGTCCTGGTTTAGTCCTGGTTTAGACCTGGTTTAGTCCTGGTTTAGATCTGGTTTAGACCTGGTTTAGTCCTGGTTTAGTCCTGATTTAGACCTGGTTTAGTCCTTGTTTAGCCCTGGTTTAGTTCTGGTTTAATCCTGGTTTAGACCTGGTTTAGTCCTGGTTTTGTCCTGGTTTAGATCTGGTTTAGTCCTGGTTTAGTCCTGATTTAGTCCTGGTTTAGTCTTGGTTTAGTCCTGGTTTAGACCTGGTTCAGTCCTGGTTTAGTCCTGGTTTAGACCCGGTTTAGTCCTGGTTTAGTCCTGGTTTAGACTCACAAGAATCAGTTTTCTGTAATATACGACTATTACTGCACAACACACTTGTGCTGCTGCTGTTCCCAGTACTAATACTGCAGTACTGAAGTACTTTACTGTGTGTAGCAGTACTCCACAACCAGGACTAAACCAGGACTAAACCAAGACTAATCCAGGACTAAACCAGGACTAAACCAGGCCTAAACCAGGACTAAACTAGGACTAAACCAGGACTAAACCAGGACTGAAACAGGACTAAACCAGGACTGAACCAGGACTAAACCAGGACTAAACCAGGACTAAACCAGGACTAAACCAGGACTAAACCAGGACTAAACCATGACTAAACCAGGACTAAACCTGGACTAAACCAGGACTAAATAAGGACTAAACCGGGTCTAAACCGGGTCTAATCCAGGCCTCTCCTGGTCCCTGGTCTCGGGTGTGGGAGGAACAAAGCTTCTTTCTGTCGGAAACAAAAGCCTCTCTGACAAACTGAGCGACAAAAACACAGAGAAACGACTTCACTGGACCGAAGTACAAATACTTCAGTACTGCAGTAGTACACAGTACAAATACTTCAGTACTGCAGTAGTACACAGTACAAATACTTCAGTACTGCAGTAGTGCACAGTACAAATACTTCAGTACTGCAGTAGTGCACAGTACAAATACTTCAGTACTGCAGTAGTACACAGTACAAATACTTCAGTACTGCAGTAGTGCACAGTACAAATACTTCAGTACTGCAGTAGTACACAGTACAAATACTTCAGTACTGCAGTAGTACACAGTACAAATACTTCAGTACTGCAGTATTACACAGTACAAATACTTCAGTACTGCAGTATTACACAGTACAAATACTTCAGTACTGCAGTAGTACACAGTACAAATACTTCAGTCCTGCAGTAGTACACAGTACAAATACTTCAGTACTGCAGTATTACACAGTACAAATACTTCAGTACTGCAGTATTACACAGTACAAATACTTCAGTCCTGCAGTAGTACACAGTACAAATACTTCAGTACTGCAGTAGTACACAGTACAAATACTTCAGTACTGCAGTATTACACAGTACAAATACTTCAGTACTGCAGTAGTACACAGTACAAATACTTCAGTACTGCAGTATTACACAGTACAAATACTTCAGTACTGCAGTAGTGCACAGTACAAATACTTCAGTACTGCAGTAGTACACAGTACAAATACTTCATTACTACAGTAGTGCACAGTACAAATACTTCAGTACTGCAGTAGTGCACAGTACAAATACTTCAGTACTGCAGTAGTACACAGTACAAATACTTCAGTCCTGCAGTATTACTGAGTGGTTTAGACCTGGTTTAGTCCTGGTTTAGTCCTGGTTTAGTCCTGGGTTAGTCCTGGTTTAGTCCTGGGTTAGTCCTGGGTTAGTCCTGGTTTAGTCCTGGTTTAGGCCTGGATTAGTCTTGGTTTAGTCCTGGTTTAGACCCTGTTTAGTCCTGGTTTAGACCATGTTTAGTCCTGGTTTAGTCCTCGTTTGGCCCTGGTTTAGTCCTGGTTTAGTCCTGGTTTAGTCCTGGGTTAGTCCTGGTTTAGTCCTGGGTTAGTCCTGGGTTAGTCCTGGTTTAGTCCTGGTTTAGACCCTGTTTAGTCCTGGTTTAGACCATGTTTAGTCCTGGTTTAGGCCTGGATTAGTCTTGGTTTAGTCCTGGTTTAGACCCTGTTTAGTCCTGGTTTAGACCATGTTTAGTCCTGGTTTAGTCCTCGTTTAGACTCTGTTTAGTCCTGGTTTAGTCCTGGTTTAGACCCTGTTTAGACCTGGTTTAGTCCTGGTTTAGTCCCTGGTTTAGACACTGCATAGTCTTGGTTTAGACCCAGTTTAGACCCTGTTTAGTCCTGGTTTAGACCATGTTTAGTCCTGGTTTAGTCCTGGTTTAGACCCCGTTTAGTCCTTGTTTAGTCCTGTTTTTTTCCTGGTTTTTTCCTGGTTTTGTCCCTGGTTTAGACCCTGTTTAGTCCTGGTTTAGACCTGGTTTAGACCTGGTTTAGTCCTGGTTTAGTCCTGGTTTGGCCCTGGTTTAGTCCTGGTTTAGACCCTGTTTAGTCCTGGTTTAGACCATGTTTAGTCCTGGTTTAGTCCTCGTTTGGCCCTGGTTTAGTCCTGGTTTAGTCCTGGTTTGGCCCTGGTTTAGTCCTGGTTTAGTCCTGGTTTATTCCTGGTTTAGACCTGGTTTAGACCCTGTTTAGTCCTGGTTTATTCCTGGTTTAGTCTCTTTGTTCTGAGTGTCTGTGACCTCTGACCTCACGCCCACGGTCTCCAGGGAAACGGTTACTTCCTGCTTCTCCCTGAGTCACATGACCTCACACAGACCGCACTCGGTCCAGACCCGGACCCAGACCCAGACCTGGTACCAGACGCGGACCCAGACCCGGACCCAGATCCAGACCTGGTACCAGACGCGGACCCAGACCCGGACCCAGATCCAGACCCCGGACCCAGATCCAGACCCCGGACCCAGATCCAGACCCCGGACCCAGATCCAGATCCAGACCCCGGACCGGACTGTCAGAGGGACCATGTTTACATCAATGTTTAACCACTTCCTGTAGAGAGAAAACCCAAAATCAAACCCCTGGAGATTAGTCTTAGTCTTGTCCATTATCACTGTGGGGTTTAAGGATCCAAAATCTGACACTAATCGATATTAAAACTAGTATCGAAACTAGATCCCCATTTGAGCCGATATCGATACTAAAACGTCACATTTAAAGGACAGAAAGAAATTAGGTCAAATATTCCACAAAAATGACTCCCGTGAGCTTTAAGTCGTGTTCTGACGTCGTTTCCTCCTCAAAAACAGAGATGAGTTTTGTTTCATTCACATGTTTGAGTGACTCTCCAAAGCTCAAACTGGTCCATTCCCCCTTGTGATGTCATGAAGTGGCAGTTTTCAAGTGAACAGCTCCTTTTTACATTTTGTTCTGTCGAGAATGGCAAATCCAGGGCTGAAAGTTGCCCTAAATCCAGTCTAAACCTGGACTAAACTTGGTCTAAAACTGATCTAAACCTGGTCCAAACCTGGTCTAAATCTGGTCTAAATCTGGTCTAAATCTGGTCCAACCCGGTCTAAACCTGGTCCAAACCTGGTCTAAACTCTCTTTAAATCCAGATTTAACCTGGTCTAAACCTGGTCTAAGTTCAGTCGAAATTTGGTCTAAACTTGGTATAAAACCGGACTAAACCTGGTCTAAACCTGGTCTAAACCGGGTCTAAACCTGGTCTAAATCTAGTCCAACCCGGTCTAACCCCGGTCTAAACCGGACTAAACCTGGTCTAAACCGGGTCTAAACCGGGTCTAAACCTGGTCTAAACTTGGAGTTGGTGCAGATGTTTTTACTTTAGTTCAGTCGAGGTCGGCGACTCCAGAGGCTGAAATGATCCAGATGATTGTAGTGAAGCTGTGTGGAGTTTAAAAACACAGTGGAGCTCTTCCTGTATCAGCACATGTGCTGTGTCTCGTCCCCAGAGGGAAACCCGCCCCTGTGCCCCGTGTGTTAAAGTCACTTCACTTTCAGTAACAGAAGAGCTTTGCTCATGAGACTCGTTTGGACACATTTATTTTCCTTCACATTTGTAACACTGCTCAAAGCTCACGAGTCGGTTCTGTGGAATATCGGACCTTTAACCTGATCCCGTTGGGCTTCCCCTCGTTTCTCCGGAGAATCCAAAACTTGGGCTGTCGGACTTTAGTCTTAATCGACCAAAATTTGTAAACCCCGTCTAAACCGGGTCTAAACCCGGTCTAAACCTGGTCCAAACCCGGTCTAAACCTGGTCTAAACCAGGTGTAAACCAGGTCTAAACCGGGTCTAAACCGGGTCTAAACTGGGTCTAAACCGGGTCTAAACCGGGTCTAAACTGGGTCTAAACCGGGTCTAAACCGGGTCTAAACTGGGTCTAAACCAGGTCTAAACCGGGTCTAAACCGGGTCTAAACCGGGTATAAACCGGGTCTAAACTGGGTCTAAACCCGGTTAACACCGGGTCTAAACCGGGTCTAAACCGGGTCTAAACCGGGTCTAACACCGGGTCTAAACCGGGTCTGAACCAGGTCTAACACCGGGTCTAAACCGGGTCCAAACCGGGTCTAAACTGGGTCTAACACCGGGTCTAAACCGGGTCTAAACCAGGTCTAACACCGGGTCTAAACCGGGTCTAAACTGGGTCTAAACCGGGTCTAAACCGGGTCTAAACCGGGTCTAAACCGGGTCTAAACCGGGTCTAAACCGGGTCTAAACCGGGTCTAAACCGGGTCTAAACCGGGTCTAAACCGGGTCTAAACCAGATCTAAGCCGGGTCTAAACCGGGTCTAAACCGGGTCTAAACCGGGTCTAAACCGGGTCTAAGCCGGGTCTAAACCGGGTCTAAACCGGGTCTAAACAGGGTCTAAGCCGGGTCTAAGCCGGGTCTAAACCGGGTCTAAGCAGGGACTAAACCGGGTCTAAACCGGGTCTAAACAGGGTCTAAACCCGGTCTAAACCTGGTCCAAACCCGGTCTAAACCTGGTCCAAACCCGGTCTAACCTCGGTCCAAACCCGGTCTAAACCGGGTCTAAACCGGTCTAAACCGGGTCTAAGCCGGGTCCAAACCCCGTCTAAACCCCGTCTAAACCCCGTCTAAACCCCGTCTAAACCGGGTCTAAACCCGGTCTAAACCCGGTCTAAACCTGGTCCAAACCCGGTCTAAACCTGGTCCAAACCCGGTCTAACCTCGGTCCAAACCCGGTCTAAACCGGGTCTAAACCGGGTCTAAACCGGGTCTAAGCCGGGTCTAAACTGGGTCTAAACCGGGTCTAAACCCGGTCTAAATCTGGTCTAAACCTGGTCTAAACCTGGTCTAAACCTGGTCTAAACAGATCTAAACATGGTCTACACCTGGTCTAAACCTGGTCTAAACCTGGTCCAAACCCGGTCTAAATCCGGTCTAAACCAGGTCTGAACCCGGTCTAAACCCGCTCCAAACCCGGTCTAACCCCGGTCTAAACCCGGTCTAAACCGGGTCTAAACCGGGTCTAACACCGGGTCTAAACCGGGTCTAACACCGGGTCTAACACCGGGTCTAAACTGGGTCTGAACCAGGTCTAACACCGGGTCTAACAAAGGGTCTAACACCGGGTCTAAACCGGGTCTAAACCGGGCCTAAACAGGGTCTAAGCCGGGTCTAAACCAGATCTAACACCGGGTCTAAACCGGGTCAAAACCGGGTCTAAACCGGGTCTAACACCGGGTCTAACACTGGGTCTAAAACCGGGTCTAAGCCGGGTCTAAACCGGGTCTAACACCGGGTCTAAACCGGGTCTAAGCCGGGTCTAAACCGGGTCTAAACCGGGTCTAAACAGGGTCTAAGCCGGGTCTAAGCCGGGTCTAAGCCGGATCTAAACTGGGTCTAAACCGGGTCTAACACCGGGTCTAAACCGGGTCTAAACTGGGTCTAACACCGGGTCTAAACCGGGTCTAAACCGGGTCTAACACCGGGTCTAACACCGGGTCTAAGCCGGGTCTAAACAGGGTCTAAACAGGGTCTAAGCCGGGTCTAAACCGGGTCTAACACCGGGTCTAAACCGGGTCTAACACCGGGTCTAAACCGGGTCTAAACCGGGTCTAAACCGGGTCTAAACCGGGTCTAACACCGGGTCTAAACCGGGTCTAAACCGGGTCTAACACCGGGTCTAAACCGGGTCTAACACCGGGTCTAAACCGGGTCTAAACCGGGTCTAAACCGGGTCTAAACAGGGTCTAAGCCGGGTCTAAACCGGGTCTAAACCGGGTCTAACACCGGGTCTAAACCGGGTCTAACACCGGGTCTAAGCCGGGTCTAAACAGGGTCTAAACAGGGTCTAAACCGGGTCTAAACCGGGTCTAACACCGGGTCTAAACCGGGTCTAAACCGGGTCTAACACCGGGTCTAACACCGGGTCTAAGCCGGGTCTAAACAGGGTCTAAACAGGGTCTAAACCGGGTCTAAACCGGGTCTAAACCGGGTCTAAGCCGGGTCTAAACCGGGTCTAACACGGGTCTAAACCGGGTCTAAACCGGGTCTAAACCGGGTCTAAACTTGGTCTAAACCGGGTCTAAACAGGGTCTAAACAGGGTCTAAACAGGGTCTAAACCGGGTCTAAACCGGGTCTAAACCGGGTCTAAACTTGGTCTAAACCGGGTCTAAACAGGGTCTAAACAGGGTCTAAACAGGGTCTAAACCGGGTCTAAACCGGGTCTAAACCGGGTCTAAACCGGGTCTAAACCGGGTCTAAGCCGGGTCTAAACCGGGTCTAAACCGGGTCTAAACCGGGTCTAAACAGGGTCTAAGCCGGGTCTAAGCCGGGTCTAAACCGGGTCTAACACGGGTCTAAACCAGGTCTAAACCGGGTCTAAGCCGGGTCTAAACCGGGTCTAAACCGGGTCTAAACCGGGTCTAAACCGGGTCTAAGCCGGGTCTAAACCGGGTCTAAGCCGGGTCTAAACCGGGACTAAACCGGGTCTAAACCAGGTCTAAACCGGGTCTAAACTGGGTCTAAACCGGGTCTAAACCGGGTCTAAACCGGATCTAAGCCGGGTCTAAACCGGGTCTAAGCCGGGTCTAAACCGGGTCTAAACCGGGTCTAAACCGGGTCTAAACCGGGTCTAAACCGGGTCTAAACCGGGTCTAAACCGGGTCTAAACCGGGTCTAAGCCGGGTCTAAACCGGGTCTAAGCCGGGTCTAAGCCGGGTCTAAACCGGGTCTAAACCGGGTCTAAACCGGGTCTAAACCGGGTCTAAGCCGGGTCTAAGCCGGGTCTAAACCGGGTCTAAACCGGGTCTAAACCGGGTCTAAACCGGGTCTAAGCCGGGTCTAAACCGGGTCTAAACCGGGTCTAAACCGGGTCTAAACCGGGTCTAAACCGGGTCTAAACCGGGTCTAAACCGGGTCTAAACCGGGTCTAAACCGGGTCTAAGCCGGGTCTAAACCGGGTCTAAGCCGGGTCTAAACCGGGTCTAAACCGGGTCTAAACCGGGTCTAAACCGGGTCTAAACCGGGTCTAAACCGGGTCTAAACCGGGTCTAAGCCGGGTCTAAACCGGGTCTAAGCCGGGTCTAAGCCGGGTCTAAACCGGGTCTAACACGGGTCTAAACCAGGTCTAAACCAGGTCTCAACTAGGCCTAAGGCGGGTCTAAGGCGGGTCTAAGGCGGGTCTAAGGCGGGTCTAAGGCGGGTCTAAGGCGGGTCTAAGGCGGGTCTAAGCCGGGTCTAAGCCGGGTCTAAGCCGGGTCTAAGCCGGGTCTAAGCCGGGTCTAAGCCGGGTCTAAGCCGGGTCTAAGCCGGGTCTAAGCCGGGTCTAAGCCGGGTCTAAACCGGGTCTAAACCGGGTCTAAACCGGATCTAAGCCGGGTCTAAACCGGGTCTAAGCCGGGTCTAAACCGGGTCTAAGCCGGGTCTAAACCGGGTCTAAACCAGATCTAAGCCGGGTCTAAACCGGGTCTAAACCGGGTCTAAGCCGGGTCTAAACCGGGTCTAAACCGGGTCTAAACCGGGTCTAAACCGGGTCTAAACCGGGTCTAATCCGGGTCTAAGCCGGGTCTAAACCGGGTCTAAACCGGGTCTAAACCGGGTCTAAGCCGGGTCTAAACCGGGTCTAAACCGGGTCTAAACAGGGTCTAAGCCGGGTCTAAGCCGGGTCTAAGCCGGATCTAAACTGGGTCTAAACCGGGTCTAAACCGGGTCTAAGCCGGGTCTAAGGCGGGTCTAAGCCGGATCTAAACTGGGTCTAAACCTGGTCTAAACCTGGTCTAAGCCGGGTCTAAACCGGGTCTAAGCCGGGTCTAAACCGGGTCTAAACCGGGTCTAAACCGGGTCTAAGCCGGGTCTAAACCGGGTCTAAGCCGGGTCTAAACCGGGTCTAAGCCGGGTCTAAACCGGGTCTAAGCCGGGTCTAAACCGGGTCTAAACCGGGTCTAAACCGGGTCTAAACAGGGTCTAAGCCGGGTCTAAGCCGGGTCTAAACCGGGTCTAACACGGGTCTAAACCAGGTCTAAACCGGGTCTAAGCCGGGTCTAAACCGGGTCTAAACCGGGTCTAAGCCGGGTCTAAACCGGGTCTAAACCGGGTCTAAACCGGGTCTAAACCGGGTCTAAGCCGGGTCTAAACCGGGTCTAAACCGGGTCTAAACCGGGTCTAAGCCGGGTCTAAACCGGGTCTAAACCTGGTCTAAACCTGGTCTAAAGCGGGTCTAAAGATGGTCTAAAGCGGGTCTAAACCTGGTCTAAAGAGGGTCTAAACCGGGTCTAAACCGGGTCTAAACCGGGTCTAAACCGGGTCTAAGCCGGGTCTAAACCGGGTCTAAGCCGGGTCTAAACCGGGTCTAAACCGGGTCTAAGCCGGGTCTAAACCGGGTCTAAACCGGGTCTAAACAGGGTCTAAGCCGGGTCTAAGCCGGGTCTAAGCCGGGTCTAAGCCGGGTCTAAACCGGGTCTAAGCCGGGTCTAAGCCGGGTCTAAGCCGGGTCTAAGCCGGGTCTAAACCGGGTCTAAACCGGGTCTAAACAGGGTCTAAGCCGGGTCTAAGCCGGGTCTAAGCCGGGTCTAAGCCGGATCTAAACTGGGTCTAAACCGGGTCTAAACCGGGTCTAAGCCGGGTCTAAGGCGGGTCTAAGCCGGATCTAAACTGGGTCTAAACCTGGTCTAAACCTGGTCTAAGCCGGGTCTAAACCGGGTCTAAGCCGGGTCTAAGCCGGGTCTAAGCCGGGTCTAAACCGGGTCTAAGCCGGGTCTAAACCGGGTCTAAGCCGGGTCTAAACCGGGTCTAAACCGGGTCTAAACCGGGTCTAAGCCGGGTCTAAACCGGGTCTAAACCGGGTCTAAACCGGGTCTAAGCCGGGTCTAAGCCGGGTCTAAGCCGGGTCTAAACCGGGTCTAAACCGGGTCTAAGCCGGGTCTAAACCAGGTCTAAACCGGGCCTCTGGAGCACACGTGTTTGTCGTTAGCCGGACTTCAGGACTTGGATAAACAAACGTGTTTATGGATGAACAGGAACAAAGCCGTAAAAATATCTGAGGTCAGAGGTCACAGACACAGGAAGTGAGTCAGTGCACTTCCTGTTTCTGCAGCAGCTGCTCCTTCTGCTGCACCCGGTATCACCATACTGAGGAGGAGACTCGATACCGATACGATACTGATACCACCATGATAATACAAACACTCTTTAGACGACAGGATGTGATTTTCAACATTAAACTCAGACTTTATATTCCTGTGTATTAATATAAATAATTTAGTGAAATATACCAAATAAATACTCTTGGCGATAAATCCTTTTTATTCTTTATTGGTATTTTTATTGCTTTTATTTGATTTTACTCGTTTATTGTCTCAACGGGGCCTAGTGCAGTTAAATAAGAGCTTTTATTTTATTCTATTGGATGTTTTATTTGTGCAGCACTTTGGAAACTTTATGAAACGTGTGATAAAAATAAAGTTTGACTGAAGATTGGATCGAATATTGATTTAAATTTGTCAGACAATAGTTTGTGTGGTTCTTGTGGAGACACGAGATTGGACAAGCTGAGATTATTTAGGTTATAATAAATGTGTTGTGTTCAGTTCCCAGTTTTAGACTCAGCGTTTTTGATTTACTTTATTTCATATTTCTGCTGTCGCTGTAGCTCTGCTTTCTGAGACTCACATTGTCAAAAAATGTAACTCTATGGAAGTCTGTGTTTTCAGTCATGAGAAAAAGTCTCATGAAGCAGTTTTGTCCCACGAGATCTTGTCCCTAACAGGTACTTTCAGTTCTAAAATGTGAACGCTGAATACGTCTGTACAGAGGCAGTGACAGCTCCTGCTCCTCACAGCTCCGTCCTCCTCGCGGCTCCGTCCTCCTCCTCTTCGCCCTGTGGATGTGTCATAAGAGCTGGAGAAGACACGCCCCACAGAGCTTTTTTTGAGGAATCAAACTGCCCGTGTTCGGCTGACAGGGCTTCAGCGGCTTCCTTCAGGGCCGGATTTTGTAGGGATTCCTCTGTATTTTTACGAACTTTAAATTAAAAAATAAAATCGTCACAACGCCTAAAAATCAGCTTTGTTCGAGTTGGCCTCGCCCCGCTCTGAGCTCGCGCTCTGATTGGTCAGAACTGTGTTTCTGACGTCAGACGTTGGGCTGTAAACAAAGAAGTAAATGTGGAAATGTGGTCATGCACCAGTGAGCTCAGCCATTGGAAACAACAGGGCGCCATCTTGGATTCATCTTCAGATTTTATTATAGTTCTGTGCCTCGTCCTCACAGTCGACCTCATGACGAAGACTCAGAGGTCCACGAGGAGAAGGAAGGACGAGGACGGAGGAGCCTGAGCTTCTCTTTGGATTTGCTGCAGACATGTTTGTTTCTCTTTTGGACTCCTGCTCTCAGCTCTATGTTTCTGTATTTGAGGTACTGCGTTACCGCAGTGTCCCGTGACTGTCAGAACATCCCAGCTACAGGATCCCGGTTCCTCATAACTCATAACTGCACCACACATGCACCCTGACCACACCGGGATATTCCAAAAACCCGATCATAACCATGATACTGATGTGCGGATAAACACATTTAGAGCTTTTTCCTTCTGATCAGACTCAGCTGTTAAACAGAACAGACTCTGTGACGGTTTGGGCTGAAGTGTGTTTTCCTCCTCTCAGATGGACAGTATTCGCCCCGGAGCCGCCCCTCAGTGATGGACACACTTCCTGTCTCTGGTCCTGGACTTCCTGTTGCCTCTGGAGCCTGGAGCCATGCTGGTCACCATGGAAACGCCGGACCAGAGCAGCATCAGCACCACTGACAGCTCCGAGGGCACAGAGGTCGAGACGCTGCTGTCCTCCATCCACCTGGACAGGTACGATAGATACTACTAATACTACTAATACTGATACTACTACATTTCAGAACTTTTAACCCCGTACGAGCCTCCCGCAGCCTCAGATCCTCAGGCAGGTCCCGGTCGAAGGTGCTGGAGCCTTTTCAGTCCGGGGCCTCTTCTCTGGAACGACCTGAGGAGATGAGGCTGCATCAGGATCGGCTTTAAATCACTTCTTAAAACCTGTTTTTATCAGTTGGTCTTTCTTTAACTGGTTTTAGTTCTTTTTATTTCCTACTTCTTTTTATTCTATCTCTTTTAGTTATTTATTTATTAGAATTAATCTGATTTGTTGCTTACCGCCCAACCCTACCGTCAGGGCAAAAGTGGTCTCAGGTTTGTGAAAAGTGCTGCTAAACTCATTGTGATGAATAATGAGGACGCTCTGAGTGCAGAAGGTAAGTTTGGAATAACTTTGGGCCTCTGCAAACCGCAGAAAATGAACTTTTCCCGTTTTTCACTTCTAGTACAGCGCCTTTATGTCGGGTTTAAACCAGGTCTTAACTGTGTCCCTGTGTCCTGCAGGTATGTGGAGATCTTCGTTAAAGCCGGTCTGGTCTCTGCCTCGGACTTGCTCTTCTTGGACCAGGACTCTCTTCTGAGTTTGGGCGTCACCGCCACCGGACACCGCAAACGGATCCTGCGCCTGATTGGCCACCTGCAGCGCACTTCCTGTCCCCAGCGGACCAGTCAGAGCGCCCCCATGCTGGACTCCGTGGACCCCAAAAGACCCGGACTCAAACCAGTCCCCAAACCCCGGACCGTCTTCAACCGCCGCCGCACGACTCCCGTCCACTTCTCCCCATCGTCACATGACCCGCAGCGGCCAATCAGGAGGCTCTCCCCGGAGTCGCTCAGCCTAGATTCTGATAATCTGCCCGGCAACAGCGGCGCGACTTCTCCTCCGGCGACATCGGACTGCAAGACTCCGCCTGGCGACCAATCGACCAATCACAGGAGCCGATCCATGTCCGATGCCAGCGCCTTCGTCCCGCCCGTTCCCCCGCGGATACGACGCAGTTTTAACACTTTTTCCGCCCCTCCCGTCAACGAAAACCCGCTTCCCGTAACTCCTCCCCCTCCTACGGTCAGTCCTGCCGATATTCCAGAGTCTAACGTTAGCGCCGCCGGGAATAAAAACTACGTAAAGTCCAGACCGAGCAGGAGCCGGTCGCTGACGGACGTTTTGCCGCCGATTCCGCCGCGGCAGAGCAGGAGTAAGAAGAAGCCGGAGGAGACGGCGGAGTCTGATTGGACGGAAGGAGGCGACGCGGTGGAGATGGTGTCCAATGAGATCTACTGGGGGTCGACGCTCAGTGGGAGGAGCTACGGTCAGCAGGCCCCGCCCACGCCGCCGAGACTGCCCACGGAGAGGAGCCAGGAGAGGAACAGGTCAGGAGGGTCTATGCACTGTGATTCATTTGTTTTTATATATATAAGCTGAATTTGTGGATGTGTTTTGTTCCGTTTGGTCTTACAGCAGCAGCACTTTGAGCAACAACTCCTCCTCGTCCACTAGAGGTCAGTGCAGGAAACTGGGGACACGTTTTCAATAATAAATAATAGAAGAACACGACTAACACTATGCTAAACGACTTTTAAAGGTCCCCTATTATGCAAAAAGACTCTTGTGAGCTTTAAGTCCTGTCATAATGTTGTTACCTCGTCAAAAACAGACCTGGAGTTACAGTTAAACCAGGTCTGAACTCTGACTGAACCAGGACTAAACCGGATCTTTGTGTGTTCAGCGTCCACAGACGACCCGGAGGAGGAGATCAGTCCGTACTGTGAGACGGTTTTCTCCAGGAGGACGCTCCCCGAGGTCAGATACAACACACATCTACACACATACATATACACACACCCATCTACACACACACATATATACATACATATACACATATATACACTGTAGAACTGTGAGCTGATGCTGATGTGCTGTGGGCAGGTGGAGCGGAGCAGAGATCCCGGAGGTTCTCCTCACACCGACCAGGAGAGGTGAGACTGAAATCTGAAAACAGACACATTTACTCATTAAATATTAGATAATTCATCAACTGTCTCAAAGAAAAGTAAATTTTTTCAGATATTTCTACTGGAAACCCTGTACCTGTTCATTTGTATGTAAAATAAAACCATTTTAGAGATGTTCTGCACCAGATTAGAGCTAAAACAGCTCATCTGCAGCCCCTGGACTGTCCTGTCTGTGGAGTCCTGTCAGTTCCTCCGACTCTGAAACTCGTCTGTTGTTCCAGATTCCAGATGGAGTCAGATTCATTTTTCTCAGTAGATTTTTAGAAGATTTCAGATATTAACATTGTAAAGACACAGCTGAGGAGAAGAAGCTCTGTGGTCACTGGTGTTGGGGAAGTGTTACTTCTTTAAAAACTGTACTCAGTTACCTTCTATGGAAAGTACCTTTTTACGTTACTCGTTACCAGGGCTGTAACGATATCTGGATGTGCCCCCGCTGTGCCCCCTCTGCGCCCCCTCTGTGCCCCCTCTGCGCCCAGGCGGCACGGGGCCCCTGCTCCCGGTGCCCGACTGTGTCACACCAGGACCGGCCTGTGGACACAGAACAGTAACGATGCGCCGAATTGTAAAAGGAACTACGATTCGTCACCAAATTTTCAGCAGTGACACATTACACTATTTTTACCCGAGACAGTTCTGTTTCTGTAACACACGACTTTGTACTGAGTTTGTAACATGTTCGATTCACCCCAAAAACACATTAAAAACTATGAAAAATAACAAAATATCTTAGTAATTTTAAAATGTTCCTTTAACTCCACCCACAACCACATTTGGGCTCTTCAGACTCCGCCCCTCTGCTTCCTCCAGCTGTGTGTATCAGGGCAGTTCTGTGTGATGTCACATAGTACTTGGAGTTCAGAGGCCGCTGAAAGCAGCAAACAGATTTAGACGTTTTTGACCAGAAAGTTACGAATGTGCCGAGTTTGCACAGAAGAGAGTTTAAAGTGAACGAACAGCCCGTGTCTCTGATGAGGTTTGATGCTAATGCTAACAGCTCCTGGACCTTCTGGTGCCCGTTAGCGTTCTGTAGCTCAGCACATGCTCACTCTGCCTGTGCTCACTCTGTGCTCACTCTGTGCTCACTCTGTGCTCACTCTGCCTGTGCTCACTCTGTGCTCACTCTGCCTGTGCTCACTCTGTGCTCACTCTGTGTTCACTCTTTGCTCACTCTGCCTGTGCTCAGTCCTCAGAGTCTGTGGCTGAAGCGTCTCTCGCCGCACGAGGCTCCGCCCCCTCACCTGGACGATGACGTCATCTCGCCGTACGCCAGCTACACGTCCCTGAACGAGAAGGCCCCGCCCGTCCTGAGTGGCTGGCTCGACAAACTCTCACCGCAGGGGTAAGACCGACAAACTCTCGCCGCAGGGGTAAGACCGACAAACTCTCGCCGCAGGGGTAAGACCGACAAACTCTCGCCGCAGGGGTAAGACCGACAAACTCTCGCTGCAGGGGTAAGACCGACAAACTCTCGCTGCAGGGGTAAGACCGACAAACTCTCGCCGCAGGGGTAAGACCGATAAACTCTCGCCGCAGGGGTAAGACCGACAAACTCTCCTGCAGGGGTAAGACCGACAAACTCTCGCTGCAGGGGTAAGACCGACAAACTCTCGCCGCAGGGGTAAGACCGACAAACTCTCGCCGCAGGGGTAAGACCGACAAACTCTCGCTGCAGGGGTAAGACCGACAAACTCTAGCAGCATGGGTAAGACCGACAAACTCTCGCTGCAGGGGTAAGACCGACAAACTCTCGCCGCAGGGGTAAGACCGACAAACTCTCGCCGCAGGGGTAAGACCGACAAACTCTCGCTGCAGGGGTAAGACCGACAAACTCTCGCTGCAGGGGTAAGACCGACAAACTCTCCTGCAGGGGTAAGACCGACAAACTCTCGCTGCAGGGGTAAGACCGACAAACTCTCGCCGCAGGGGTAAGACCGACAAACTCTTGCTGCAGGGGTAAGACCGACAAACTCTCGCCATAGGGGTAAGACCGACAAACTCTCACTGCAGGGGTAAGACCGACAAACTCTCGCCGCAGGGGTAAGACCGACAAACTCTCACCGCAGGGGTAAGACCGACAAACTCTCACCGCAGGGGTAAGACCTACAAACTCTCGCCGCAGGGGTAAGACCGACAAACTCTCACTTCAGGGGTAAGACCGACAAACTCTCCTGCAGGGGTAAGACCGACAAACTCTCGCTGCAGGGGTAAGACCGACAAACTCTCGCTGCAGGGGTAAGACCGACAAACTCTCGCCGCAGGGGTAAGACCGACAAACTCTCACTGCAGGGGTAAGACCGACAAACTCTTGCTGCAGGGGTAAGACCGACAAACTCTCACCGCAGGGGTAAGACCGACAAACTCTCACCGCAGGGGTAAGACCGACAAACTCTCACTGCAGGGGTAAGACCGATAAACTCTCGCTGCAGGGGTAAGACCGACAAACTCTCACCGCAGGGGTAAGACCGAAAAACTCTCACGGCAGGGGTAAGACCGACAAACTCTCGCTGCAGGGGTAAGACCGACAAACTCTCGCCATAGGGGTAAGACCGATAAACTCTCGCCGCAGGGGTAAGACCGACAAACTCTCACCGCAGGGGTAAGACCGATAAACTCTCGCCGCAGGGGTAAGACCGACAAACTCTCCTGCAGGGGTAAGACCGACAAACTCTCGCGGCAGGGGTAAGACCGACAAACTCTCGCCGCAGGGGTAAGACCGACAAACTCTCCTGCAGGGGTAAGACCGACAAACTCTCGCCGCAGGTGTAATACAGACAAACTCTCACTGCAGGGGTAAGACCGACAAACTCTCCTGCAGGGGTAAGACCGACAAACTCTCACTGCAGGGGTAAGACCGACAAACTCTCGCCGCAGGGGTAAGACCGACAAACTCTCGCCGCAGGGGTAAGACCGACAAACTCTCGCTGCAGGGGTAAGACCGATAAACTCTCGCCGCAGGGGTAAGACCGATAAACTCTCGCCGCAGGGGTAAGACCGACAAACTCTCGCTGCAGGGGTAAGACCGACAAACTCTCGCCGCAGGGGTAAGACCGATAAACTCTCGCAGCAGGGGTAAGACCGATAAACTCTCGCCGCAGGGGTAAGACCGACAAACTCTGCGCCGCAGGGGTAAGACCGATAAACTCTCGCCGCAGGGGTAAGACCGATAAACTCTCGCCGCAGGGGTAAGACCGACAAACTCTCACTGCAGGGGTAAGACCGACAAACTCTCCAGCAGGGGTAAAACCGACAAAAACTCACAGCAGGGGGAAGACCGACAAACTCTCGCCGCAGGGGTAAGACCGACAAACTCTCCTGCAGGGGTAAGACCGACAAACTCTCGCTGCAGGGGTAAGACCGACAAACTCTCGCCGCAGGGGTAAGACCGACAAACTCTCGCCGCAGGGGTAAGACCGATAAACTCTCGCCGCAGGGGTAAGACCGACAAACTCTCGCCGCAGGGGTAAGACCGATAAACTCTCGCCGCAGGGGTAAGACCGACAAACTCTCGCTGCAGGGGTAAGACCGATAAACTCTCGCCATAGGGGTAAGACCGATAAACTCTCGCCGCAGGGGTAAGACCGACAAACTCTCGCCGCAGGGGTAAGACCGACAAACTCTCGCCATAGGGGTAAGACCGATAAACTCTCGCCGCAGGGGTAAGACCGACAAACTCTCGCCATAGGGGTAAGACCGATAAACTCTCGCCGCAGGGGTAAGACCGACAAACTCTCACCGCAGGGGTAAGACTGACAAACTCTCACTGCAGGGGTGAAACCGACAAACTCTTGCTGCAGGGGTAAGACCGACAAACTCTCGCCGCAGGGGTAAGACCGATAAACTCTCGCCGCAGGGGTAAGACAGACAAACTCTCGCCGCAGGGGTAAGACCGACAAACTCTCACCGCAGGGGTAAGACCGACAAACTCTCGCCGCAGGGGTAAGACCGACAAACTCTCGCCGCAGGGGTAAGACCGACAAACTCTCGCCATAGGGGTAAGACCGATAAACTCTCGCCGCAGGGGTAAGACCGACAAACTCTCACCGCAGGGGTAAGACTGACAAACTCTCACTGCAGGGGTGAAACCGACAAACTCTTGCTGCAGGGGTAAGACCGACAAACTCTCGCCGCAGGGGTAAGACCGAAAAACTCTCGCGGCAGGGGTAAGACAGACAAACTCTCGCCGCAGGGGTAAGACCGACAAACTCTCACTGCAGGGGTAAGACCGACAAACTCTCGCCGCAGGGGTAAGACCGACAAACTCTCGCCGCAGGGGTAAGACCGATAAACTCTCGCCGCAGGGGTACGACCGACAAACTCTCACTGCAGGGGTAAGACCGATAAACTCTCGCCGCAGGGGTAAGACCGACAAACTCTCGCCGCAGGGGTAAGACCGATAAACTCTCGCCGCAGGGGTAAGACCGATAAACTCTCGCCGCAGGGGTAAGACCGATAAACTCTCGCCGCAGGGGTAAGACCGACAAACTCTCGCTGCAGGGGTAAGACCGACAAACTCTCGCCGCAGGGGTAAGACCGACAAACTCTCGCCGCAGGGGTAAGACCGACAAACTCTCGCCGCAGGGGTAAGACCGACAAACTCTCGCCGCAGGGGTAAGACCGACAAACTCTCGCCGCAGGGGTAAGACCGACAAACTCTCGCCGCAGGGGTAAGACCGATAAACTCTCGCCGCAGGGGTAAGACCGATAAACTCTCGCCGCAGGGGTAAGACCGACAAACTCTCGCTGCAGGGGTAAGACCGACAAACTCTCGCCGCAGGGGTAAGACCGACAAACTCTCGCCGCAGGGGTAAGACCGACAAACTCTGCGCCGCAGGGGTAAGACCGACAAACTCTCGCCGCAGGGGTAAGACCGACAAACTCTCGCCGCAGGGGTAAGACCGACAAACTCTCGCCGCAGGGGTAAGACCGACAAACTCTCGCCGCAGGGGTAAGACCGACAAACTCTCGCGGCAGGGGTAAGACCGACAAACTCTCGCCGCAGGGGTAAGACCGACAAACTCTCGCCGCAGGGGTAAGACCGACAAACACTCCAGCAGGGGTAAGACCGACAAACTCTCGCCGCAGGGGTAAGACCGACAAACTCTCGCCGCAGGGGTAAGACCGACAAACTCTCGCCGCAGGGGTAAGACCGATAAACTCTCGCCGCAGGGGTAAGACCGACAAACTCTCGCCGCAGGGGTAAGACCGACAAACTCTCGCCGCAGGGGTAAGACCGACAAACTCTCGCCGCAGGGGTAAGACCGACAAACTCTCGCTGCAGGGGTAAGACCGACAAACTCTCGCCGCAGGGGTAAGACCGACAAACTCTCGCCGCAGGGGTAAGACCGACAAACTCTCGCCGCAGGGGTAAGACCGACAAACTCTCGCCGCAGGGGTAAGTCCGGCCGAACTGCTTCCACTGCCACAGGGCTCCAGGGTTTTCCTCTGCAGAACATTAAAATTAAAACGCCAAAGAAACAAAGTAAATATAAGAGCCTCAGATTTGTACAGTTCGATACTCATAAAACCATGATCCATTTATCAGTGCACAGTTAGACGTCAAAATAACATGTGTGACATTTACACATTCACACACATTTACACACACATTTACACACACATTTACACACACATTTACACACATTTACACACACATTTACACACATTTACACACACATTTACACACATTTACACACACTTACACATTTACACACACATTCACACACACATTTACACACATTCACACACACATTTACACATTTACACACACATTTCCCACAGAAAAACATTCATTTAAAGTTTTTCAAACCTAAAGCTCTTCAGGACGTTATGATCTGTTGGTGCTGCTGTGAGGGACGTACCAGCGTAAATCCGTCCTGTTTCTCTCTCTAACTCTCAGAAATCTCCTTCAGAATAACGTCGCTCTTCCTCTGTGTCTCCAGGGGTCAGAGGTCATGGCTGAGTGTCCTTCTTCACCTCCTTTCCTCGTCTCCTCACTGTGTCTCCTTCACTTCTCTGGTCACCAACTGTCTCCTCTCCTTCTGCTCCTCCTCAGCCGCTCGGTCTGTCTCCTACCTCCTACTTTACTCCCTATGTCTCCTACCTCCTACTCTCCTCCCTGTGTCTCCTATCTCCTACTTTACTCCCTATGTCTCCTACCTCCTAATCTCCTCCCTGTGTCTCCTACCTCCTACTTTACTCTCTGTGTCTCCTACCTCCTACTTTACTCCCTGTGTCTCCTACCTCCTACTTTACTCTGTCTTCTTCCTTTTGCTTGTGTCCTAACACCTGTCTCCTCCTTTCTAGTTTCCTAAGTCCTATTATCTGTCTCCTACTTCCTTTTGTCCTACACCCTATACCTTGTCTCCTACCTTCTTTCCTCTAAGCTTCTTGTCTCCTCCGTCCTCGTCTCCTATGACCTTGAGCTGTTGGAGTTTTAAACAGCGACAGAACAAATAACATCTACAAATAAATATAACATATTCAAAATACTTTTTGTTTTTCAGGAACTATGTTTTCCAGAAACGTTTTGTGAAGTTTGACGGACAAAACCTCATGTACTTTGGCCACGAGAAGGTGACGTCTAATACTACTACTTTTACTTCTACTTTTACTACTACTACAACTACTACTACTAATCCTGCTCCTTAGAGATGTCCTGATCAAGATTTTTTGGCTTTCGATCCCATTTGTTTCAGGACTGCTCTTTCCGATACTGATCTGATACCTGTGTTTTTAGCTCCAGTAGCTCCGTCTCTGTCATGTGTCGTGAAGGAAGTTCGTACTTTAGCTCCAAAAACTCCATTAGACGATGAAAGTCTATGTTTTCCACGACAGACGGCGGCTGATCGTCTAAAGCGATGAATTCAACAATCCTCTGTGTTATTTTCTTGGACTTGTCGCCATTTCGAGGCTTTTCTCTTCTGTGAAACGCCTCCTCCAGTGCCGCTGCTGTGGCTTTGCTCTTGTAAATCTCAAACTCGTCGTGATGATTCTTTTGTAAGTGAATCAAACTGTTGGTGTTAAAGTGGCTCTGCTGCTTCCTCCAGGAGAAACTGTTTGTTTGCAGCGTCGCTGTTTGACTCTCGTTTTGTTGGAGTGAAAAGTCCCACACAGCGACACGGCGGCGTTTTGATTTACGGCGCCGTAAAGCGCGACGATGCTGCAAAAACATGTGAAACATGATCCAATACTGTCCGATACTCTTAAAAGAGCCGGATCGAGAGCCTAATACTACTAATACTCATACTCCTGCTTCTTCACTGATGTTACTACTAATTTATAGGTATTGCAACTGCTACTACTACTACTTTTAGCTTTACTTTTACTTTTACTACATCTAACCACTGGCACTTTTCTGTGTTATGTTGTTTCCTCATCAAAAACACACTTGGAGTTGTGTTTTGTTTCACTCACACATTTTAAACCCACAAACCCTGCACGTTTTGTCCTTCTCTCAGAAAACGCTCTGTTCCACCTTGTGATGTCATGTGCTATTACAGGAAGTGCTCCTCCGTGTTTTCTTTAATGCGATTACGATTTATACATGGCCAATCTGCTCCTTTTTCCTCTAAAAATGCTTCACAGACTTAATCCACAGAATGAAGATGTAAAAGTGCTTAGAACAGTTATTTCTTCATGTCGTCTGCACTGAAACGGAGCAAAGGATCATGGTCTATGTAGTTCCCTCTGTTTTTTTTTAGCTATTTCTGCGCAATAACTATTAATTTAAGCGAAAAGACTTGGGATTCTTGTATCTTGTAATAAAAGAAAACTGTTAACTACCGCTTCATGACATCACAAGGTGGAACAGGGCATTTTAACGCATCATAACCTGACTTAAAGCTCAATACTCTGTGCTGCTCTCTGATAGGACGCCTACTCTAAAGGTGTGATCCCATTGGCCGTGATCCAGATGGCCCGCCCCTCCAAAGACAACAAGTTTGAGATCGTCACCAGCAACAGGATCTTTGTGTTCAGGGCCGACAGCGAAGGTACTGACACGAATAACAGTAGTAAAAGCAGTAGTGAGAGCAGTTTTCCCCTCCTACTTTTTCATCAAATGTTAAAGGTTAAACCGATTTCAGTATTAGAATTTTAAACATTCTTTGAAGCAATTCTGATGCCGATAGCACGATAATAATGAAAAACACTCTTTGTTTAGACAGCAGAATGTGATTTTAACATTAAACATTGGTCAGAACGGCACATTTCTGACAAAAAGTTAAAAATCCTTCTTGGCGCGATGCGTAGGGTAATAATAGTAAAATGAGTGCGTTATTAAAGGGACAGTCCTGAGTTTTGTTCACAGTTCCTCATTTCCAGAGTGTTGGAGATGTGTGGAGACACTTGCTTAACTCTTCCTCCAGTCCTTGTATTTGCAGAGGTGCTGGTGCTGGGCTAGTGCAGGTCAATGGCCACAGTCGTCCTGCCACTAAAAACAGTCTGACCCACTCCACAGACCCGAGGAAACTATTAGAGCTGCAGACTGTCCCTGTGAACGTCTGTGTCACAGACTCAGGACTGAAATAAAACTAACCTTGTGTCGCCTGAATCGCCGCATGTTGAGGTTCTATTTTCTCATATATCAGTTGCCGCTGCTGAGCTTCTGTCAGGAAGTACAACTCACTGCTGCTTTTTTTAATGAAATGATTAAATTCTTTTACAGTCATTTTCACACAAGCAAAACAAAAGACGACCAAGAGGCACGAGGAGCGACATAAATACACAGGAAAAGATGGAATAAAACTGTACCAATAAAACTGTACGGGGTTTTCCATCAGTCTCAGTCGTTCCTCGTAAGACACTTTTGTTTCCTGCATTTCAGATAGAGATTTTAAAAAGATTTAAACAAGTGTCTCCACACGTCTCCAACACTCTGGAAATGAGGAACTATGAACAAAACTCACAACTGTCCCTTTAAGGAAAACTGTTCTGCACTTGTTTGGGTCGTTTTTAAGCAGCTTTTCTGTATTTTACCTAAAAAAATGACAATATACTTCCCTCTTTACTGTTGGCAGGTATAAAATTGGTCCAAAATAGGGACATTTCTTTTATAAATCACTGGTTTTGGATAAATCTGTCGGGACAGGGGACACAGGGCTCAGGACTGGGACTTGGGTCTTGGGTTCATCTTCCAGATCTTCCACGATTGAAACTAGATATATTTCATTTTGAATGCTTTTGTAGCAGTAGAAGTAAATGTAGTTTGTCGCTCCCACTTCCTCTTCGATCCCAAGCGGTCTAACGTCGGTCTGTCCCAGTCCTCAGGTCCCGGTGGGTCCGGACTCTGCAGGGCTTCATCCGGGAGCAGCTGGTCTTCGTGCGGAGAAGGTTCGGACCTGGACTCCACTGCCAGAAACACGGACCTCTGGAGACCAAGAGCCACAAGTCCAAGGTCTACACGGCCATCTACGGAGACCAGATCTGGATCCACAAGAACCAGCAGGTGAGGAGCAGACCGGAGCAGAGACGGAGGAGGAGGATTCTGGAAAATATTGTAATAATCGCTGTGTTTCTCAGTGTTTCCGAAACGGGATCGCGGTGACGGTGATCGAGGCTCGTGGGGCCACCATCCGAGATGGAAAACACAAGGGCTTCGACCTCATCACCCCCTACAAGACCTTCAGGTACATCCTCCTCAAACAAACCTACAAGACCTTCAGGTACGACCTCCTCACACAAAAACCTACAAGACCTTCAGGTACGGCCTCCTCAAACAAACCTACAAGACCTTCAGGTACGGCCTCCTCACAAACAAACCTACAAGACCTTCAGGTATGGCCTCCTCACACAAAAACCTACAAGACCTTCAGGTACGGCCTCCTCACACAAACCTACAAGACCTTCAGGTACGGCCTCCTCACACAAAAACCTACAAGACCTTCAGGTACGGCCTCCTCAAACAAACCTGCAAGACCTTCAGGTACGGCCTCCTCACAAACAAACCTACAAGACCTTCAGGTACGGCCTCCTCAAACAAACCTACAAGACCTTCAGGTACGGCCTCCTCAAACAAACCTACAAGACCTTCAGGTACGGCCTCCTCACACAAAAACCTACAAGACCTTCAGGTACGGCCTCCTCAAACAAACCTACAAGACCTTCAGGTACGGCCTCCTCAAACAAACCTACAAGACCTTCAGGTACGGCCTCCTCAAACAAACCTACAAGACCTTCAGGTACGGCCTCCTCACAAACAAACCTACAAGACCTTCAGGTACGGCCTCCTCAAACAAACCTACAAGACCTTCAGGTACGGCCTCCTCAAACAAACCTACAAGACGTTCAGGTACGGCCTCCTCAAACAAACCTACAAGACCTTCAGGTACGGCCTCCTCAAACAAACCTACAAGACGTTCAGGTACGGCCTCCTCAAACAAACCTACAAGACCTTCAGGTACGGCCTCCTCAAACAAACCTACAAGACCTTCAGGTACGGCCTCCTCAAACAAACCTACAAGACCTTCAGGTACGGCCTCCTCAAACAAACCTACAAGACCTTCAGGTACGGCCTCCTCAAACAAACCTACAAGACCTTCAGGTACGGCCTCCTCAAACAAACCTACAAGACCTTCAGGTACGGCCTCCTCAAACAAACCTACAAGACCTTCAGGTACGGCCTCCTCACAAACAAACCTACAAGACCTTCAGGTACGGCCTCCTCAAACAAACCTACAAGACCTTCAGGTACGGCCTCCTCAAACAAACCTACAAGACCTTCAGGTACGGCCTCCTCACAAACAAACCTACAAGACCTTCAGGTACGGCCTCCTCAAACAAACCTACAAGACCTTCAGGTACGGCCTCCTCAAACAAACCTACAAGACCTTCAGGTACGGCCTCCTCACAAACAAACCTACAAGACCTTCAGGTACGGCCTCCTCAAACAAACCTACAAGACCTTCAGGTACGGCCTCCTCAAACAAACCTACAAGACCTTCAGGTACGGCCTCCTCAAACAAACCTACAAGACCTTCAGGTACGGCCTCCTCAAACAAACCTACAAGACCTTCAGGTACGGCCTCCTCAAACAAACCTACAAGACCTTCAGGTACGGCCTCCTCAAACAAACCTACAAGACCTTCAGGTACGGCCTCCTCAAACAAACCTACAAGACCTTCAGGTACGGCCTCCTCAAACAAACCTACAAGACCTTCAGGTACGGCCTCCTCACACAAACCTACAAGACCTTCAGGTACGGCCTCCTCAAACAAACCTACAAGTCCAGGTTTAGTCCTGGTTCAGTCCTGGTTCAGTCCTGGTTCAGTCCTGGTTCAGTCCTGGTTCAGTCCTGGTTTAGACACAGACGCCGGCTGTTCTCCGTTTTTTCCATTATTCATTTAAACGCAAAATCAAAAACTGAAAAAATTTATCATTATCTGTTTTTTAACTTTTGTTTTGGAGAAAAATAATGAAGAAAAGAGTTGGGTTTTTTTTTTGTTTTTTTTTGTTTTTATTTTGAAAAACGAATGAACGAACGACGCACGGATTTGTAGGGACGATTTTATTATTTTTATATCATTTTATTATTTACGCTGAATGATGTGATTTGAATCCACTTCAGACTCACCCACAGCTCAGGCTGATCATAGATCTGTGCAGTCGTGTTTTTAAAGATGCAAAATGGACTTTTAGACGCCTTTAACCGTGCTGTAGCTGTTTCCTCTCACCGTTTTGGTGTTTGGGGCGAGTCCTACAGGTTTGTGTAATCTTACAGCAGTGATCTACCCTTATTTTCTCCGTCCCGGTTCACGCCCACTGCTCTTACCTCATCCTCCAGCCAAAACATGCAGCAAATTGGAATAAAGCCGATCAGGATGAGTCAGACTTAAACAAAGTGAGACAGATTCAGGTCAGAGGACGAAGTTAAAACAAAAGAACGTTGTCCGTCCCAAATATTAACTCCTGAAGACCTGAGGGCAGTTTTAGTACTTTTCTCCTCTCCTGGATTTTGTTCTTAATTTTCCTTTTCAAACTGCCCCTTTTACCCCTAATGAAGTGTTCTACCTCCTTTTGTTCAGTCCAACCTGTTATTTCACAATCTGCTGCTGTAGTTGTGTCATGAGGCTGTGAGAAAAGCTACAGGACCAGAAATAGAGATGAAAAAAAAACAGAAAATAAAATTCACTCTTTTATACAAAACCCACAGCAAACATGTAGAAACAACTTTTTGCACATAAAAAAGTAAGTAAATAAAAAATCTCCTTATTGCCCTAAAAACAAAAAAAGTGCAGTGGCTCCATGACTTTCCTGGTCCAGTCCTGGAAACAGCTCCTGTCAGGTCCAGGGCCAGAGCCACAGCACTTCTGCATTTCCAGGGTGGAAATTACATTTGGATTTGTTCATTTGGACTGAAATAAACCTTTAAATAAAAATAGAAAGAGATGCACAATTACACACACCAAGATGTGTCATTTTCCATGTGTGTGAGAATTAACTCCACTTAGAGCGACTTTTTCCCTCGTTATAAACACACACAGTCAGAGGAGTCGACCATCTTGACTCACTTCACTCTTTGGCAAAGTTTGGCTCCATCAAAATGGACGGAGCGCATGAGTTTGGGGAAAACAAAGTTCCTGTTGGACACTCGTTTTGCTCCCGTCATCACACAGCGTGAGTGTGACGTAGGATAAAGCCGCAGAAATGTACGGAAACCTCTATGTCTGCACTTTCAGAGGGGAAAAGGACGTTTCTGTCTTTTACACTTACAAAGTTCTGCGGTTATAGAAACATGTTCCTCTGAGTCGTGTACGATGTCGTAGGTCTTCGAGGGTTAAACTCTGAAGTGTCTTTGGTGCAGTTTCGTCGCGGAGTCGGAGCGGGAGAAGAGGGAGTGGACGGAGGCGCTGCAGGAGGCCATTTCAGAGACGCTCTCCGACTACGAGGTCGCAGAGAAGATCTGGTCCAACAAGTCCAACCGGGTCTGTGCCGACTGCAGGGCCCTGAACCCGGACTGGGCCTCCATCAACCTGTGTGTGGTCATCTGCAAGAACTGCGCAGGTACACGGACCTGGACTAGACCTGGTTTAGTCCCAGTTTAGACCTGGTTTAGGCCTGGTTTAGTACCAGTTTAGACCTAGTTTAGACCTGGTTTAGTCCCAGTTTAGACCTAGTTTAGACTTGGTTTAGTCCCAGTTTAGACCTGGTTTAGACCTGGTTTAGTCCCAGTTTAGACCTGGTTTAGACTTGGTTTAGTCCCAGTTTAGACCTGGTTTAGATCTGGTTCCATGGACTTGCAAAACTATTCACATGAGACACAAAAGAATTCAGAATGTTTGAAAAGGCAAAACTTTATGAACATAAAGGGCCGTAGGACTCTGTGTGGTTCAAACACAAACACAATCATCAGATTTATACAGTCATAAAACCGTCCAACCTGCTCAAAAGCAGAGACCTGAAAGTCGTGTGTATTCTGATTGTGCAGGATCGTACATGTATTTACAGCTCCTCAGTGTCATTCTGGCCCTTCATGTGTGAGTCATGAGTGAAGTCCTTTGTCGTTAGACTTTAAGATCACAGATTGTAGGTTTTTGCTGTTATGTTTGTCCTGGTTTAGTCCTGGTTTAGTCCTGGTTTAGTCCTGGTTTAGTCCTGGTTTAGTCCTGGTTTAGTCTTGGTTTAGTCCTGGTTTAGTCCTGGTTTAGTCCTGGTTTAGTCCTGGTTTAGTCCTGGTTTAGTCCTGGTTCAGTCCTGGTTCAGTCCTGGTTCAGTCCTGGTTCAGTCCTGGTTCAGTCCTGGTTCAGTCCTGGTTTAGTCCTGGTTTAGTCCTGTTTTAGTCCTGGTTCAGTCTCAGATGACAGTAGTAACAGTAGTGTAATAGTGAGGACAGAGCCAACTGTAGTAAATTGTAGTGACACTAATTAAACAGTGTTATTGACAGTAACTATTGTAGTGTTAATCGTAGAATAATCGGAGGAAGTAGTTTAATATTATGTAATTACTCGAGCGTCAGTCTTACCCACAGGGACTGTGATCCTTTTAACATTATTATCATCATATTAACAGGAAAAAAACAAAAAATTCAGTGTAACAGAATCTTTTATACAGTAGTAGTAGTAGTAGTAGCAGCAGTAGTAGCAGTAGCAGTAGTAGTAGTAGTAGTAGCAGTAGCAGTAGTAGTAGTAGTAGTAGCAGTAAGGCAGCAGTAGCAGCAGCATGGGCAGCAGCAGTAGCAGCTTAAAATTGTTGGTTACAGTTGTTGTTGGTTGTCATTGTAGCAGTTGGTTGTAGCAGCAGTAGCAGTAGTAGTTGCTTATTGTTACCATACATACCATTATTATTGTTGTTGTTGTTTGTCAGCATGTTGTTGAAGATCATGCTGTTGTTGTTTTGTTGAGCTGTTGCTGTTGTTACAGCTGCTGTTTGTTAGTTGTTCGCTATTGGTTGTCAGTATGTTGACAAGAGCAGTTTGTTGGTTCATTATTGGTTGTCCGCTTTACGTTGCTTGCTATGTTATTGCTGGTCATTGTTGTTGTTATGTTGTTGCCGGGCTTGGTTATTATTACAAACCATGGCTATTATTGTTATTGTCATTGTTATGTCAGTTATCATTAGAGCTTGCCTGTCACACATTAGCTTGTTATGTTGTTATTGCTCATATTATTAGTTGTCTACTGGTTATTGGCTGTCATTATTATACTATTGCAACTCGAGTTGGTCAGTTATATTGCTTTGTTGGGTTATTGGTTGCTGGTTATTATTGTTGAAGTTGTCATTGTTATTATTATTATTGTTGTCAGTTGTTATTGTTGCCGTCATTATTGTTAATATTATATCGTCATA
Organism: Odontamblyopus rebecca; assembly: GCA_030686955.1. Taxonomy (NCBI): domain Eukaryota; kingdom Metazoa; phylum Chordata; class Actinopteri; order Gobiiformes; family Gobiidae; genus Odontamblyopus; species Odontamblyopus rebecca. Next base: position 43,019,238 of record CM060656.1, on the reverse strand, counting down.
TTGTTGGTTATTGTCATTATTATTATTATTGTTGAGTTGCGCATTGACATACGTCATTTGTTATTATTGAAATTGAGAACAAAGTTATTATTATTATTGAGTCATTATTATTATTCGCTATCATATTGACATTATTAACACACATTGATTGGTTACCGGTCATTATTGTTATGGTTAATTGAGCTAACGAGAAAGAAAGATGTTCGATTGTTGTTGTTATGTATTGTTATTATTATATATGGTTATTATTATTACTATTAATACGTTTGTTGTTATATCAATTGTTGTGCCCAGTTGTTGTTGTTGTTGTATTATTATTATTGCTGCTGTTTGTTATTGTTGTTGCTCGTATTATTGTTGCTTACATATATTGTTAATACCATTGTTATTACAACTGTATGCTACATAGGCAGACCCAGCATGCTATATTGTTGTCATTGTTAAGCAGGTTAGTTCGGTTGTTTGTTATTGCGTCATTGGTTGTTCGCTGTTGTTGTCATTATTCGCTTGTTGTTGTTATTACATATTAGTTGTTGTTGGTTATTACAATCATTGGTCATTGTTATATTATTATTAATTACTGTCATTACTGTTATTGTTTGTTGTTGTTATTAATTAATAGACATTATTAGCTATTACATTGAGTTGTTGTTTGAGCTTATCAATCATGCTTGTTGCCGTTGTTGAGCGAGTACGTTTATTTGTTATTATTATACATATCGTAATATTCATTGCCATTACATATTATGTCATCATCATTCATTACAATACATTAGTCATCATATATTATTGGCAGTTCATTGTCATTGTTGAGTTGTAGTTACTGGTCATTACCGCAGTATTATTAATTATCGGTCATTATCGTCATTCACTGATATACACATTATTGGTCATTCATATAATATTATACTATTCATTATTGTTAATATTACCATTAAAAGAGTTGTTGAGCCAGTAGTAGTAGTTATTAATACATTGTTATTAGTCATTAGAAACACAGTTGAGTTGTTCAGCAGCATTATCATATTATTGTCATTATTGTTGACATTGTCACACGGGTCATTAATAAGTAAGTCACTGAAATGGTTGGTTGTTGTTAGTAGCAGTTGAGTAGTAGTAGAAAGAGTTGAGTCATTATTGTCATTATCAATTATCAATAATATCATCTTACTGTCATTACGAGTAGCAGTAGTAGGCAGTAAAGATTGTTACGTCATTGTTGGTTTCGTTGTTATTAATTGGTTGTCAAAGAATATTGTCAATATCATAAGGCAGTTGCAGTAGTAGTAGCAGCAGTATTGTTTTGTCATTGTTGTTGCTGAAGAGAAAGGAGTTGTCAATACATACATATATGAAAGAAAGAGCAGCAGGTTGTCCGCTGTTGTTGCTGCTGTCAGTTGCTTGCCGCTGTTGTTGCTCGCTGTTGTTGTTACCGTTGCCAGTCGGTGTCACATTTGTTGTTGTTGTCATGTTACGTGCATTGCTTGTTGGTTGCCAGCTGGTTATTATTGTTGCAAACATTGTTGTTATTAGTTGTCATTCGTTGTTGCCGCGTTGTTGGTTGTTGGTTGTTACAGCATTGTCATTGTTTGTTATTCAGACTATTATGGTTGGGTTGTTGTTATTGCTAAACCAGGCTTTGCCGGTTGTTATACCAAACCAGTCTGATTAGTTAGTTATTTTGTTGTTAATTGTTGGTTATTGGTCAGTTGTTGGTTGTTGTTGTTATTTGTTATTATCATTATTCATTATATTATTGTCATTGGTTGCTTCAGGCCATTATTATGAGCATGTTGTTTTCGCGTTAAATATTGTCAGGGTTGTTATTATTATTACGTTTGTTGTTAATTATCAGCTTTATTATTATTATTATTATTGTAACCAGGACTATTATTGAAACCATTGTTGTTGTTATTACGTTTGTTATTATGACTATTGTTATTAATTATTATTGAGCCAGGACTGTATTGAGCCAGGATTATTGTTATTGTTTGACTGAACTAGGATTATTATATTATTGCTATTATCATTGAGTTGTTATCATTATTGTATTATTATTGTTATTATTATATTATATTATGTCATTGTTATTATTGAGTTGTTTGAGTGTTGTTGGCTAATACCAGGACTATTATTATTCGGTCATTATATTGTTGTTGAGTTGAGTTGTTGTCATTGTTGTTCATTGGTTGTTGTTGTCATTATTATCGCTGGTTGTTGTTGTCATTGTTGTCATGCTGTTGTCATATTGTTGTTGTCAAGGAAAGAGTTGTCAAGGAGTTGTTGTTATTTACGGGTTAATACATATTGTTGTTTGTTAACCATTATTAATAAGAGTGTTGTTGTTTGAAAGAAGAAAATATATATAATATGAAAGAAATATAAATATAATATAGTAGCAGCATTATTGTTGTTACAGTAGTACCAGTAGTAGCAGTAGTATATATTCATAACTCTATTCATGACTGAGTGATGTGCTTGAGGCTAAATCCGGTCGGGTCACATTTCTGCTCTGTGTTTATAACCACAGAAACACATCAGAACAAATAATGTGAAACAGAGACGAACCAGGACTAAACCAGGACTAAACCAGGACTAAACCAGGACTAAGCCAGGACTAAACCAGGACTAAACCAGGACTAAACCAGGACTAAACCAGGACTAAACCAGGACTAAGCCAGGGCCAAATCAGGACTAAACCAGGGCCAAACCAGGACTAAACCAGGACTAAACCAGGGCCAAACCAGGACTAAACCAGGACTAAACCAGGACTAAACCAGGACTAAACCAGGACTAAGCCAGGGCCAAATCAGGACTAAACCAGGACTAAACCAGGACTAAACACGGGCCAAACCAGGACTAAACCAGGACTAAACCAGGACTAAACCAGGACTGAACTAGGACTAAACCAGGACTAAACCAGGACTAAACCAGGACTAAACCAGGGCTAAACCAGGGCCAAACCAGGACTAAACCAGGACTAAACCAGGGCCAAACCAGGACTAAACCAGGACTAAACCAGGACTAAACCAGGACTAAGCCAGGGCCAAATCAGGACTAAACCAGGACTAAACCAGGACTAAACACGGGCCAAACCAGGACTAAACCAGGGCCAAACCAGGACTAAACCAGGGCCAAACCAGGACTAAACCAGGACTAAACCAGGACTAAACCAGGACTAAGCCAGGACTAAACCAGGACTAAACCAGGACTAAACCAGGACTAAGCCAGGGCCAAATCAGGACTAAACCAGGACTAAACCAGGACTAAACACGGGCCAAACCAGGACTAAACCAGGACTAAACCAGGACTAAACCAGGACTGAACTAGGACTAAACCAGGACTAAACCAGGACTAAACCAGGACTAAACCAGGACTAAACCAGGGCCAAACCAGGACTAAACCAGGACTAAACCAGGACTAAACCAGGACTAAACCAGGACTAAACCAGGACTAAACCAGGACTAAACCAGGACTAAACCAGGGCCAAACCAGGACTAAACCAGGACTAAACCAGGACTAAACCAGGACTAAACCAGGGCCAAGGCTAAACAGTGGTTAAATGTAGATAAACCTGGGCTAAATCAGGACTAAACAGAGACAATTCCAGGGTCAAATGAGACAAACATAGAAACATATTAAACCAAAACTGAATCAGATTAAACCGGATTAGAGCCGGGACTAAACTCAGACTATAATCCTGGAGTAAACCGTGACGTTCCCTGTTCCACACGACGTTCCCGTCCTTTTTTAGACAGATCCGGTGTTTAGAATCAAAGAGGATTTTCTGTGACGTTTGTGTCTCCTCAGGGCAGCACCGCAGCCTCGGAACCTCCGTGTCCAAAGTCCAGAGCCTCAAACTGGACACGAGCGTCTGGAGCAACCAGATCGTCCAGGTCAGAACCACAGGAAACACTCACCGGGTCAGAACCACAGGAAACACTCACCGGGTCAGAACCACAGGAAACACTCACTGGGTCAGAACCACAGGAAACACTCACCGGGTCAGAACCACAGGAAACACTCACTACAGGGAAATAAAAACTAAAATAAACAGAACCAGATCGTCCAGGTCAGAACCACAGGAAACACTCACCGGGTCAGAACCACAGGAAACACTCACCGGGTCAGAACCACAGGAAACACTCACTGGGTCAGAACCACAGGAAACACTCACCGGGTCAGAACCACAGGAAACACTCACCGGGTCAGAACCACAGGAAACACTCACTGGGTCAGAACCACAGGAAACACTCACTGGGTCAGAACCACAGGAAACACTCACTACGAGGAAGAAAAACTAAAATAAACAGAACCAGATCGTCCAGGTCAGAACCACAGGAAACACTCACTGGGTCCTAACCACAGGAAACACTCACCGGGTCAGAACCACAGGAAACACTCACCGGGTCAGAACCACAGGAAACACTCACTGGGTCAGAACCACAGGAAACACTCACCGGGTCAGAACCACAGGAAACACTCACTGGGTCAGAACCACAGGAAACACTCACCGGGTCAGAACCACAGGAAACACTCACTGGGTCAGAACCACAGGAAACACTCACCGGGTCAGAACCACAGGAAACACTCACTACAGGGAAATAAAAACTAAAATAAACAGAACCAGATCGTCCGGGTCAGAACCACAGGAAACACTCACCGGGTCAGAACCACAGGAAACACTCACTGGGTCAGAACCACAGGAAACACTCACCGGGTCAGAACCACAGGAAACACTCACTGGGTCAGAACCACAGGAAACACTCACCGGGTCAGAACCACAGGAAACACTCACTACAGGGAAATTAAATTAAAGTAAAATAAAAGGTGTTTGAGTGTATCATGTATTATGTGAAATGTTTTTGTTTGTACTGAAAGTGAAAGTGAAAGTGAAAATGTGAAAATCATACAGGTCAGAACCACACAGAAACTTACATTCAGAACAAGAAATTATAATTAAACTAAAATTTAATTTAATTTAATTTAATTTAACTTAAATAAACGGTGTTTGAGTATATAAAGTATTATCAAATCTTGCTGTTTTGTTTGTATTGAAAGTGAAAGTGTTTAGGCCCAAGTCCTTTTACCAATTTCAAAATAAAAAAAATAAATAAAAAAATAAAATAAAATAAATAATAATAATAAATGAATACAGTAAATACAATAAAAAATAATAAAATAGGTGTTTGAGTGTTTTACATATTATGTCAAATTGTAGTTTTTTTGCTGTTATGTTTATACTGAAAGTGAAAGTGAAAGTGTTTGGGCCCAAGTAGCGTTAAAAACAAGATTAATTCACTGCTCATGTTCTTTTCCTTGTTAATTCCCTCGTGTTTCCTCTCAGCTCTTCGTCATGTTTGTTCTTTTTCCTCGTTAATTCCCTCGTGTTTCCTCTCAGCTCTTCATCATGTTTGTTCTTTTTCTCGTTAATTCCCTCGTGTTTCCTCTCAGCTCTTCATCATGTTTGTTCTTTTTCTCGTTAATTCCCTCGTGTTTCCTCTCAGCTCTTCATCCTGTTTGTTCTTTTTCTCGTTAATTCCCTCGTGTTTCCTCTCAGCTCTTCATCATGTTTGTTCTTTTTCTCGTTAATTCCCTCGTGTTTCCTCTCAGCTCTTCATCATGTTTGTTCTTTTCCTCGTTAATTCCCTCGTGTTTCCTCTCAGCTCTTCATCATGTTTGTTCTTTTCCTCGTTAATTCCCTCGTGTTTCCTCTCAGCTCTTCATCATGTTTGTTCTTTTTCTCGTTAATTCCCTCGTGTTTCCTCTCAGCTCTTCATCATGTTTGTTCTTTTCCTCGTTAATTCCCTCGTGTTTCCTCTCAGCTCTTCATCATGTTTGTTCTTTTTCTCGTTAATTCCCTCGTGTTTCCTCTCAGCTCTTCATCATGTTTGTTCTTTTTCTCGTTAATTCCCTCGTGTTTCCTCTCAGCTCTTCATCATGTTTGTTCTTTTCCTCGTTAATTCCCTCGTGTTTCCTCTCAGCTCTTCATCATGTTTGTTCTTTTTCTCGTTAATTCCCTCGTGTTTCCTCTCAGCTCTTCATCATGTTTGTTCTTTTCCTCGTTAATTCCCTCGTGTTTCCTCTCAGCTCTTCATCATGTTTGTTCTTTTTCCTCATTAATTCCCTCGTGTTTCCTCTCAGCTCTTCATCATGTTTGTTCTTTTTCCTCATTAATTCCCTCGTGTTTCCTCTCAGCTCTTCATCCTGTTTGTTCTTTTTCTCGTTAATTCCCTCGTGTTTCCTCTCAGCTCTTCATCATGTTTGTTCTTTTCCTCGTTAATTCCCTCGTGTTTCCTCTCAGCTCTTCATCATGTTTGTTCTTTTCCTCGTTAATTCCCTCGTGTTTCCTCTCAGCTCTTCATCATGCTGGGGAACGATCGCGCTAACGAGTTCTGGGCGTCTCGGCTTCCGGCCTCGGAGGAGCTGGACTGTGACGCGGCGCCGGATCTTCGGAGGGAGTTTATCTGCCTCAAATACCGAGAGGGACGATGGAGGAGCCCCCACCCCGGATTCAGCAGCCACGCACATCTGCTCAAGGTACGACAGAGGAAACACCTGCTCAAGGTACGACAGAGGAAACACCTGCTCAAGGTACGACAGAGGAAACACCTGCTCAAGGTACGACAGAGGAAACACCTGCTCAAGGTACGACAGAGGAAACACCTGCTCAAGGTACGACAGAGGAAACATTTCAAAAGTGCTCGGTGTGTCGGCCGGTCGTCCACAAGAGCAGCGAAACATGACCAAATAAACGGGTCGTTGCACAAAAAAACCAGCTCTTTTTTCTTAACTGGTCAAAATCTTCTGATGTGACGTTAAAAACTGAGCTTAAAAAAAACCAAAGATTTCACAAACTGCTCAGCGTATGAGCCGAGCAGCCACAAGAGCAACAACCACGTGCAGGGAACAGCACTGCCCTGGAAACAAGCAGCAGGGCCTCCTCCGGGTCAGGTCTGTGGAGGTGCGAGCTGCCCACACGTGTGACACAGCTCTGATATGGAAGAGCGTTTGTTTACTCGGATTATTTTCAGATTTTGGATTTGAAACCGTTGAATTTCTCACTTTGAGTTCTTTTTATTCTGAATGTGAGTGAATGAAGTGCAGGGAATTATCCTGATCATGAATAAGTCCGACTCAGTGATGATGATGTTTAAAGTTTTTCCTGCAGACTCTGGGGCGACTGTGGCTCTGGGACTGAAAACACAACACAAATAAAACTTCCCTCTTCCCCGGGGCCTCAGTCTAAGCAGGGACTCCCAGACTTCCCTCACCCCAGACACTTCCTCCAGCTCCTCCAGATGCCCCTCCCCTCTGCTGCTCCTCTCCACGTGGAGGAGCGGCGGCTCCACTCCAAGCTCCTCCCCCTCTCTCTGGAGGAAACTAATTTCTTCGCTTGTATCTGGATCTGGTCCTTTGGGTCGTTCCCCAGACTCAGGACCTGAAAATAAACCTTAGACTTTTCCGCAGGCGTCAAACAATGATAGAAAAACATTTGACTTTCCAGGCCCGTTCCAGAATACAGAGGAGTCGAAAGTACCGACTCTCAAGCACCAGGACCAGGACCAGGACCAGGACCAGGGCCAGGACCCCAGACCAGCGGGGCGCTCCTCGTTTAAAGGGGCGTGGGTGTGTTTTGAAGCGGAGTTTGTTCGTATGAGTGATATCGGCCACATGTGGAGCTCGTGTGCTGGAGTCGTGCGCGGTTGGAGGTGTCCTGTGGTTGCGCTCGCGCTGGGAAACGTGCATTTAGAAAGTTTAACTCGTCAGTTACGTCTGTGCAGCTCCTTATTGTGCTGCAGAAGCATTGGCACAGATGAGCCTGTTTTGTTTTCCACGTTCACACACCAAAATATTTACTCGCAACTGCAAGTGAAATGGGTGCACTGTAGAGCCCTGGTCCTAGTACTGGTTTAGTCCTAGTCCTGGTTTAGTCCTAGTCCTGGTTTAGTCCTAGTCCTGGTTTAGTCCTAGTCCTGGTTTAGTCCAGCTCCGGGCTCCGCGGAGGAGCTCGGGGGACAAAAGCAGGAGGCAGAGGCGAGCGCGGCACAGAGAAGGTGAAACAAGCGAAGCAGTGAAACCAGAAGTAAACATCAGCATTATAACGATATATCGATATGTCAGAATTCAAATCGAGTTTCGAAAATATCTCGATATATTTTAAATATCGAGATATCGCCCACCCCTACTCAGGAGGTGTTCATGTCCCACCGGGAGGAGGCCCCGGGGCCCCAGGACCTGCTGGAGGGACTCTGTCTCTGGGCCTGTGAACAGGGTCCAGGAGGAGCTGGAGGAAGTGTCTGGGGAGAGGGAAGTCTGGGAGTCCCTGCTTAGACTGAGGCCCCGGAGAAGAGGAAGAACATGGAGGGATGGACGGAAATATACAAAGAAAAACTGCTTAAAAAAAGGCAAATTCAGTTGTTTTTCTCTTTCTCAAAATCACGACACTTGAAGCTTGAAACTTGAAATCAAAATCTTCCCAAAATCCTGTCACGTTGTCTTCAGTACATTTCATGTGATACTTTTACTTCAGCACTGGTTTATTGTTTGCTCCGTTATCTGTACCTTTAGTGGAGTAACTCTGAGTCCTTCCTCCCCTCTGGTTAGAGCCAGTGCCCCTCACACTCCACTGACGTCATGAACAGTCCTGCAGATGTGGCGCTAACTGGAGGCACTGCAGTGTTCACCCTGTTCCCTCTGCTCTTCAGGTCCTGTGCTCGGCCGTGTCGGAACAGACGCTGCTCAAAACCGTCACTCAGATCTTCTCGGAGGCGGAGTCGGCCCGATTGGCGAGTGACGCGAACGGTTCCCACGGCAACAGCTCCGGCACCGACACAGCGGCGCCACCTTCAGGTACGAACCCGAACTGCACCCGAGTTTGTTCTGATCAAATAGTCACGGTTTCATGTCGCGCTTTTCCTCCTGTCACTTGGTCTGGTCTGGTCTACATGAAGATAGAAAGATTTAATGCCACACTGCGGAACATTTCAGACAAAGCGATAACGTCTCCATGGAGAAAAGCGTTTGACGGACCCAGAAAAGCCAGAAAAGTTACATAATGCACTAGAGATGTGACGATCCGAGTGCTCTTTCCGATAACGATCCACTCGTTTTAATTTAACCCTCAGGAATGAAAGGAACTGTCCACGGACTGAAAGGATTATTTTTATTACACTTTCAAAACCTGTGAATGAAACAGTGTTTGTATCCGACAGAAAAGCTCGACCGCGCTCACAGATCTTGTTGTAGCTCCGCATCTGTAATGTGTCGTGAAGGAGGTTTGTAAACTCCGTTAGACGATGAAAGTCGATGTTTTCCACGACAGACGGCGGCTGATCGTCTAAAGCGATGAATTCAACAATCCTCTGTGTTATTTTCTTGGACTTGTCGCCATCTCGAGGCTTTTCTCTTCTGTGAAACGCCTCCTCCAGTGCCGCTGCTGTGGCTTTGCTCTTGTAAATCTCGTCCGGATGATTCTTTTGTAAGTGAATCAAACTGTTGGTGTTAAAGTGGCTCTGCTGCTTCCTCCAGGAGAAACTGTTTGTTTGCAGCGTTTGTGTCGCTGTTTGACTCTCGTTTTGTTGGAGTGAAAAGTCCCACACAGCGACACGGCGGCGTTTTGATTTACGGCGCCGTAAAGCGCGACGATGCTGCAAAAACATGAAACTGGATCAGTCCGGCCACGTGACTGAATGTGATACTGAATATCGGATCGGCACATCCCTATAACGCACCTTTGCGTTAGGACCCTTAAAATAAAAAGTAGCCACAGTTTTTCTTTTTTCCACATTATTTTTGTCAGTGTTCTGAGTAAACTGCCCAAACCGTGACCTTGGCCCTGGTGTGGCCCTGGTGTGGCCCTGGTGTGGCCCTGGTGTGGCCCTGGTGTGGCCCTGGTGTGGCCCTGGTGTGGCCCTGGTGTGGCCCTGGTGTGGCCCCGGTGTGGCCCCGGTGTGGCCCCGGTGTGGCCCCGGTGTGGCCCTGGTGTGGCCAGTGTCAGTGTTTCTGTTTCCTTATCAGCTCTTGTGTTGGGGAGGACTCGGCTCCAGCTCCAGACTCACTCTGTGCTTTTGTGTTCAGACCCGACCGACCCCGGAGTTTACGATGAGATCATGCAGCCCGTGCTCCACTCGGGGTTCCTCTACAAGTCCTCGTCCAACCACAGGGGGACGCTGTCCCGGAGAACCAGAGACGGTCAGAGGAGAAGACGCTGTACTAGAAAAACTACCACCGTTCTACTAAAACTGATATGACCCCTGCTGCTGCTGCTAACATAACTACTACTATAACTATTACTAATATAACCACTGCTAACATAACTACTAACATGACTATTACTAATATAACCACTGCTAACATAACTACTAACATGACTACTACTAATATAACCACTGCTAACATAACTATTACTAATATAACTATTACTAATATAACTATTACTAATATAACTATTACTAATATAACTATTACTAACATAACTCCTGCTGCTGCTGCTGTTTTATTTTTGTAGTTTTCTGTTTTATTCTCTAATGTGACTCTGTGTAAATCACAATATATTCACTAAAATAACTTTATCCACACACTTTTTCTGTCCATTTAACATTGGTTCTTTTAAATTTCAATTAAGAACGAAAAAAATAAAATGGAAAACAGTTTATTTCATGATTCCAGATGGTTCTGCCTGTGTTTACTGGGATTTTACGTTTTGCTTCAGACGACGTCACAGTGTAAAAATCAGTTGTAACAGAGTGAGTTTAATCACTCATTTAATTCAGAAAAGCCTCATGTATATGTGGCTGTTGTTCCATAGAAACAAGCAGGAGACCCAGAACCAAAAAGTTCCAGAGTGCAGCTTTACGCTACAAAAAAGGATTTTCTATCAGAGTTAAAGTGACTTGAATTAAGCAGATTCATCTTAAAAGACCAATTTTAAGATTTTTTTTTCTTGTTTCAAGATATTCATCCTGATTTATCTTATCTCGATATTACAACTTATTCTCAGCACTTTTTATATGAACTCAGTCCAGGTTAAGCCTCTTTAACTTCCTTCTCAAACCAATAAGGGGAAAAATCTGTTTTCTGAAGATTCAGATTTCGTCTTGTTTTAAGAAAATTTGGTAAGTGAAAATTTCTTCCTGCACTGGCAGAAAATTTCACTTAAAATAGGCATTTTTACCTCAAAATTGGTATTTTTTTCTTATTTTTGATGGGCCTTTTTTGCAGTGTAAGAAATCAGTGCAACAATCACAGGAAAAACAAAATAAAACTAAATGAAATGTTTCTCTGCAGTGGTTAAATATGGTTTGTGTCTGTGTGTTTCAGACTTCCAGCGGTTCTGGTGCAGTGTGGACCGGACTCTGGGCCTGTTCGAGACCGAGCTGAGTCCAGACCCGGTCCTGAACATAAACTACAGAGACCTGCTGTGTTTGGGCGTGAGCCGCCCCGACGGGGGCAAGAGGAGGAGCAACGGCTTCATCGACAGGTGCTGCTGCACACAGGGGCAGACAGGGGCAGACAGGGGGCACCAGGGGCAGACAGGGGCAGAGAGGGGCAGAGAGGGGCAGACAGGGGCAGACAGGGGGCAGACAGGGGCAGAGAGGGGCAGACCGGGTTTAGACCTGGTTTAGACCTGGTTTAGACCGGGTTTAGACCGGGTTTAGACCTGGTTTAGACCTAGTTTAGACCTGGTTTAGACCAAGTGTAGACCTGGTTTAGACCTGGTTTAGACCTGATTTAGACCTTGTTTAGACCTAGTTTAGACCTGGTTTAGACCTGGTTTAGTCCTGATTTAGACCTGATTTAGACCTTGTTTAGACCTAGTTTAGACCTAGTTTGTACCTGATTTAGTCCCAGTTTAGACCTAGTTTAGACCTAGTTTAGACCTGGTTTAGACCTGGTTTAGACCAAGTGTAGACCTGGTTTAGACCTGGTTTAGCCCTGGTTTAGTCCTGGTTTACACCAGGTTTAGACCAAGTGTAGACCTGGTTTAGACCTGGTGTAGACCTGGTTTAGACCAAGTGTAGACCTGGTTTAGACCTGGTGTAGACCTGGTTTAGACCTGGTTTAGTCCTGGTTTACACCAGTGTTACGAGCCAGGTGTGGCTAGGGGTGCTGGCACAGTAACAAGTAATATGATGGTTTTACCGGGTATGTAGAAAAAACAGGAGAATGGAGGTGTCTTGGAAAAAAGTCAAAACTGATCTTTTATTTTAAATAACAAAATAATGGAACTACTGCAGAAAAATCCAAGGACAAAGGAAAACGAAAGGTAGCTGCAGCACGATGACCCGTTGGCCCCAGAATGACGGTGGCTCTCGCCTTTTATGTCAGCTGATGCACTCCCCTCCAGGTGCGGCAAATCAGCTGACACGCCTTAAAAGAAAAAAACAAGGAAAGAAAAAACACTACGGCGCGATGGCCGTAACACTCCCCCCCTTAAAAATTAGCATCCTCCCCTTAATATAGTCCCAACTACCAGCAATACCCATAATTTTTTTTCATTTAGGTCATTGCCACACCCAGTAGCTACACATTAGCTACCAGGTAATAACAAATAGGACTAAGGATATGCAGAAGCGGTGGTCGTCAGTCTCTGGATAGGGCATCGGCCACAACGTTATCTTTCCCCTTCTTGTGCTGAATGATGAGGTTGTATCCTTGAACCAACAAGGCCCAGCGCATTAACCGCTGGTTGTGGTTATACATCCGAGTCAGGAACACAAGAGGGTTGTGGTCTGTGAACACAGAGACTGGAACACTGGTGGAACAGACATAAACGTTAAAGTGCTGAAGGGCCAGGAGCATGGCTAATGTCTCCTTCTCAATAGTTGAATAGTTCAGTTGGTGCTTCTTAAACTTTGCAGAGAAGTACGAGACAGGATGGGGCACACCAGTCTCATCATCCTGTAACAGCACCGCACCAACTCCAGTGGCACTGGCGTCCACCTCCAGACTGAAAGGTTTATTGTAGTCAGGTGCAGAGAGGACAGGCGCACTGCAGAGGAGAGACTTAGCTGCCTGGAAAGCACATTCACATTCTTCAGACCAGGTGAAAGGAACAGAGGGGCGACATAGGGCCGTGAGGGGAGCAACAATTACAGAAAAGTTCTTACAAAAACACCGGTAGTAACCAGCAAGGCCTAAAAAACGGCGCAGTTCTCTACGGGTGGTTGGAGTGGGAAAATTTAGCACAGCCTCCACTTTGGCATGGACAGGCTTCACGTGACCATGTCCAACAACTTTACCAAGGTAGGTTACAGTGGCCTTACCAAACTCGCATTTGGCCAAGTTCAGGGTCAAATTGGCTTCTGAAAGACGTTTCAGTACGTCACGCAGGGTAGAAAGATGTTCAGACCAGGTGTTCGAGTACACAATAATATCATCCAAATAGACATTACAGTTGGCAACATCACCGAGGACCAGGTGCATGAGGCGTTGGAAAGTGGCAGGTGCATTCCTTAAACCAAAGGCCATAACTGTGTATTGCATAAAATGGTCTGGCGTAACGAAGGCCGAGACCTCAGATGCCCTAGGTGTTAAGGGAACTTGCCAGTAGCCTTTAAGCAAATCCAACTTAGTAATGTGTGTTGCAGGACCAATACTGTCAATACAGTCCTCCATACGAGGCAGAGGAAATGAGTCTGGTACGGTGACAGCATTAACTTTTCTAAAGTCTGTGCAGAAACGTGGTGACCCATCAGACTTAGGGGTAAGCAAACAGGGAGAACTCCAGGGGCTATAACTCGGCTTGGCTAACCCATTCTCCAACAAATATTTAACCTCTTTCTTCATGGCCTCACGCTTGTCTAGTGGACAACGGTAGGAATGTTGCTTAATTGGAGCTGCGGAACCTACATCTATGTCATGCTCTATTATATTGGTGCGAGATAGTGTGTCACTAAACAGTGAGGGATAGAGCTGAAGCAGGGACTGTATATCTTCACGCTGCAAATCAGTGAGATATGATAAGTTGGCTTTAAGGCTGGACATAAACTCAGAGTTTGACAACCTACCACACTGTTGAGCAGCACAGGGCTCCACAAAATCTTCCTCAACTGGAACGACAGAACACATAGGAGACACACAAGGCACCACTAACACCGACTGGTCAGCCTTCAAGGGAGGGTTTCTGTCAAAGAAAGGCTTAAGCATGTTAACATGACAGAGTCTAGTCTTCCTCCTACGTTCAGGTGTCAGGATGAGGTAATCTGTGTTGGACACCTTCTTCTCAATAACATATGGGCCAGAAAAACGAGCAGAAAGTGCAGAACCAATACTCGGCAGCAAAACTAAAACCTTATCACCAGGTTTAAACTGACGGTCCACAGCTTTCCTGTCGAAGTGCGTTTTCATTCTGGCCTGTGATTTGGAAAGTGCTTCCTTAGCTAGAGCAGTGGCCTGCTGTAATCCCTCCCGACACTTGGACACAAAATCAGACTTTTGGGCTTTGATAAGAGCATCACGAGTCAATGGGGGAGGCACCAGAGAGTTTAACTGTGGCTCTATGCTTTTAACCTTGACATACTTGGAAGTTCCAGAAGAGGGCGCACTGTCCTTAGAAAAAACAGAGGCAAGCACTGAGTCACATAAATCAACTTCAGCCTCCTGAGCACACTTTCGAGACTGGGCTCTAGTCAGAACACTCACAGAAAACACTTCGGGATGATTCTTGGCCAACTCATCTGTCTCAGAATCATGGATGGGACAATCAACAACTTCAGGGGAAGGATAGACTTTTCCACCGGCAATGTCATTTCCCATTATGAAATCTACCCCATCAATAGGAAACTGGTCACGGACTGCAACTACAAACACTCCACTCACCAGCTCGGACTCAACATGGACATAGTGCAGTGGAGCAGGTACATAACTCATACCAATACCTTTCACTATAGTGCTTGAGTGACAGTCAGTCTTAGGACCAAAGGGAAGAATACCAGACAAGATGAATGACTGGGATCCACCCGTGTCACGTAGGACTTTGACTGGGCGCTTTTCTTCTCCTGAAACTGAGACAAAGGCGTCAAAGATGAATGGTTTGAAACACTCATCAGGAGCAGACGGTTGGCTAGAGGTAACAGCAGACGGACCGGCAGGTACCGTTTTGATAAGCCCCACCCCTTTTGATGGCTTTGATATAGGCTCTTTCCGTTTCAATGCTTCACATTCCGCGATAAGATGGCCAGTCTTATGGCAATAGAAGCACTGCTTTAGCCTCTCTAACCGGGCACCATTTACTCTACCAGACTGAGCTGAGGTTTCGCCAGTTTTCAACGTCGGCTCACGCTTAAACGTGGTTCTGTGCGTAAGAGCAAATTCGTCCGCGGACACAGCGGCTTGCTCGAGCGAGGAAACTTTATGCTCATTTAGGAAGACAACTATGCGCTCTGGCAGACAGTTTTTAAAATCCTCAAGCAGGACCAGCTCACGAAGCGACGTTAAGCTGTCAATTTTACTGGCAGAACACCATCTGTCAAATAAGAGACTTTTCTCTCGCGCAAAGTCAACATAACTTTGGGTTGGCAATCTTTTAAGGCCCCGAAAACGCTGCCTGTACGCCTCCGGTACAAGTTCATAAGCCCGCAGAATTGCACCCTTAAGTTTATCATAGTTAAGACTGTCTGACACCGACAATGACGCACAAGCTTCTAAAGCTTTACCGCTTAGCTTGCATTGCAGTAAAATAGCCCACACATCCCTAGGCCAGTGCAACGCGGCTGCAATACGCTCAAACGCTCCGAAGTAGGACTCAACCTCGGACTCGCGGAAAACCGGGACTAACTGGATATTCTTTGTCACATCAAAGGAGTTATGAGGAGTAACTGCAACCGGTTGGTCAACGCTAGTAGACTGCGCCTGCAGTTCCAACTGTCGAATTTTTACCGCTGTTTCAGCCTCCATCTCAATTTTCTTTAGCTCCAGTTCACGCCTGAGCTGAAACTCTCTCTCCCTCTCCTCCTTCTGAATTCGGAGACGGGTTAAACGAACCTTCAACCGTGTGTCTACCTTAGAACCAGGAGTAGAGTCCATACTAAATCCTTCAAATGGTGGCAAAGTGCGCGGCTCCTCCTCCACCCCACTAGCGTTGTCCCGCGGGGGAGTCACCGGCAGCTGCCGCTCAAAATGCACCGGGGACGCCACTGCATCTCCCGCCGCCACACAAACTTCGTCAGGCTCGGGTAAGGACAAAACCCCCTTACTGACCAAACCCGCTAATACGGTCTCTCTCAACTCCGCTTTACGCATGGTTAATGAGACAGTAATATCAAAGTACCTGGCAATAGCACACAAATCACACTTCTTACACGAGTTCACCCCTGACCACGTAGGAGCAGCTACAAACAAGTCCAAGTCAAAGGTAGCCATTACTCACCAGAGAGACGAGCACTGATCACTTGGCTCACTCAGCTGGCCCAGCTGATCTGCTTTGTCAGCTGACGCTTCCCACCTGTGCGCAATTGAGGCGCGGCGCGCTCTTGAACAACTCGCTCGCAGACGCGCACTCCCACACACACTTATGCTCACACAATCAAACTCACACAATCATCGAAACAAAAAACACATATCCAGCCGCAAATGCACACAGCACACACACTATCCCAGATCCCTACCTAACCAGAGAATTAGCCTGTCTGTCTTCTGGGGCTTGCCGGGCTCGAGGCGACTTTAAAGGCAAAGCACAGCGGCCAAAGCCCTGTTGCGCCTACCCCCGCCAGAGAATTCACTCCACCCAGGATTCACCCCGAAAATAACAAACTAAAACAAAAAACGGGTGTCCGAAGGAATGACTGTATACAGCCAAGCTGAACACCCCCCTAACCAATCTGGGAAAGTGATATTTAACTTAGTGTGCAGGCCAGAGAAAAGGACAGAACAAACACACAGAAAGACCGGAGCACACACACACGCACACTCGCAGACATTCCCATTTAATCTACCTCCAGATGACGAGCCCCCAACTGTTACGAGCCAGGGGTGGCTAGGGGTGCTGGCACAGTAACAAGTTAATGATGGTTTTACCGGGTATGTAGAAAAAACAGGAGAATGGAGGTGTCTTGGGAAAAAAAGTCAAAACTGATCTTATATTTTTAAATAACAAAATAATGGAACTACTGCAGAAAAATCCAAGGACAAAGGAAAACGAAAGGTAGCTGCAGCACGATGACCCGTTGGCCCCAGAATGACGGTGGCTCTCGCCTTTTATGTCAGCTGATGCACTCCCCTCCAGGTGCGGCAAATCAGCTGACACGCCTTAAAAGGAAAAAACAAGGAAAGAAAAAACACTACGGCGCGATGGCCGTAACAACCAGGTTTAGACCAAGTGTAGACCTGGTTTAGACCTGGTGTAGACCTGGTTTAGACCAAGTGTAGACCTGGTTTAGACCTGGTGTAGACCTGGTTTAGACCAAGTGTAGACCTGGTTTAGACCTGGTTTAGACCTGGTTTACACCAGGTTTAGACCACACTTAGACCAGGCTTATACCTTATAACATGGTCCAGACCTGGTTTAGACCTGGTTTAGACCTGGTTCAGTAACATTTGTAGCATTAGTAGTAGTCGTAGTATTTGCAGTAGTAGTCGTAGTATTTGCAGGAGTATTTGCAGTATTTGCAGGAGTATTTGCAGTAGTATTTGCAGTAGTATTTGCAGTAGTATTTGCAGTAGTAGTCGTAGTATTTGCAGTAGTATTTGCAGTAGTATTTGCAGTAGTAGTCGTAGTATTTGCAGTAGTATTTGCAGTAGTATTTGCAGTAGTATTTGCAGTAGTATTTGCAGTAGTAGTCGTAGTATTTGCAGGAGTATTTGCAGTATTTGCAGGAGTATTTGCAGTAGTATTTGCAGGAGTATTTGCAGAAGTATTTGCAGTAGTAGTCGTAGTATTTGCAGTAGTATTTGCAGTAGTAGTAGTAGTAGTATTTGCAGTAGTAGTCGTAGTATTTGCAGTAGTAGTCGTAGTATTTGCAGTAGTATTTGCAGTAGTAGTCGTAGTATTTGCAGTAGTATTTGCAGTAGTATTTGCAGTAGTATTTGCAGTAGTATTTGCAGTAGTATTTGCAGTAGTATTTGCAGTAGTAGTAGTAGTATTTGCAGCAGTATTTGCAGTATTTGCAGGAGTATTTGCAGTAGTATTTGCAGTAGTATTTGCAGTAGTATTTGCAGTAGTATTTGCAGTAGTAGTCATAGTATTTGCAGTAGTATTTGCAGTATTTGCAGTAGTATTTGCAGTAGTAGTCGTAGTATTTGCAGTAGTATTTGCAGTAGTATTTGCAGTAGTAGTCATAGTATTTGCAGTAGTATTTGCAGTAGTAGTCATAGTATTTGCAGTAGTATTTGCAGTAGTATTTGCAGTAGTATTTGCAGTAGTAGTCGTAGTATTTGCAGTAGTATTTGCAGTAGTATTTGCAGTAGTAGTCGTAGTATTTGCAGTAGTATTTGCAGTAGTATTTGCAGTAGTATTTGCAGTAGTATTTGCAGTAATCACAGTATTTGTATTTCTCAGGTTCCGTTTCACCTTTGAGTTGTTTCTTTCCTCGGAGAAGCTGCTTCAGTTCGGACTCGAAACGGCCGACGAGCTCCACAGCTGGACCAAGGCCATCGGGAAGGTACCTGCCCCAGATGCCCTCCCGTACCCTGTACCCCTGCCCCAGATGCCCTCCCGTACCCTGTACCCCTGCCCCAGATGCCCTCCCGTACCCTGTACCCCTGCCCCAGATGCCCTCCCGTACCCTGTACCCCTGCCCCAGATGCCCTCCCGTACCCTGTACCCCTGCCCCAGATGCCCTCCCGTACCCTGTACCCCTGCCCCAGATGCCCTCCCGTACCCTGTACCCCTGCCCCAGATGCCCTCCCCTCCTGTACCCCTGTGTCAGATGCCCTCCCCTCCTGTACCCCTGTGTCAGATGCCCTCCCCTCCTGTACCCCTGCCCCAGATGCCCTCCCCGCCTGTACCCCTGTGTCAGATGCCCTCCCCTCCTGTACCCCTGTGTCAGATGCCCTCCCGTACCCTGTACCCCTACCCCAGATGCCCTCCCGTACCCTGTACCCCTGTGTCAGATGCCCTCCCCTCCTGTACCCCTGCCCCAGATGCCCTCCCCTCCTGTACCCCTGTGTCAGATGCCCTCCCGTACCCTGTACCCCTGTGTCAGATGCCCTCCCCTCCTGTACCCCTGTGTCAGATGCCCTCCCCTCCTGTACCCCTGTGTCAGATGCCCTCCCCTGTGTGTCCCCATGTGAAGTCTTTTAGTGAGAAGAGTTTCCTACATTTTTCAACGTTTTGTCGCTTTTCAAAACTAAATATTTAAAAACCGTGTTATCGGACTATAAAAAATGTACAATGAAGAAGAAACTTATCGTCCGAAAAATACAGTTCTAAACTCGGACAAAAAACAGAATTGGACCCAAAACACTAATGCTCCACTGTGTTTTTAAACTCCGCACTCCTTCACTAGGAACACGTG
This sequence comes from Odontamblyopus rebecca, assembly GCA_030686955.1. Classification (NCBI taxonomy): domain Eukaryota; kingdom Metazoa; phylum Chordata; class Actinopteri; order Gobiiformes; family Gobiidae; genus Odontamblyopus; species Odontamblyopus rebecca. The sequence goes on along the minus strand of CM060656.1, from coordinate 42,999,781 downwards.
GATGAGTTCAGATGTAGAATTGACCATCGCCTCTGAACTAAAGATAAACTGTAGCTGTGAACTTGAACTCCATTTTACTTCATGACATCACAAGGTGGAACAGAGCGATAACAGAGATCACAGACTCATGTTCATAAAGGGTGAATGTGAATGTTATAATCTGCCTTAAAGCTCATGAGAGTCACTCCTGCGTAACATCAGCCCTTTAAGCCTCTCAGCAGGAGCACGTGGCCGGTGATGTTCCGCAGTGTGTCTTTAGCCCCTCCCGGGTGGTTCTGTGCAGGCGTTCACCCCGCTGAGCTGCCACTGCCTGCTGTCGCGGGAGTTTGAGCGCGTGGGGCTGCTCCGGTACCGCGCCATGATCGACCCTCAGCAGTGGAGAGACGCCTTCTTCGTCCTGCAGAAATCCAACCTGTTCATCTGCCCGAGCGCCGACGGAGCGGCCGAGGACATCCTGAACCTGCGGCGCCTGCAGGAGCTCAGTGAGGCCGGGTTAGGCCGGGTTTAGGCCGGGTTTAGGCCGGGTTTAGGCTGGGTTTAGAGCGGGTTTAGACCGGGTTTAGTCCGGGTGAGGCCGGGTTAGGCCGGGTTTAGGCCGGGTTTAGAGCGGGTTTAGGCCGGGTTTAGAGCGGGTTTAGACCGGGTTTAGTCCAGGTTTAGAGCGGGTTCAGAGTGGGTTTAGACTGGGTTTAGTCCAGGTTTAGTCCTGGTTTAGCCCTGGTTTAGTCCTGGTTTAGACCTGGTTTAGAGCTGGTTTAGTCCTGGTTTAGTCCTGGTTTAGTCCTGGTTTAGACCTGGTTTAGCCCTGGTTTAGTCCTGGTTTAGTCCTGGTTTAGACCTGGTTTAGTCCTGGTTTAGTCCTGGTTTAGCCCTGGTTTAGTCCTGGTTTAGCCCTGGTTTAGTCCTGGTTTAATCCTGGTTTAGCTCTGGTTTAGTCCTGGTTTAGCCCTGGTTTAGTCCTGGTTTAATCCTGGTTTAGCCCTGGTTTAGTCCTGGTTTAGTCCTGGTTTAGCCCTGGTTTAGTCCTGGTTTAGTCCTGGTTTAATCCTGGTTTAGTCCTGGTTTAGTCCTGGTTTAGCTCTGGTTTAGTCCTGGTTTAGCCCTGGTTTAGTCCTGGTTTAGCCCTGGTTTAGTCCTGGTTTAGTCCTGGTTTAGCCCTGGTTTAGTCCTGGTTTAATCCTGGTTTAATCCTGGTTTAGTCCTGGTTTAGTCCTGGTTTAGTCCTGGTTTAATCCTGGTTTAATCCTGGTTTAATCCTGGTTTAGTCCTGCTATAGTCCTGGTTTAGTTCTGGTTTAGTCCTGGTTTAATCCTGGTTTAATCCTGGTTTAATCCTGGTTTAGTCCTGGTTTAGTCCTGGTTTAGTCCTGGTTTAATCCTGGTTTAGCCCTGGTTTAGCCCTGGTTTAGTCCTGGTTTAATCCTGGTTTAATCCTGGTTTAGTCCTGGTTTAGTCCTGGTTTAGCCCTGGTTTAGTCCTGCTTTAATCCTGGTTTAATCCTGGTTTAATCCTGGTTTAGTCCTGGTTTAGTCCTGGTTTAATCCTGGTTTAGTCCTGGTTTAGCCCTGGTTTAGCCCTGGTTTAGTCCTGGTTTAGTCCTTAGTCCTGATGTGCTCACGTTGTGTTTCAGGTGTTTCTTCAGAAGGAGACGGGGAGAAGGACACTCTGGTTCTGGTGGAGAGAGGACGGTGAGTTCCTCCGTCCTGCTCCCAGATTCAGTCAGATTATTCTGGGGTTTTTCACTTCTCTCACCAAACCTGAACAGGACCAGAAACGCTCAGATTGCTCAGAGGAAGACGCGTTTAAATCCATTTTCTTTTCCCCGCAGAACGCTGCACCTGCAGGGCGTGGCGCGCTCGGACTTCTCCCTGTGGTGCGCCGACATCCAGAGGGCGTCCGGAGGGAGGGGGAACTCTCTGAGGGAACAGCAGCTCAGCCGCAACGACATCCCCATCATCGTGGACAGCTGCATCGCCTTCATCACCCAGTACGGTACGAGATCGAGTTTAATCTAACGTACAAAACACACAGAGCGGCGCTAATCCAGACACAGAACGGTACGAGATAAACTCTAATCCAAGCACAGAACAGTACGAGATAAACTCTAATCCAGACACAGAACAGTACGAGATAAACTCTAATCCAAACACAGAACCGTACGAGATTAGATCTAATCCAAACACAGAACAGTACGAGATAAACTCTAATCCAAGCACAGAACGGTACGAGATAAACTCTAATCCAAACACAGAACGGTACGAAATAAACTCTAATCCAGACACAGAACAGTACGAGATAAACTCTAATCCAAACACAGAACGGTACGAGATAAACTCTAATCCAGACACAGAACAGTACGAGATAAACTCTAATCCAAACACAGAACAGTACGAGATTAACTCTAATCCAAACACAGAACAGTACGAGATTAACTCTAATCCAAACACAGAACAGTATGAGATAAACTCTAATCCAAACACAGAACAGTACGAGATTAACTCTAATCCAAACACAGAACAGTACGAGATAAACTCTAATCCAAACACAGAACGGTACGAGATAAACTCTAATCCAAACACAGAACGGTACGAGATAAACTCTAATCCAGCACAGAACGGTACGAGATAAACTCTAATCCAAACACAGAACAGTACGAGATAAACTCTAATCCAAACACAGAACGGTACGAGATAAACTCTAATCCAAACACAGAACAGTACGAGATAAACTCTAATCCAAACACAGAACGGTACGAGATAAACTCTAATCCAAACACAGAACAGTACGAGATAAACTCTAATCCAAACACAGAATAGTATGAGATAAACTCTAATCCAAACACAGAATAGTATGAGATAAACTCTAATCCAAACACAGAATAGTATGAGATAAACTCTAATCCAAACACATAACGGTACGAGATAAACTCTAATCCAAACACATAACGGTATGAGATAAACTCTAATCCAAACACAGAATAGTATGAGATAAACTCTAATCCAAACACATAACGGTATGAGATAAACTCTAATCCAAACACAGAACGGTATGAGATAAACTCTAATCCAAACACAGAATAGTATGAGATAAACTCTAATCCAAACATATAACGGTACGAGATAAACTCTAATCCAAACACAGAACAGTATGAGATAAACTCTAATCCAAACACAGAACGGTACGAGATAAACTCTAATCCAAACACAGAACCGTACGAGATAAACTCTAATCCAAACACATAACGGTACGAGATAAACTCTAATCCAAACACATAACGGTATGAGATAAACTCTAATCCAAACACAGAATAGTATGAGATAAACTCTAATCCAAACACATAACGGTATGAGATAAACTCTAATCCAAACACAGAATAGTATGAGATAAACTCTAATCCAAACACATAACGGTACGAGATAAACTCTAATCCAAACACATAACGGTATGAGATAAACTCTAATCCAAACACAGAATAGTATGAGATAAACTCTAATCCAAACACACAACCGTACGAGATAACATCTAATCCAAACACAGAACCGTACGAGATAAACTCTAATCCAAGCACAGAACGGTACGAGATAAACTCTAATCCAAACACAGAACGGTACGAGATAAACTCTAATCCAAACACAGAACAGTACGAGATAAACTCTAATCCAAACACAGAACGGTACGAGATAAAATCTAATCCAAACACAGAATAGTATGAGATAAACTCTAATCCAAACACATAACGGTACGAGATAAACTCTAATCCAAACACATAACGGTACGAGATAAACTCTAATCCAAACACATAACGGTATGAGATAAACTCTAATCCAAACACAGAACAGTACGAGATAAACTCTAATCCAATCACAGAACCGTACGAGATAAACTCTAATCCAAACACAGAACGGTACGAGATAAACTCTAATCCAAACACAGAACAGTACGAGATAAACTCTAATCCAAACACAGAACGGTACGAGATAAACTCTAATCCAAACACAGAATAGTATGAGATAAACTCTAATCCAAACACAGAATAGTATGAGATAAACTCTAATCCAAACACAGAATAGTATGAGATAAACTCTAATCCAAACACATAACGGTACGAGATAAACTCTAATCCAAACACATAACGGTATGAGATAAACTCTAATCCAAACACAGAATAGTATGAGATAAACTCTAATCCAAACACATAACGGTATGAGATAAACTCTAATCCAAACACATAACGGTACGAGATAAACTCTAATCCAAACACAGAACGGTATGAGATAAACTCTAATCCAAACATAGCAGTACGAGATAAACTCTAATCCAAACACAGAACGGTATGAGATAAACTCTAATCCAAACACAGAACGGTATGAGATAAACTCTAATCCAAACACATAACGGTATGAGATAAACTCTAATCCAAACACAGAATAGTATGAGATAAACTCTAATCCAAACACAGAACGGTATGAGATAAACTCTAATCCAAACACAGAACAGTATGAGATAAACTCTAATCCAAACACATAACGGTACGAGATAAACTCTAATCCAAACACATAACGGTACGAGATAAACTCTAATCCAAACACATAACGGTATGAGATAAACTCTAATCCAAACACAGAACGGTATGAGATAAACTCTAATCCAAACACAGAATAGTATGAGATAAACTCTAATCCAAACACATAACGGTATGAGATAAACTCTAATCCAAACACATAACGGTATGAGATAAACTCTAATCCAAACACAGAATAGTATGAGATAAACTCTAATCCAAACACAGAACAGTGAGATAAACTCTAATCCAAACACATAACGGTGAGATAAACTCTAATGAGATAAACTCTAATCCAAACACACATAACGGTATGAGATAAACTCTAATCCAAACACATAACGGTATGAGATAAACTCTAATCCAAACACATAACGGTACGAGATAAACTCTAATCCAAACACATAACGGTATGAGATAAACTCTAATCCAAACACAGAATAGTATGAGATAAACTCTAATCCAAACACATAACGGTACGAGATAAACTCTAATCCAAACACATAACGGTATGAGATAAACTCTAATCCAAACACAGAATAGTATGAGATAAACTCTAATCCAAACACATAACGGTATGAGATAAACTCTAATCCAAACACATAACGGTACGAGATAAACTCTAATCCAAACACATAACGGTATGAGATAAACTCTAATCCAAACACAGAATAGTATGAGATAAACTCTAATCCAAACACATAACGGTATGAGATAAACTCTAATCCAAACACATAACGGTATGAGATAAACTCTAATCCAAACACAGAATAGTATGAGATAAACTCTAATCCAAACACATAACGGTATGAGATAAACTCTAATCCAAACACAGAACGGTATGAGATAAACTCTAATCCAAACACAGAACGGTATGAGATAAACTCTAATCCAAACACAGAATAGTATGAGATAAACTCTAATCCAAACACATAACGGTACGAGATAAACTCTAATCCAAACACATAACGGTATGAGATAAACTCTAATCCAAACACAGAATAGTATGAGATAAACTCTAATCCAAACACATAACGGTACGAGATAAACTCTAATCCAAACACATAACGGTATGAGATAAACTCTAATCCAAACACAGAATAGTATGAGATAAACTCTAATCCAAACACATAACGGTATGAGATAAACTCTAATCCAAACACATAACGGTACGAGATAAACTCTAATCCAAACACATAACGGTATGAGATAAACTCTAATCCAAACACAGAATAGTATGAGATAAACTCTAATCCAAACACAGAACGGTATGAGATAAACTCTAATCCAAACACAGAATAGTATGAGATAAACTCTAATCCAAACACATAACGGTATGAGATAAACTCTAATCCAAACACAGAATAGTATGAGATAAACTCTAATCCAAACACATAACGGTATGAGATAAACTCTAATCCAAACACAGAATAGTATGAGATAAACTCTAATCCAAACACAGAACGGTATGAGATAAACTCTAATCCAAACACAGAACGGTATGAGATAAACTCTAATCCAAACACATAACGGTATGAGATAAACTCTAATCCAAACACATAACGGTACGAGATAAACTCTAATCCAAACACATAACGGTACGAGATAAACTCTAATCCAAACACATAACGGTATGAGATAAACTCTAATCCAAACACAGAACAGTACGAGATAAACTCTAATCCAAACACATAACGGTACGAGATAAACTCTAATCCAAACACATAACGGTATGAGATAAACTCTAATCCAAACACATAACAGAATAGTATGAGATAAACTCTAATCCAAACACATAACGGTACGAGATAAACTCTAATCCAAACACATAACGGTATGAGATAAACTCTAATCCAAACACAGAATAGTATGAGATAAACTCTAATCCAAACACAGAATAGTATGAGATAAACTCTAATCCAAACACAGAATAGTATGAGATAAACTCTAATCCAAACACATAACGGTACGAGATAAACTCTAATCCAAACACATAACGGTATGAGATAAACTCTAATCCAAACACATAACGGTATGAGATAAACTCTAATCCAAACACATAACGGTATGAGATAAACTCTAATCCAAACACAGAATAGTATGAGATAAACTCTAATCCAAACACATAACGGTATGAGATAAACTCTAATCCAAACACAGAATAGTATGAGATAAACTCTAATCCAAACACATAACGGTACGAGATAAACTCTAATCCAAACACAGAACGGTATGAGATAAACTCTAATCCAAACACAGAATAGTATGAGATAAACTCTAATCCAAACACAGAACGGTATGAGATAAACTCTAATCCAAACACATAACGGTATGAGATAAACTCTAATCCAAACACATAACGGTATGAGATAAACTCTAATCCAAACACAGCAGTACGAGATAAACTCTAATCCAAACACATAACGGTACGAGATAAACTCTAATCCAAACACATAACGGTATGAGATAAACTCTAATCCAAACACATGAGATAAACTCTAATCCAAACACAGAATAGTATGAGATAAACTCTAATCCAAACACATAACGGTACGAGATAAACTCTAATCCAAACACATAACGGTATGAGATAAACTCTAATCCAAACACAGAATAGTATGAGATAAACTCTAATCCAAACACATAACGGTACGAGATAAACTCTAATCCAAACACATAACGGTATGAGATAAACTCTAATCCAAACACATAACGGTATGAGATAAACTCTAATCCAAACACAGAACGGTATGAGATAAACTCTAATCCAAACACATAGCACGGTATGAGATAAACTCTAATCCAAACACATAACGGTATGAGATAAACTCTAATCCAAACACAGAACGGTATGAGATAAACTCTAATCCAAACACATAACGGTATGAGATAAACTCTAATCCAAACACAGATAAACTCTAATCCAAACACATGAGATAAACTCTAATCCAAACACACAGAATAGTATGAGATAAACTCTAATCCAACACACGAGATAAACTCTAATCCAAACACATAACGGTATGAGATAAACTCTAATCCAAACACAGAATAGTATGAGATAAACTCTAATCCAAACACATAACGGTATGAGATAAACTCTAATCCAAACACAGAATAGTATGAGATAAACTCTAATCCAAACACATAACGGTATGAGATAAACTCTAATCCAAACACAGAATAGTATGAGATAAACTCTAATCCAAACACATAACGGTATGAGATAAACTCTAATCCAAACACAGAATAGTATGAGATAAACTCTAATCCAAACACATAACGGTACGAGATAAACTCTAATCCAAACACATAACGGTACGAGATAAACTCTAATCCAAACACATAACGGTATGAGATAAACTCTAATCCAAACACAGAACAGTACGAGATAAACTCTAATCCAAACACAGAACGGTACGAGATAAACTCTAATCCAAACACAGAACGGTACGAGATAAACTCTAATCCAAACACATAACGGTACGAGATAAACTCTAATCCAAACACATAACGGTATGAGATAAACTCTAATCCAAACACAGAATAGTATGAGATAAACTCTAATCCAAACACAGAATAGTATGAGATAAACTCTAATCCAAACACAGAATAGTATGAGATAAACTCTAATCCAAACACATAACGGTACGAGATAAACTCTAATCCAAACACATAACGGTATGAGATAAACTCTAATCCAAACACAGAACAGTACGAGATAAACTCTAATCCAAACACAGAACAGTACGAGATAAACTCTAATCCAAACACAGAACAGTACGAGATAAACTCTAATCCAAACACAGAACGGTACGAGATAAACTCTAATCCAAACACAGAACGGTACGAGATAAACTCTAATCCAAACACAGAACGGTACGAGATAAACTCTAATCCAAACACAGAACAGTACGAGATAAACTCTAATCCAAACACAGAATAGTATGAGATAAACTCTAATCCAAACACAGAACGGTATGAGATAAACTCTAATCCAAACACAGAACAGTATGAGATAAACTCTAATCCAAACACATAACGGTACGAGATAAACTCTAATCCAAACACATAACGGTACGAGATAAACTCTAATCCAAACACATAACGGTACGAGATAAACTCTAATCCAAACACAGAACGGTATGAGATAAACTCTAATCCAAACACAGAATAGTATGAGATAAACTCTAATCCAAACATATAACGGTACGAGATAAACTCTAATCCAAACACAGAACAGTATGAGATAAACTCTAATCCAAACACAGAACAGTACGAGATAAACTCTAATCCAAACACAGAACGGTACGAGATAAACTCTAATCCAAACACAGAACAGTACGAGATAAACTCTAATCCAAACACAGAACGGTACGAGATAAACTCTAATCCAGACACATAACAGTACGAGATAAAAACTAATCCAGACACATAACGGTATGAGATAAACTCTAATCCAAACACAGAATAGTATGAGATAAACTCTAATCCAAACACATAACGGTACGAGATAAACTCTAATCCAAACACATAACGGTATGAGATAAACTCTAATCCAAACACAGAATAGTATGAGATAAACTCTAATCCAAACACAGAACGGTACGAGATAAACTCTAATCCAAACACATAACGGTACGAGATAAACTCTAATCCAAACACAGAATAGTATGAGATAAACTCTAATCCAAACACAGAACGGTATGAGATAAACTCTAATCCAAACACAGAACAGTATGAGATAAACTCTAATCCAAACACATAACGGTACGAGATAAACTCTAATCCAAACACATAACGGTACGAGATAAACTCTAATCCAAACACATAACGGTACGAGATAAACTCTAATCCAAACACAGAACGGTATGAGATAAACTCTAATCCAAACACAGAATAGTATGAGATAAACTCTAATCCAAACATATAACGGTACGAGATAAACTCTAATCCAAACACATAACGGTATGAGATAAACTCTAATCCAAACACAGAATAGTATGAGATAAACTCTAATCCAAACACATAACGGTACGAGATAAACTCTAATCCAAACACATAACGGTACGAGATAAACTCTAATCCAAACACATAACGGTACGAGATAAACTCTAATCCAAACACATAACGGTATGAGATAAACTCTAATCCAAACACAGAACAGTACGAGATAAACTCTAATCCAAACACATAACGGTACGAGATAAACTCTAATCCAAACACATAACGGTACGAGATAAACTCTAATCCAAACACATAACGGTACGAGATAAACTCTAATCCAAACACATAACGGTATGAGATAAACTCTAATCCAAACACAGAATAGTATGAGATAAACTCTAATCCAAACACAGAATAGTATGAGATAAACTCTAATCCAAACACAGAATAGTATGAGATAAACTCTAATCCAAACACATAACGGTACGAGATAAACTCTAATCCAAACACATAACGGTATGAGATAAACTCTAATCCAAACACAGAATAGTATGAGATAAACTCTAATCCAAACACATAACGGTATGAGATAAACTCTAATCCAAACACAGAATAGTATGAGATAAACTCTAATCCAAACACAGAATAGTATGAGATAAACTCTAATCCAAACACATAACGGTATGAGATAAACTCTAATCCAAACACAGAACGGTATGAGATAAACTCTAATCCAAACACAGAACGGTACGAGATAAACTCTAATCCAAACACAGAACAGTATGAGATAAACTCTAATCCAAACACAGAACAGTACGAGATAAACTCTAATCCAAACACAGAACAGTACGAGATAAACTCTAATCCAAACACAGAACGGTACGAGATAAACTCTAATCCAAACACAGAACAGTACGAGATAAACTCTAATCCAAACACAGAACAGTACGAGATAAACTCTAATCCAAACACAGAACGGTACGAGATAAACTCTAATCCAAACACAGAACGTACACACTTAATCTGAAGTGCAGCACTAACCCGGGACTGGAGGCTCCGCTGCAGATCTGTTATATAAACCTGGGCAAAAAAATGATGAAAAAATGATTTGATATTTTAAATTCTTTCATACAGTTTGTACATTTTGTGTTGGCCCAGACTTTCCGTTGTCACTTCCTGCGTCTCTCACTTTCCCCCGAGAACGACACAAACACAAACAAATCTGTCACAGAGAGAACACTCATATTCACTGAGTCACAGAGAGAACACTCATATTCACTGAGTCACAGAGAGAACACTCATATTCACTGAGTCACAGAGAGAACACTCATATTCACTGAGTCACAGAGAGAACACTCATATTCACTGAGTCACAGAGAGAACACTCATAGTCACTGAGTCGAGTGCTTTAGTCCCACAGAAGCTGAAGCAGCAGCACAAGGAAAGAGCTGCTTTTTTCAGCTCTTACAGTTTATGCAAATGAGCCGTGAGGTTTTAAATTTAGTTTGTGTAAAACATAAATGTTTAAATCTGCATTAAACTCATTCTGACCTCACACTGATGAGGCTCTGGAGTCAGGACCTTTATGTGGTGTAAAGTTGAGTTTATTTATGCAGATTAGGAACAGGAAGAATAATGTGATCACTGAATATAAAAATGTTCATTATTAATCGATAATTGATCGTTAATTTTCCCGACGATCGATGAAGAAAATGTACTCAAAGCCCGTCCCCACTGTGCACCGCCTGAAACGCTCCAGTTTAATAAACTGGAGGTTTTCAGAACATGGTGAAAGTTTTGGACGCTGCTGTACGGTGGAATCGAATCGTGAATCGAGTTTTGTTAACGATTTCTAACGTTATCTTACAAGTCAGATCTGTGGAGAGTCGGCCCCATTCACAGAAGGAATCAGTGTATTTTTAAGCAGCAAAAACATCTGGACTGAGTAAATGTGAGATGGAAATGTTTAAAGTCCCACCAGAGGATCAATATCGAAATATCGAAATATCGTATTGTTTAATGTGATGATTCAGCATCGATATCGTGGGGCTGCTGTTTCGATACATTGCCAAGAGGATTGTTTACTCTATTATTTAGTTACAGGTGCAGTTTTTGTTGCTTGTTTAGAGGAAGAAACCTCCTTTATGCGACACATTTCACATTTTCTCTGTTTTAATGATTAAAATGTTTGTGTTTGCACAGAGTTTAGTGTCACAGGCACGATTTAGCTTTTATTTTTATTGAACCGTATTGAATTGATTTGAAATATATATGTTCAGAATTAAAGCTCTCGTCTAAACGTGTTAAATAACACAAACGGTTCTTCTCTCAAACAGAAACACTCTGTTCCACCTTGTGATGTCATTCGGTAAAACACTTTAGACTTTCAACAGAAACATTTGAATAAACTCAGACCTGGAGTTCCCAGTTTGTCCTGAACGAGGTCAAAGAGCTGTTCACTTAAAAACCACCACTGTATGACATCACGAGGTGGAACGGAGCGTTTGGACAGGCGGATATTAGAGGTTTCTGTCCCGGTGTCAGGTCTGGGTCATGAAGGGATCTACAGGAAGAACGGGGCCAAGTCTCGGATCAAACTGCTGATGGAGGAGTTCCGGAAAGACGCTCGGAACGTGAAGCTGCGGATCGGAGACCACTTCATCGAGGACGTGACGGACGTCCTCAAGCGCTTCTTCAGGGAGATCGACGACCCCATTTTCATGATCGACCTGCACCCCCTGTGGCAGGAGGCCGCAAGTACGACTGCTTATGGGCTTTAAACTTCAGCTTATTTTTGGTCCTGGTCTAGTCCTGGTCTAGACCTGGTTCAGTCCTGGTCTAGTCCTGGTTTAGACCTGGTCTAGTCCTGGTTTAGTCCTGATACTCATTAACTCTGTTTTTGAACAGAAATCCCTCAGAAAAGTTCGAGACTCGACCGATACAAAGAGCTGATCCGGAGTCTCCCCCGAGTGAACAGAACCACCATGGCCGCACTCATCAGCCACCTGTACAGGTACGACCCTGACCCCACCTGTACAGGTACGACCCTGACCCCACCTGTACAGGTACGACCCTGACCCCACCTGTACAGGTACGACCCTGACCCCACCTGCACAGGTACGACCCTGACCCCACCTGTACAGGTACGACCCTGACCCCACCTGTACAGGTACGACCCTGACCCCACCTGTACAGGTACGACCCTGACCCCACCTGCACAGGTACGACCCTGACCCCACCTGCACAGGTACGACCCTGACCCCACCTGCACAGGTACGACCCTGACCCCACCTGCACAGGTACGACCCTGACCCCACCTGTACAGGTACGACCCTGACCCCACCTGTACAGGTACGACCCTGACCCCACCTGCACAGGTACGACCCTGACCCCACCTGTACAGGTACGACCCTGACCCCACCTGTACAGGTACGACCCTGACCCCACCTGCACAGGTACGACCCTGACCCCACCTGAACAGGTACGACCCTGACCCCACCTGAACAGGTACGACCCTGACCCCACCTGAACAGGTACGACCCTGACCCCACCTGAACAGGTCAGAACCCGACCCCACCTGGACAGGTACGACCCTGACCCCACCTGCACAGGTACGACCCTGACCCCACCTGCACAGGTACGACCCTGACCCCACCTGTACAGGTACGACCCTGACCCCACCTGTACAGGTACGACCCTGACCCCACCTGTACAGGTACGACCCTGACCCCACCTGTACAGGTACGACCCTGACCCCACCTGCACAGGTACGACCCTGACCCCACCTGTACAGGTACGACCCTGACCCCACCTGTACAGGTACGACCCTGACCCCACCTGTACAGGTACGACCCTGACCCCACCTGTACAGGTACGACCCTGACCCCACCTGTACAGGTACGACCCTGACCCCACCTGTACAGGTACGACCCTGACCCCACCTGTACAGGTACGACCCTGACCCCACCTGTACATCACTCTGTGATGTTTCGCTGGTCGGTTTTTCCCTCAAATTTCTTTCAGTTTAGTTTAGTCTTTATTTGTCAGGGACCATGTACAAAAGTCATGAATCTTTCTAACAGAAGAGCTGAACTGCAGCAGATTTAGCTCCTGCTACTTTCCCTCTGCAGGTGAACACACAAAATATTTACAATTTACAATAGAGCAATAAAAATACACAAAACATCACAGTTCCTAAAACCTGACGTCCTAAACTCACAGCAATAATGAGATTAAATGTAGTTGTGCTGAATTTGTGAGTAAAAATGTATAATGAGCCTGACTGATGTCAGCACGTTTGAGTGTCTAGAATGTGCTTTTGTAGGTTTGCAGTAAAATGCTGAATGTCTCCAGACTGTTTCAGAGTCTGGAACTTTATTCCACTGTTTAATAGTGAGAAATGAAAAGGCGACTGTGCAAAGGCCGAGGATCTTTGTGGAATCGTACAGTTTCTGTTTGTTGTGGACGTGTGGATCGAGTCGTCTGTTCTGAGCAAAGTTTGATCAGTGTTTTCAAGGAGGAGCAGCTTTATTCATCATTTTGAACAGAGTTTTTAGATTCGCTCTGTTGTTCCTCTGCCGTCCTCAGGGTGCAGAAATGTGCTGACCTGAACCACATGTGCACCAAGAACCTGTCGCTGCTGTTCGCCCCGAGCCTGTTCCAGACGGACGGGAAAGGAGAGCACGAGGTGAAGATCGTGGAGGATCTGATCGACAACTACCTCTACGTGTTCGACGTGAGTGAGCCAGGACTAAACCAGGACTAAACCAGGACTAAACCAGGACTAAACCAGGACTGAACCAGGACTGAACCAGGACTAAACCAGGACTAAACCGGGACTAAACCAGGACTAAACCGGGACTAAACCGGGACTAAACCGGGACTAAACCGGGACTAAACCGGGACTAAACCAGGACTAAACCAGGACTAAACCAGGACTAAACCAGGACTAAACCAGGACTAAACCAGGACAAAACCAGGACTAAACCAGGACTAAACCGGGACAAAACCGGGACTAAACCGGGACTAAACCAGGATTAAACCAGGACTAAACCAGGACTAAACCAGGACTAAACCAGGACTAAACCAGGACTGAACCAGGACTAAACCAGGACAAAACCAGGACTAAACCAGGACTAAACCAGGACTAAACCAGGACTAAACCAGGACTAAACCAGGACTGAACCAGGACTGAACCAGGACTAAACCAGGACTAAACCAGGACTAAACCGGGACTGAACCAGGACTAAACCAGGACTAAACCAGGACTAAACCGGGACTAAACCGGGACTGAACCGAGACTAAACTGGGACTAAACCGGGACTACACCGGGACTACACCGGGACTGAATCGGGTCTAACCCGGGACTAAACCGGGACTAAACTGGGACTGAACCAGGACTGAACCAGGACTGAACCAGGACTGAACCAGGACTAAACCAGGACTAAACCAGGACTGAACCAGGACTAAACCAGGACTGAACCAGGACTAAACCGACTGGACTAAACCGACTAAACCAGGACTAAACCGGGACTAAACCGGGACTAGACCGGGACTAAACCGGGACTAAACCGGGACTAAACCGGGACTAAACCGGGACTAAACCGGGACTAAACCGGGACTAAACCGGGACTAGACCGGGACTAGACCGGGACTAGACCGGGACTAAACCGGGACTAAACCGGGACTAAACCGGGACTGAACCGGGACTGAACCGGGACTAAACCGGGACTAAACCGGGACTAAACCAGGACTAAACCAGGACTAAACCGGGACTAAACCGGGACTAAATCAGGTACTAAGCCATGACTAAAAGAGGACTAAACCGGGACTAAACCGGGACTGAACCAGGACTAAACCGGGACTGAACCAGGACTAAACCAGAACTAAACCGGGACTAAACCGGGACTGAACCGGGACTGAACCAGGACTAAACCAGAACTAAACCGGGACTAAACCGGGACTGAACCAGGACTAAACCAGAACTAAACCGGGACTAAACCGGGACTGAACCAGGACTAAACCGGGACTGAACCAGGACTAAACCAGAACTAAACCAGAACTAAACCGGGACTGAACCGGGACTGAACCAGGACTAAACCGACTAAACTGGGACTGAACCGGGACTAGACCAGGACTGAACCAGGACTAAACCAGGACTAAACCAGGACTGAACCGACTGAACCGACTAAACCGGGACTAAGCCGGGACTAAACCGACTAAACCGGGACTAAACCGGGACTAGACCGGGACTAAACCGGGACTAAACAGGGACTAAACCGGGACTAAACCGACTAAGCCGACTAAACCGACTAAACCGGGACTAAACCGGGACTAAACCGGGAATAGACCGGGACTAGACCGACTAAACCGACTAAACCGGGACTAAACCGGGACTAAACCGGGACTAAACCAGGACTAAACCAGGACTAAACCAGGACTGAACCAGGACTAAACCAAGACTAAACCGGGACTAAATCAGGTACTAAGCCATGACTAAAATAGGACTGAACCAGGACTAAACCGGGACTAAACCGGGACTGAACCGGGACTGAACCGAGACTGAACCGGGACTAAACCGGGACTAAACCGGGACTAGACCAGGACTAAACCGGGACTAAACCGGGACTAGACCGGGACTAAACCGGGACTAAACCGGGACTAAACCGGGACTAAACCGGGACTAAACCGGGACTAAACCAGGACTAAACCAAGACTAAACCGGGACTAAACCGGGACTAAATCAGGTCCTAAGCCATGACTAAAATAGGACTGAACCGGGACTAAACCGGGACTAAACCGGGACTAAACCGGGACTAAACCGGGACTAGACCGGGACTGAACCGGGACTAAACCAGGACTAGACCGGGACTGAACCGGGACTAAACCGGGACTAAACCGGGACTAAACCGACTAGACCGGGACTGAACCGGGACTAAACCGGGACTAAACCGGGACTAAACCGGGACTAAACCGGGACTAGACCGGGACTGAACCGGGACTAAACCAGGACTAGACCGGGACTGAACCGGGACTAAACCGGGACTAAACCGGGACTAAACCTGGACTGAACCAGGACTGGTTTAGTAAATAATAATAAAGAGTCACTCAAACATGAGAATGAAACAGACACGACTCCAGCTGTTTCTGAGGAGGGAACGACTTCAGAACACGACTAAAAGCTCAGTTTTGCGTAACACAGCGTCTTTAAAGCTTAAGGATCTCAGGGTGTTTATTTTTGGACTTCCTGGTGTTTCCAGATCGACGAGGAGCATCAGACTCAGATGGAGCTGGAGATCAGCCTGATCACGAGCTGGAAGGACACGCAGGTGACGCTCGGTGCCGTCGGTTTAATCTTGTGAAGACTCGGAGATTTTAAAATTCCAAATCGGACGTGAAGTTCTGAGGTTTGTGTTTGTGTCCTCAGCTCTCTCAGGCCGGAGACCTCATCATAGAAGTTTATTTAGAGATGAAGATCCCAGACTGCTGCATTACTCTGAAGGTACTAATACTGCTACCTTCTCCTGGTCTTTACTTCATCTCTAAACTCTTCTCCTTCAGGTTTCTCCCACCATGTGCGCGGAGGAACTGACCAATCAGGTGCTGTACCTGAGGAACGTCCCGCCCTCCGACAGAGACGTGTGGATGACGTTCGAGGCCATAGAGGACGGACACCTCGGTAACACGAACATCCACTGGGGTTTAACGGGACTAAGTGAGAACTAACCCAGGACTCGTGTGTGTGTGTGTGTGTAGAGCGCCCCCTACACCCCAAAGAGCGCGTTCTGGAGCAGGCGCTGCAGTGGTGCAGCATGGCCGACCCCAGCAACGCCTTCCTCATCGTCAAACGAGTCCCCAAAGAGGACGCCATCCACATCTTCACCTGTGAGTCCGGGTTAGGCCGGGTTTAGACCGGGTTTAGACCGAGTTTAGACCGGGTTTAGACCGGGTTTAGACCGGGTTTAGGCCGGGTTTAGGCCGGGTTTAGACCGGGTTTAGGCCGGGTATAGACCTGCTTTAGACCGGGTTTAGACCGGGTTTAGACCGGGTTTAGGCCGGGTTTAGACCGGGTTTAGGCCGGGTTTAGGCCGGGTTTAGGCCGGGTTTAGGCCGGGTTTAGACCGGGTTTAGGCCGGGTTTAGTCTGGGTTTAGTCCTGGTTTAGTCCTGGTTTAGACCTGGTTTAGTCCTGGTTCAGTCCTGGTTTAGACCGGGTTTAGTCCTGGTCCAGTCCTGGTTTAGTCCTGGTTTAGTCCTGGTCCAGTCCTGGTTTAGTCCTGGTCCAGTCCTGGTCCAGTCCTGGTCCAGTCCTGGTCCAGTCCTGGTCCAGTCCTGGTCCAGTCCTGGTCCAGTCCTGGTCTCTGTTTGCAGCCTACAGGTGTGAGGTGATGAAGGTCGGGTTACTCAGGTGCAGGGAGGAGCCCCCGAAGCTTCTCCAGGGAAACAAGTTCCAGGAAAGAACTTTTCAGATCCACGGGAACAAACTGCTCCTGCTCAAGGACAAGAAGGTACCTGCACCAGGAGGACATGCAAACACCTCCAGGAGAACATGCAAACACCACCAGGAGAACACGCAAACACCTCCAGGAGAACATGCAAACACCACCAGGAGAACACGCAAACACCTCCAGGAGAACACGCAAACACCACCAGAAGAACACGCAAACACCACCAGAAGAACACGCACACACCACCAGAAGAACACGCACACACCTCCAGGAGAACATGCAAACACCACCAGGAGAACACGCAAACACCTCCAGGAGAACACGCAAACACCTCCAGGAGAACACGCAAACACCTCCAGGAGAACATGCAAACACCACCAGGAGAACATGCAAACACCACCAGGAGAACACGCAAACACCTCCAGGAGAACATGCAAACACCTTCAGGAGAACATGCAAACACCACCAGGAGAACATGCAAACACCACCAGGAGAACATGCAAACACCACCAGGAGAACACGCAAACACCTCCAGGAGAACACGCAAACACCTCCAGGAGAACACGCAAACACCACCAGTAGAACACGCAAACACCACCAGTAGAACACGCAAACACCAGCAGGAGAACATGCAAACACCACCAGGAGAACACGCAAACACCTCCAGGAGAACACGCAAACACCACCAGGAGAACACGCAAACACCACCAGGAGAACACGCAAACACCTCCAGGAGAACACGCAAACACCTCCAGGAGAACATGCAAACACCACCAGGAGAACATGCAAACACCACCAGGAGAACACGCAAACACCTCCAGGAGAACATGCAAACACCACCAGGAGAACATGCAAACACCACCAGGAGAACACGCAAACACCTCCAGGAGAACACGCAAACACCACCAGTAGAACACGCAAACACCACCAGTAGAACACGCAAACACCACCAGGAGAACACGCAAACACCACCAGGAGAACACGCAAACACCTCCAGGAAAACACACAAACACCACCAGGAGAACACGCAAACACCACCAGGAGAACACGCAAACACCAGCAGGAGAACACGCAAACACCACCAGAAGAACACGCAAACACCACCAGAAAAACATGCACACACCTTCACCAGAAGAACATGCACACACCTCCACCAGAAGAACATGCACACACCTCCACCAGAAGAACACGCAAACACCTCTACCAGAAGAACACGCAAACACCACCAGCAGAACATGCACACACCTCCACCAGAAGAACATGCACACACCTCCACCAGAAGAACACGCAAACACCTCTACCAGAAGAACACGCAAACACCACCAGCAGAACATGCAAACACCACCAGAAGAACATGCACACACTTCCATCAGAAGAAGACGCAAACACCTCCACCAGAAGAACACGCAAATACCACCAGGAGAACACACAAACACCACCAGGAGCACATGCACACACCTCCACCAGAAGAAGACGCAAACACCTCCACCAGAAGAACACGCAAATACCACCAGGAGAACACACAAACACCACCAGAAGAACACGCACACACCTCCACCAGAAGAACATGCAAACCCCTTAAATTAACCTCATATTGTCCTGATCTCAGAGCATCAAACCGGAGAAGGAGTGGAGCCTGAAGTCCATGAAGATTTACATCGGCATCAGGAAGAAACTCAAGGCCCCGACCAGGTCCTGATCCCAGACCTTTAGACCTGGTTTAGACCTGGTTTAGTCCGGGTTTAGTCCTGGTTTAGACCTGGTTTAGACCTGGTTTAGACCTGGTTTAGACCTGGTTTAGACCTGGTTTAGATCTGGTTTAGACCTGATTAAGACCTGGTTTAAACCTGGTTTAGACCTGGTTTAGACCCGGTTAAGACCTGGTTTAAACCTGGTTTAGACCTGGTTTAGACCTGGTTTAGTCCTGGTTTAGACCTGTTTTAGTCCTGTTTTAGTCCTGGTTTAGACCTGTTTTAGTCCTGGTTTAGACCTGTTTTAGTCCTGTTTTAGTCCTGGTTTAGACCTGTTTTAGTCCTGTTTTAGTCCTGGTTTAGACCTGTTTTAGTCCTGTTTTAGTCCTGGTTTAGACCTGTTTTAGTCCTGTTTTAGTCCTGGTTTAGACCTGTTTTAGACCTGTTTTAGTCCTGTTTTAGTCCTGTTTTAGTCCTGGTTTAGACCTGTTTTAGTCCTGTTTTAGACCTGGTTTACTGTGACCAAACCTTCTGTTTTCCCTTTGGTTGCAGATGGGGCTTCACGGTGATCTCGCACAAACACCAGCTGTGAGTTTATTCATTTATCCTAAGAGTAAATCCAGTTTTTATTTGGTTTATTTCATTTTTGTGACTCCATGTTCTCTGCTCCTGGTCGGAGCAGGTTCCTGTGCTGCAGCGGGGAGGCCGAGCTCTGGGACTGGATCACCTGTTTCCTCAAAGCTCAGGTCAGACGTCCTGCCAGAAAAAACCCAAATTAAACATTTTTATCAATAACCAATTATTAAAGCAACGTACCGAGGTTAAACTCGCAGTCCCGTCTCCGTCCACCAGGGCGCGCTCACGTCCTTTGTGTGTTTTCCTGCAGAACGATGAAGCGCCCCCTGCTGTCCTGCGCAGACACTCCTCCTCCGACATCTCCAAGCAGAAGTTCGGGACGATGCCGCTGGTTCCCATCCGGGGAGACGAGAGCAACAGCAGCATGCTCTCGGCCAATCAGACGCTGGTATGTGCTCGGGGGGCGGGGCTTAGTTGTACTCGGTCCGTCTGAAGCTAAAGTCGTTTCTAGACGAGGTGGAATTCTGTCAGGAGCCAAAAAACGGCACAGATCAGTGTTTCCTCGGTGGAGATCTCACTGTGGCAGTGAGTCTGTCAAGGCAACAAACTAGTGCAGTGATGGGGGCAAGTTCTGAACTAGTGTAGTGATGGGGGCAAGTTCTGAACTACTGTAGTGATGGGGGCAAGTTCTGAACTAGTGTAGTGATGGGGGCAAGTTCTGAACTAGTGTAGTGATGGGGGCAAGTTCTGAACTACTGTAGTGATGGGGGAAAGTTCTGAACTACTGTAGTGATGGGGGCAAGTTCTGAACTAGTGTAGTGATGGGGGCAAGTTCTGAACTAGTGTAGTGATGGGGGCAAGTTCTGAACTAGTGTAGTGATGGGGGCAAATTCTGAACTACTGTAGTGATGGGGCCAAGTTCTGAACTAGTGTAGTGATGGGGGCAAATTCTGAACTACTGTAGTGATGGGGGCAAGTTCTGAACTAGTGTAGTGATGGGGGCAAGTTCTGAACTAGTGTAGTGATGGGGGCAAGTTCTGAACTACTGTAGTGATGGGGGCAAGTTCTGAACTAGTGTAGTGATGGGGGCAAGTTCTGAACTACTGTAGTGATGGGGGCAAGTTCTGTACTAGTGCAGTGATGGGGGCAAGTTCTGAACTAGTGCAGTGATGGGGGCAAGTTCTGAACTTCTACGTAAAACACCAATTTGTTTCAGACTGAAGAAGCTTAACTCCACTTTAACCCATCTCACAACAGCCACGAGTCTAACAAACCAAACGCTCTGCCTGGTTCACTCATTAGTGTCTGGAAACGTTAGAAAACATCTTTATAAGCACCTCACACTTCCCTCTGCTGATTTCCCACTGCACAGGCCAAAGCCCAAAAGACTCGATCGACGATGTCGTTTCTAATCCCGTTTATTTACCAGTGAATTATATTTTTTGAAAAATGTTAAAAAAACACATTCCCGAACTATTTTCTTTCAACAACTTTCAGTTTCTCTTCTTCACTGTCAGTAGTCGATCTTCACTTGTTGCTTCTGGAGTCGACAGTCGAGTCTTTTGGGCTTTGGCCTGTGCAGAACAGTAGGTTTTGCCTGTAACATATATCCTACTGCTGCTACTATAAGCTCTGTACATTTTTTTTTTACAAGTCTAGAGATATTTTCTTAAGTTCTGGGTTTATATCATTACGTTTAGCTCGCAAATCTGCATGCACGTTCTGTTATTTTTAACTAAACTGCAGTAGCCCAGGAGTTAAGAGGCTGGAGTTCGAACACAAGAGAAGTTTATTTACATCAGTCCAGGACCTGGAGACACAAACACTCAGCGTCCACTCCAGTCCACTCCAGTCCAGTCCAGTCCAGTCCAGTCCAGTCCATTAATGACTTAAAACTGCTTCTGCGTCCTTCTTTAGAAAGGTCACGGTGCTGATTTACATAGATTTTGGCGCCAGATTTCTGCGGTCTGACCTCTCCAGGACAGCAGGACCAGGGAAATCAGCAGAGGGAAGTGTGAGGTGCTTATAAAGATGTTTTCTAACGTTTCCAGACACTAATGAGTGAACCAGGCAGAGCGTTTGGTTTGTTAGACTCGTGGCTGTTGTCAGATGGGTTAAAGTGGAGTTAAGCTTCTTCAGTCTGAAGCAAATTAGTGTTTTACGTGGAAGTTCAGAACTTGCCCCCATCACTGCACTAATTTGTTGTCTTGACAGACTCACTGCCACAGTGAGATCTCCACCGAGGAAACACTGATCTGTGCTGTTTTTTGGCTTCAGACAGAATTCCACCACCTCTAGGAACGACTTTATCTTCAGACGGGACAGAGTTCAGCTTTAAGTGATGACGTCCGGGTCCAACCACAAACTTCACAGATGATTTCTCGCTTTGTTTGTGTGAGACATTAACCTGTCGTAAGCGCAGGTTTAACTCAGACCCTGTATAAACCTGTGAGCTTCTGTGTTTCAGACACGACGTGAGCCTGGGCGAACTTTGGCTCCATCAAGTCTGGGTCTAATTCACTTTGTACTGAAAAAGCGCAGCACATATGTATAACTGCTGCTGTCTTTTGTCTTTTGGTCTTAAAATGTTCATATTAATCCGGCTCCATGATCCTGGGGTTTTTATCTCACTGTTTTGTCCCTAAATCAACATGAAGGACAGATCCCTGAGGCCTTCTTCACCACACAACTAGAATCACATCTGAAGGGGATTTCAGTTGTTTAAGGCTAAACTGGAGCTCGGAGATGTTGTTTCTTCATTTGGAATGATGATTTTAAACCTTTCTGTCTCCATGGAGACCAAACCAGACCCCAGTCACAGGTCAGATCTGTGGAGAGGCGACCCCGCTCAGTGTAAAACCACCTGTGGTTGATTAAATGTAAAGTAGAGCTGTTTAATGTCAGGCAGAACAATAACGTCTCACACAGTGCAGCTTTAATGTGAAGTGTCGTTAAAAAAAGGACGGACCCGGAAGATCAAACAAAAACTGTGTCCTGACTCGATCTTCTTGTTTTTCTTTAGAGGAAACTGCACGACAGACGGACCCTCTCCATGTACTTTGTAAGTCTGTTTTGACCAACGTTTTCATTGAAATTTTCCAGGACTTTTCCGCCCCTTTCCACCCTACTTCCCTCCTTTGGTAACCTGTGACTTCCTGTTTTGCAGCCGATGACGGCGCAGGCTGAGGAGGGCCCGGCCCCGGAGCCGGACTCGTTTGGGGAGCCGCTGTACGAGGAGGTGGGCGACTTCGGGCTGCAGGTGCTGCAGTCGCTGCAGACCAGCTTCAGGACCAGCGTCATCACCGAGACGCAGGAAGTCCCCGCCCGAGCGCACCTCCACCTGGTCGCCGGGGAGACGGGCGGACGTGACGCCGTCGGCGACGAGCGCCAGGACGCACCATCCAGCCCCAGCTCCGAGGAGCTGCTGCTGAAGGAGCTGCAGAGCGCGCTGGGGAAAAGTGTGGAGGAAGAACTGGTGCTGGAGGACCAACAAACACCAGAGCAGAGGACGGTAGAAGAAGAGGAGCAGCCGTATGACGTCTGAGCCAATCAGACGCCTCCTTCTTCACCTCCGCAGACGCTCAGAGGCCAAAAGAACCTGGGGCTGAGTCTGAACGTCTACAGGGATCCTGCTCGGAGCACGATTTAGGGCCCACACTGTGTTTAGTGCTGTCCAAATGTCCAGTTTCCCACAATGCACCTCTCGAAACAGTGTCTAGCGCCGGTCACTAGACTCAAAATATTCAATTCAATTCAATTTTATTTCTATATATTTCTATTTTATTTTCTATAACCTGATCTGACACAGACATCAGCAAACACACTGTCCCGTCCTCAGTCTCTCCATAAACACACCATCCTGGTGCCAGAGCAAAAACCCACCGGCAGGTGCATTGTGGGAAAATTCTCTCCAGACACTGTCGCCAACAGCTGTCGCCATGCGGCACCTTCAGACCTGAGGCTCTGAGGAACCAGTCACTTTATACAGAGCAGAGTTCAGACGGACAGACAGACGTGTGGGGGACTGGACACAGACTTATTTAGGTTGAGGGCCTCAACCAGGCAGGTGGAGCTCCATCCAGGCAGGTGGGGGCTCCATCCAGGCAGATGGGGCTCAATCCAGGCAGGTGGAGCTCCATCCAGGCAGGTGGGGCTCCATCCAGGCAGGTGGAGCTCCATCCAGGCAGGTGGAGCTCCATCCAGGCAGGTGAGTGGAGAGGGACAGAGCTAAGGTCTGGTCAGCGTCTGCTCACAGGAGGAACCTCTGGAACCTCTGGAACCTCTGGAACCTCTGGAACAGCTTCACTCCCCACAAAAAAATAAACCACAAATCTTTACGAGAGTTGGAAAAATAAGAGCGGACAGCGACAGGTGCTGAACTGGACACAACACAACGAAAGCAGAAGCTAGAAATACTATTATTATTATTCTGTAAGGTCTAAACATTTGTGAAGCCACAGACGCTCCTCACACTGTGTTTAAAACAGTGAAATAAACCCACAGATCCAAGAGAGTTCAGAACTTTTTACTGACGATTCACGTATAACTGAGGAACTAAACGTACAAAAGATGAACTTTAACAGGTAAAAGGAGGTGAAAAAACTGAGGTCGTTTTACATAATGAGCCAGAGACGCAAAATAAGACAAAAAATAAACTTTATTACTTCGATAAATTTAGCAATAATGAATTGAAAGAAACAAATCAACAAATAACATGTGAACCATAAAGAATGAGCGAAGATCCGGCATTTTAAGTAAATATTAAATCAAATACTGGACTATAAGTCGCACCAGCCAAAAAATGCAGAATGAAGAAATAAAAAACAGAGACCGAGAACCGACATTTCATCTTGAACGGCGACTTATAGAAGTTATAGTGATAAAAACAACCAAACAGAGAAGAATCTGTGTGTCGTTCGTTCGGCCATTTTTCAATATACAACCGAAAATAAGAAAACAAAAAAACAACCGTCCAAAAACCCTCCGTCCATCGATTTTCTTCCGCTTCTCCGGGCCGCGGGAGAAAATGGAGAGTTGAAAAACAACTCTTTTCTTTATTATTTGTCTCTAAAACCAAAATGAAAAAACAGATAAGGAAAAGTCCTGGAGTTTTAGTTTTGCTTTCAGCAAGTCCAGATTTCTGTTCAGTTCTCATGAGGCTGTTCTTATTATTTCTCCAGCAGGACAAACACAGTCAGGTGTTTTATTTAACAGAGACACAATAAATGCACTGACGGGATTTAGATTTTTTGTTCAAAAACTCTAAACCAAACCATAAGTTGAGGGGAAAGGTTCACATTTCATATTTAGCCCTAAAAGTCTCAGAAATTCTGCACATGTAGAAGCCGTTAAGTCCTGGAAAACTCACTTTAGGTCATGAAAAAGTCATGGAAAAGTCTTGAAATGTTGTCAGTGGGAACCGTGGATTTAACTGACGGTGAAACTTTTCCAGATAAAAACACACAAACGCAAAAAAGCCAGAGTCGCAGCTCATTTCAGAATCCCGAGTTCCCGAGGAGCACCTGAACGCAGCGTCACCTGAACGCGGCGTCACCTGAACGCAGCGTCACCGTCACGTTTCACACAAACTGTCAGACGGGGGAATATTGGGCTGTTTTACTGAGCGTCCGGCGTCATTCGCACTTTAAAAATGAGACAAACCTGCAGCGTCGGCCCAGATTTACTGGATTTTCTGGATTTTTGACACAGACGGTGGAACGTTCAAGTGCATTTGTCAAAAACTGTGGACTGTGAAGTGTAAAAAACAAACCTTTGTGAAGGAGAAAAGAGTCTTTTATAAACCGCTTTTACTGACTTTTCAGAGGGAAACGTGTCGAATGTGAAATGTCCCATAGAGAATGACTGTGTGTGTGTCGCCCTCTTCCTGTCGTCACCTGTAACTGCACCGTCCTCATGTATCTGCACACGGAAACACTTTAGTCTGGAAATAACGACGCAAATAAAGTTGCATTTGTACACAGAGAATAAATGACTCCTGTTTAGTCCTGTTTAGTCCTGTTTAGTCCTGTTCCTGCCAAATCCAGGCCAAACCAGACTGAATTTGTGCTAAAGATGTTCATTATGTTTACTTTAACTTCTCAGGTTCTTTTTTGTGGTCAGTCAAGAACAAAACAAACGAGATAAATACACCTGATGACGTTCTCTTCAAAAGAACCGAAGAATTAAGGCAAAATATGTGTCAAATCAGGTCAGTTTCATACCAAACCAAGCCACATTCTTGCCAAACCAGGCCAAATGTGTGCCAAATTTGCACCAAAAAAGATAATATTGTGCCAAACTGGGTGAAATTTGTGCCAAACCAGAACAAATTCAGCTAAATTTGTGTCAAACCAGGGCAAATATTGCCAAATTTGTGCTAAACAAAGCCAAATTCTGCAGAATTTGTGCCAAACAAGATAATAGTGTGCCAAACTAGGGGAAATTTGTGCCAAACCAGGCCAAATTCTGCAAAATTTGTGCCAAAAAAGATAATAATGTGCCAAACCAGGCCAAATTCTGCAAAGCCTTTAAGTCAGAACTCTGGGATTCATGAAAACTCTGAGACTTTTGAAAATTCTCTGGTTTTATTGTTGTATTTTACAGGAAAAGTCGCATTCACAGAACAAAACTGTAAATCATCAGATCTGAGCCTGAATCCAGAAGAAAACGGAACATTTACAGAAGCGTTTCGTCCACAGGAAAAACAGAATCACCAGAAAAACACAACAAACAAACGGGTTTGAACCAAACACAAACAGTCACATTTTCACAGGAGCTTTTATGTCATTTTGGGTCCGTCTCTAGTCCTGGTTCAGTCCTGGTCTCAGTCCTGGTCCTGGTCTCAGTCCTGGTCTCAGTCCTGGTCTCAGTCCTGGTCCTGGTCTCAGTCCTGGTCCTGGTCCTGGTCTCAGTCCTGGTCCTGGTCCTGGTCTCAGTCCTGGTCTCAGTCCTGGTCCTGGTCCTGGTCTCGGTCTCAGTCCTGGTCCGGGTCCTCGTCGCTCTGGTCCTGGTCCTGGTCTCAGTCCTGGTCCCGGTCCCGGTCCCGGTCTCAGTCCTGGTCCTGGTCCTCGTCGCTCTGGTCCTGGTCCTGGTCTCAGTCCTGGTCCTGGTCCTCGTCGCTCTGGTCCTGGTCCCGGTCTCAGTCCTGGTCCTGGTCGCTCTGGTCCTGGTCCTGGTCTCAGTCCTGGTCCGGGTCCTCGTCACTCTGGTCCTTGCCCGGCCGGTCCTCGTTGGCCCCGCTCTCGTCGATGTTCTCCAGGGAGTCGGCCCTCTGCAGGCTCAGTCCTGGTCCTGGTCCTGGTCTCAGTCCTGGTCCCAGTCCTGGTCCTGGTCCTGGTCCCGGTCTCAGTCCTGGTCCGGGTCCTCGTCGCTCTGGTCCTTGCCCGGCCGGTCCTCGTTGGCCCCGCTCTCGTCGATGTTCTCCAGGGAGTCGGCCCTCTGCAGGCTCAGTCCTGGTCCTGGTCCTGGTCTCAGTCCTGGTCCCAGTCCTGGTCCTGGTCCCGGTCCCGGTCTCAGTCCTGGTCCGGGTCCTCGTCGCTCTGGTCCTTGCCCGGCCGGTCCTCGTTGGCCCCGCTCTCGTCGATGTTCTCCAGGGAGTCGGCCCTCTGCAGGCTCAGGGCCCCGGGGTCGATGCAGGGGAGGCTGTTCTGCTCGGGGAAGATCCAGGGCTTGAGTTGGGGGCTGTGTTTGCGTTTCCACTCCGGGTATTTCAGAGACGCTTTGTAGATTTTACGCATCGCCTGAAAACACAGAAGAGACGCAGAAGTGACCAGCAGGGGGAGCAGCGGCTCTACTGCAGCCTCCTACTGCAGGGAGGGGCTGCATGGATGTCTACGGCACAATGTGCAGTCAGGAGTAACAGGAGGACTAAACCAGGACTAAACCGGGACTAAACCAGGACTAAACCAGGACTAAACCAGGACTAAACCAGGACTGAACCAGGACTGAACCAGGACTGAACCGGGACTAAACCGGGACTAAACCGGGACTAAACCGGGACTAAACCGGGACTGAACCAGGACTAAACCAGGACTGAACCAGGACTAAACCAGGACTAAACCAGGACTAAACCAGGACTAAACCGGGACTAAACCGGGACTGAACCGGGACTGAACCGGGACTGAACCGGGACTAAACCGGGACTAAACCGGGACTAAACCAGGACTAAACCAGGACTAAACCAGGACTAAACCAGGACTGAACCAGGACTGAACCAGGACTAAACCAGGACTGAACCAGGACTGAACCAGGACTAAACCAGGACTAAACCAGGACTAAACCAGGACTGAACCAGGACTAAACCAGGACTAAACCAGGACTAAACCAGGACTAAACCAGGACTGAACCAGGACTAAACCAGGACTAAACCAGGACTGAACCAGGACTAAACCAGGACTAAACCAGGACTAAACCAGGACTGAACCAGGACTAAACCAGGACTGAACCAGAACTAAACCAGGACTAAACCAGGACTAAACCAGGACTAAACCAGGACTGAACCAGGACTAAACCAGGACTGAACCAGGACTAAACCAGGACTAAACCAGGACTATCATAGGTTTCATTAATCTGATCCCCGGCAACAGTCCAGAATTCCTAATGTTTATTTGGATTTAAGTTTGTTCAGATTTATTCCGAGCTAAGCCGGTGCTTTATTCTGTTCTTAAATCTGATTTAAATCATTCCTCGATCGTGTAAACGTTTCTTCTGTCGCCGCTCTGACGCTGAGGAGGCGCTGGACTCCAACCCAAACCAGTTTTTCATAAGTTCACTGGAAGAACTGCAAATACTAAAAAGAGCGGACGGCAGAAAACATAAAAATATGAACTTTTTCAAAGCAGAAGTGGAAAAGTTTGGAGCTGGAGGTACCATGGACAGAGACCAGAAACGGGAAACAGCAGCAGCAGAAGCCGGACAGAGCGAAGGGTCAGAAACCGAGTTCAATAAAACCGATTAAACGTGTTTGAAACCTTTACTCGGGGTTATTACTTACATGGAAACGCTCAGGAGAATAAGTTCATTCGGAATTAACTCAGATTCAAAATTCTCATGTAAACGATCTTCTCATAATCTTATTTACACCGAAAACGGTTTTCCTGGTGAAACTCCTGAAGTCTGGACTTTACCTTTGGAGCCACGAGCTGAGACACTCTGTTCACCACCCACTTCGGCAACGAGCCTGGAACACAAACCAAACTGAACCAGGACCAGACCAGGACCGGGACCAGGGCCAGGGCCGGGACCAGGGCCGGGACCAGGACCAGGACCAGGACCAGGACCAGGGCCGGGACCAGGACCAGGACCAGGGCCGGGACCAGGACCAGGGCCAGGACCAGGACCAGGACCAGGACCAGGGCCGGGACCAGGGCCGGGACCGGGACCAGGACCAGGTCCAGGACCAGGTCCAAGACCAGGTCTAGACCGGGTCAGGACTACGGGCCGTACCTTTGGGGTCCACCTGGGTGAGGTAGTACAGGGTGGAGGAGGTGGGGCCCGTGGACTGGATCAGGTACCCGGTGAGCAGAGACACGGCACGAACATAATCTTTCTTTGGAGGATGAAGCTGCGAAAAGACGGGAAGAAAAGTGAAAAGAAGATGAAAAAGAAGAATAAGGAGAAGAAGAAGAAGAAGGAGAACAAGAAGAAGAAGGAGAACAAGAAGAAGAAGGAGAACAAGAAGAAGGACAAGAAGAAGGAGAACGAGAAGAAGAAGAAGGACAAGAAGAAGAAGGACAAGAAGAAGAAGGACAAGAAGAAGAAGGAGAACAAGAAGAAGAAGAAGAACAAGAAGAAGAAGGACAAGAAGAAGGAGAAGAAGAAGAAGGAGAACAAGAAGAAGAAGAAGAAGGACAAGAAGAAGAACAAGAAGAAGAAGGACAAGAAGAAGAAGGAGAACAAGAAGAAGAAGAAGGAGAACAAGAAGGAGAAGAAGAAGGAGAAGAAGAAGAAGGAGAACAAGAAGAAGAAGGACAAGAAGAAGGAGGAGAAGAAGAAGAAGAAGGAGAAGAAGAAGGAGAAGTAGGAGTAACAATAGTCGACGTCATCATCGTCGTAGTAGCAGTAGTATTCATAGTACTGGTAGTAGTAGTACTCGTAGTACTCATAGTACTGGTAGTAGTAGTACTCGTAGTACTCATAGTACTCGTAGTACTCGTAGTACTTGTAGTACTCACCGGGTGTTTGACGGAGTAGTTGATGATCAGGAAGTCGTTGCCCAGGGGAAGCCAGGACCTCATCGTGACAAAGTCTCTGTTCTTCAGCCCAGGAGGACAGCGCCCTGAAACAGAACCAGGACTAGACCAGGACTAGACCAGGACTGGACCGGGACTGGACCGGGACTGGACCGGGACTGGACCGGGACTGGACCGGGACTAGACCGGGACTAGACCGGGACTAGACCGGGACTAGACCGGGACTAGACCGGGACTAGACCGGGACTGGACCGGGACTGAACCGGGACTGAACCGGGACTGGACCGGGACTAGACCGGGACTAGACCGGGACTGGACCGGGACTGGACTAGACTAAAATAAAATAAGATAAAATAAGATAAGATCCTTTATTTGTAACCACAATCGGGAAATTTCAGTGTTGCAACAGCAAGAAAACAGCAGCAGCAGAAGCACAGAGTTAAACTCTATACAGATCTATAAAGATTATGAAATAAAAAAGTACTTACAGTAGTAGTAGTATTTATAGTAGTAGTACTAGTACTCACAGGAGTAGTAGTAGTAGTAGTAGTATTTGTAGTATTCATAGTACTCGTAGTACTCGTAGTACTCACAGGAGTTGTAGTACTCGTAGTACTCGTAGTATTTGTAGTACTCGTAGTACTCACAGTACTCGTCGTACTCGTAGTATTCGTAGTATTCGTAGTACTCGTAGTACTCACAGGAGTAGTAGTACTCGTAGTATTCGTAGTACTCACAGGAGTAGTATTCGTAGTATTCGTAGTATTCGTAGTACTCGTAGTACTCACAGGAGTAGTAGTACTCGTAGTATTCGTAGTACTCGTAGTACTCACAGGAGTAGTAGTACTCGTAGTATTCGTAGTACTCGTAGTATTCGTAGTACTCGTAGTACTCACAGGAGTAGTAGTATTCGTAGTACTCGTAGTACTCGTAGTACTCACAGGAGTAGTAGTACTCGTAGTACTCGTAGTACTCACAGGAGTAGTGGTGCTCGTGGTGCTCGTGGTACTCGTGGTACTCACAGGATTAGTGGTGTTCGTAGTGTTCGTGGTGCTCGTAGTGCTCGTGGTATTCGTGGTGCTCGTAGTGCTCGTAGTATTCGTGGTACTCGTAGTACTCACAGGAGTAGTAGTACTCGTGGTACTCGTAGTGTTTGTAGTACTCACAGGAGTGGTATTCGTAGTACTCGTAGTATTCGTAGTACTCGTAGTACTCACAGGAGTAGTAGTATTCGTAGTATTCGTAGTACTCGTAGTACTCACAGGAGTAGTAGTACTCGTAGTATTCGTAGTA
Organism: Odontamblyopus rebecca; assembly: GCA_030686955.1. NCBI lineage: Eukaryota > Metazoa > Chordata > Actinopteri > Gobiiformes > Gobiidae > Odontamblyopus > Odontamblyopus rebecca. The sequence goes on along the minus strand of CM060656.1, from coordinate 42,968,078 downwards.
CTCGTAGTACTCACAGGAGTAGTAGTACTCGTAGTATTCGTAGTACTCGTAGTACTCACAGGAGTAGTAGTACTCGTAGTACTCGTAGTACTCACAGGAGTAGTAGTACTCGTAGTATTCGTAGTATTCGTAGTACTCGTAGTACTCACAGGAGTAGTAGTACTCGTAGTACTCGTAGTACTCGTAGTACTCGTAGTACTCACAGGAGTAATATCCCACGTCTGCGTTCACCGTCAGTCGTCCGATGTCGTACGTGTCGATCATGTTCGTGTCCCACTTCTTCCTGTAGGGGGTGTCATGGAGCACGTCGTACACCGTCTCCGCGGAAACGTCTTTGCACACGATACGCATCTGTCAACACACACACACATATATATACACACATATATATATACACAGATATATACACAGATACAAACGTATATACAGATATATACACAGATACACACATATATACACAGATACACACATATATACACAGATACACACGTATATACACAGATACACACGTATATACACAGATACACACGTATATACACACATATATACACAGATATATACACAGATACACACATATATACACAGATACACACGTATATACACAGATACACACGTATATACACAGATACACGTATATACACAGATATATACACAGATACACAGATATATACACAGATACACACATATATACACAGATATACACAGATACACACAGATGCACACGTATATACACAGATACACACGTATATACGCAGATATATACACAGATACACACATATATACACAGATACACACATATATACACAGATACACGTATATACACAGATATATACACAGATACACACGTATATACGCAGATATATACACAGATACACACATATATACACAGATACACACATATATACACAGATACACTCAACAAAAATATAAACACAACACTTTTGTTTTTGCTCCCATTTGTCATGAGATGGACTCAAAGATCTAAAATTCATTCCAGATACACAATATTACCATTTCTCTCAAACATTGTTCACAAATCTGTCTAAATGTGTGATAGTGGCACTTTTGCTTTGCTGAGATAATCCATCCCACCTCACAGGTGCCACATCAAGATGCTCATCAGACACCATGATTAGTGCACAGGTGAACCTTAGACTGTCCACAATAAAAGGCCACTCTGAAATGTGCAGTTTTGTCTCACAGCAAAATGCCACAGATGGCGCAAGCATTGAGGGAGCGTACAATTGGCATGCTGACAGCAGGAATGTGTCAACCAGATCTGTGGCTCGGGCATTGAATGTTCATTTCTCCACCATAAGCCGTCTCCAAAGGCGTTTCAGAGAATATGGCAGTACATCCAACCGGCCTCACAACCGCAGACCACGTGTAACCACACCAGCCCAGGACCTCCACATCCAGCAGGTTCACCTCCAAGATCGTCTGAGACCAGCTACTCAGACAGCTGCTGAAACAATTGGTTTGCATAACCAAAGAATTTCTGCACAAACTGTCAGAAACCGTCTCAGGGAAGCTCAACTGCTCGTCGTCCTCTCTTAACCTGACTCCAGATCGTCGCCGTAACAGACTTGAGTGGGCAAATGCCCACATTCGATGGCGTCTGGCACGTTGGAGAGGTGTTCTCTTCACGGATGAATCTGGGTTTACATTGTTCAGGGCAGATGGCAGACAGCGTGTGTGGCGTCGTGTGGGTGAGCGCTTTGCTGATGTCAGTGTTGTGGATGGAGTGGCCCATGGTGGTGGTGGGGTTATGGTATGGGCAGGCATCTGTTATGGACAAAGAACACAGGTGCATTTTATTGATGGCATTTTGAATGCACAGAGATACCGTGATGAGATCCTGAGGCCCATTGTTGTGCCATACATCCATGAACATCACCTCATGTTTCAGCAAGATAATGCACGGCCCCATGTTGCAAGGATCTGTACACAATTCTTGGAAGCTGAAAATGTCCCAGTTCTTGCATGGCCAGCATACTCACCGGACATGTCACCCATTGAGCATGTTTGGGATGTGCTTGACCGGCGTATACGACAGCGCGTACCAGTTCCCACTAATATCCAGCAACTTCACACAGCCATTGAAGAGGAGTGGACCAACATTCCACAGGCCACAACTGACAATCTGATAAACTCTATGTGAAGAAGATGTGTTGCACTGCATGAGGCAAATGGTGGTCACACCAGATACTGACTGGTTCTGAGTCCCCAGACCCCCAATAAAGCAACAGCTGCACATTTCAGAGTGGCCTTTTATTGTGGACAGTCTAAGGTTCACCTGTGCACTAATCATGGTGTCTGATGAGCATCTTGATGTGGCACCTGTGAGGTGGGATGGATTATCTCAGCAAAGCAAAAGTGCCACTATCACACATTTAGACAGATTTGTGAACAATGTTTGAGAGAAATGGTAATATTGTGTATCTGGAATGAATTTTAGATCTTTGAGTCCATCTCATGACAAATGGGAGCAAAAACAAAAGTGTTGCGTTTATATTTTTGTTGAGTGTATATACACAGATACACAAGTATATACACATACACACACACACACATATATACACAGATATATACACAGATACACACACACACATATATACACAGATACACACGTATATACACAAATACACACATATATACACACATGCATACACAAATACACACATATATACACATACACACATATATACACACATATATACACAGATACACACATATATACACACATATATACACAGATATATACACAGATACACACATATATACACAGATATATACACAGATACACACATATATACACAGATACACACATATATACACAGATATATACACAGATACACACATATATACACAGATACACACGTATGTACACAGATACACACATATATACACAGATACACACGTATATACACAGATACACACACACACACATATATACACAGATACACACGTATATACACATATATACACACATATATACACAAATACACACATATATACACAGATACACACACACATATATACACACATATATACACAGATACACACATATATACACAGATACACACGTATGTACACAGATACACACATATATACACAGATACACACATATATACACAGATACACACGTATATACACAGATACACACACACACACATATATACACACGTATATACACAGATACACACATATATACACAGATACACACGTATATACACAGATACACACACACACACATATATACACAGATACACACGTATATACACAGATACACACATATATACACAAATACACACATATATACACAAATACACACATATATACACATACACACATATATACACACATATATACACAGATACACACATATATACACAGATACACACACACATATATACACAGATATATACACACACATATATACACAGATACACACACACACATATATACACATATATACACAGATACACACGTATATACACAGATACACGCACACACATATATACACAGATACACACATATACACACACACATATATACACAGATACACACATATATACACAGATACACACATATATACACAGATACACACACACATATATACACAGATATATACACAGATACACACATATATACACAGATATATACACACACATATATACACACACATATATACACACATACACACACACACATATATACACAGATACACACATACACACACACATATATACACAGATACACACATATATACACAGATACACACACACATATATACACAGATATATACACAGATACACACACATATACACACACACATATATACACAGATACACACACATATATACACAGATATATACACACACATATATACACACATATATACACAGATACACGTATATACACAGATATATACACAGATACAGATATATACACAGATACACACACACATATATACACACATATATACACAGATACACACATATATACACAGATACACACGTATGTACACAGATACACACATATATACACAGATACACGCACACACATATATACACAGATACACACATATACACACACACATATATACACAGATACACACATATATACACACACACATATATACACAGATACACACACATATATACACAGATATATACACACACATATATACACACATACACACACACACACATATATACACAGATACACACACACACATATATACACATATATACACAGATACACACGTATATACACAGATACACGCACACACATATATACACAGATACACACATATACACACACACATATATACACAGATACACACATATATATACACAGATATATACACACACATATATACACACATACACACACACACATATATACACAGATACACACACACATATATACACAGATATATACACACACATATATACACACATACACACACACACATATATACACAGATACACACATATACACACACACATATATACACAGATACACACATATATACACAGATACACACACACATATATACACAGATATATACACAGATACACACACATATACACACACACATATATACACAGATACACACACATATATACACAGATATATACACACACATATATACACACATACACACACACACATATATACACAGATACACACATACACACACACATATATACACAGATACACACACACACATATATACACATATATACACAGATACACACGTATATACACAGATACACACATATACACACACACATATATACACAGATACACACATATATACACACACACATATATACACAGATACACATATATACACAGATATATACACACACACATATATACACAGATACACACTATACACAGATATACACACACACATATACACACACACATATATACACAGATACACACACATATATACACAGATATATACACACACATATATACACACATACACACACACACATATATACACAGATATATACACAGATACACACATATATACACAGATACACACATATATACACAGATACACACACACACGTGTGTGGATGACAGGTCAAAACACAGCAAAACATCTTCGGTTTATCAGATCCCCGGATACGTGTGGACAAGGCCTTAATTTCACGATTTTGCACATAAATAAATTCCTAATCTCAGCTCCGGTATAAATTCCTCCTGTGGCCACTGTCCCCCTGAGCTCCATGTGACGGGAGCAGAACATGTGACGGGAGCAGAACGTGTGACGGGAGCAGAACATTTGCCGGGAGCAGAACATGTGACGGGAGCAGAACATGTGACGGGAGCAGAACATGTGACGGGAGCAGAACGTGTGACGGGAGCAGAACGTGTGACGGGAGCAGAACATTTGCCGGGAGCAGAACGTGTGATGGGAGCAGAACGTGTGACGGGAGCAGAACGTGTGCCGGGAGCAGAACATTTGCCGGGAGCAGAACATGTGACGGGAGCAGAACATGTGACAGGAGCAGAACGTGTGACGGGAGCAGAACGTTTGACGGGAGCAGAACGTTTGGACGGGAGCAGAACATGTGACGGGAGCAGAACGTGTGACGGGAGCAGAACGTGTGGACGGGAGCAGAACGTGTGACGGGAGCAGAACATTTGCCGGGAGCAGAACGTGTGATGGGAGCAGAACGTGTGACGGGACCAGAACGTGTGCCGGGAGCAGAACATTTGCCGGGAGCAGAACGTGTGATGGGAGCAGAACATGTGACGGGAGCAGAACGTGTGACGGGAGCAGAACATTTGCCGGGAGCAGAACGTGTGACGGGAGCAGAACGTGTGACGGGAGCAGAACGTGTGATGGGAGCAGAACGTGTGCCGGGAGCAGAACATGTGACGGGAGCAGAACATGTGACGGGAGCAGAACATGTGACGGGAGCAGAACATGTGACGGGAGCAGAACATGTGGACGGGAGCAGAACATTTGCCGGGAGCAGAACGTGTGACGGGAGCAGAACGTGTGACGGGAGCAGAACGTGTGATGGGAGCAGAACGTGTGCCGGGAGCAGAACATGTGACGGGAGCAGAACATGTGACGGGAGCAGAACATGTGACGGGAGCAGAACATGTGACGGGAGCAGAACATGTGACGGGAGCAGAACATTTGCCGGGAGCAGAACGTGTGACGGGAGCAGAACGTGTGACGGGAGCAGAACGTGTGATGGGAGCAGAACGTGTGCCGGGAGCAGAACATGTGACGGGAGCAGAACATGTGACGGGAGCAGAACATGTGACGGGAGCAGAACATGTGACGGGAGCAGAATTCTGTGGTGATGTCACACTGCCTTAAATCACACGGGGTCAGTGTTTCCTGTGGACCTGAGGTGATTTCTAATAATCGTGGAGGAGCCTGAGATCTTAATCCCGTCCAAACGCTCCGTGTTTCTCATTAGCAAAGTCAAAATTCTGCCGTAAATGACCGATTATATTTCCCCAAACACAGACGTCCGGTGATAAAACTCCAGTGGCCCCGTGTGAATCTGCATATGTTTGCTGTTGTATTTGCGCCTTTTCTATTTCTTTCTTTGTCAGTAAAACAGTGATTTTTGGGCTTTGCTAATCCCGTGCGGCGGTAATTTGCAAATGAGCGGACGTTCCCGGGTTGAACTTCTCCCATATGAATGGAGCTTTTGACTGAGACTGAAAGAGAAAAGAACGCGGAAAGAGAAGAAAAGAACAGAAAAGGAGTAATTACAACAACAAACCCTGAGATGCAGGTTCACACGGGGCCACTGGAGTGTTACCATCAGACGTCTGCGTTTGGAGAAATATAATCGCTCATTTACGTCAGAATTTTTAGTTTAGAAATGATAAACACGACGCATTCGGATGGGATTAAGATCTCAGGATCCTGCACGATTATTACAAATCACCACAGGAAACACTGACCCCGTGTGAACAGGGCTTTAGTCACACTTCTGCACAGGCTCTATGGACCCGGCACAGGCAGAACAAGCACACGTCTGTCTGTACAGGCTCTATGGACCCGGCACAGGCAGAACAAGCACTATATATAAGCTCTATATTCTGAGATCATCCACATGACTAATGAAGGTGTGTGGAGTTTAAAAACACAGTGGAGACGTCACAAAGGGAACAGAGAGTTTCCAGTTTGAGAGAAAAACTCAGCTTAATTTGTGTGTTAAACGTGTGAATGAAATAAAAGTACAACTTCAGGTCTGTGACGAGGAAACTGCACCAGAACGTTTCCTTTTTCTAAGCCACTAAACCCTGTCAGAATAAAAGCTTTAAACCCTGTCAGAATAAAAGCTTTAAACCCTGTCAGAATAAAAGCTTTAAACCCTGTCAGAATAAAAGCTTTAAACCCTGTCAGAATAAAAGCTTTAAACCCTGTCAGAATAAAAGCTTTAAACCCTGTCAGAATAAAAGCTTTAAAGCCTGTCAGAATAAAAGCTTTAACGCCCTAATGTGGAGCATTCAGACCTGACGTCTCTATGGTCACAACAAGAGCCTCCACAGTCCAGTCCAGACTTAGTCTGGACCGGTCCAGACTAAGTCCCGCTCTGGACCTCCTGGGGTCCTGTCCTGGTTCTGAAGCTCATTCCTCAAACTCTGCTCCAGTTTAAATGTCGTGGATTTGAACTCAGAGGTGCTGAATTTTGGGATGAATTTTTTTTTTTTTTTTTTATACGCCCGTGATAAAACTGGACGTATTATGGTCTGGCGCTGTCCGTCCGTCCGTCCGTGGACACTTCAAAGCTTTGAAGTTTAAAGTTCAAAGGTGACACACAGTTCCAGCTGCAGCGGTTGCTAGGCAACGGAAGAGAGAGAATACAAGACAACTACACATTACCTTGTCCGCGCTCTAGCCCGACAACCGTCTCACCTAGGAATGTCAAACTTCCAAACTGCACCAACAATTCATCTTTAACTAGGTTTGACAAATTCTAACTTAATTCTATATACAATAATTCAAAGTACGGGCGTATTTTGCCCCGCTGGAGGAGCTCTTGTTGAAATAAATGTTTGTTCGATTTCTTTTAATAATAATAATAATAACAAGAGCTCCTCCAGTGGGGCAAAATACGCCCGTACTTTGAATTATTGTATATAGAATTAAGTTAGAATTTGTCAAACCCAGTTAAAGATGAATTGTTGGTGCAGTTTGGAAGTTTGACATTCCTGAGGTGAGACGGTTGTGGAGTTAGAGCGCGGACAAGAAATTGTCCACAGACAGACGGACAGACGGACAGACAGACGGACGGATAATCAATAGGGAAATCTGGCTCTTGCAGTAGGAGTATGAGTATGACATCATCACATTCTAGAATCGGAATTCCACCAATCAGATCGCAGCAACAGAACTTAAAGACACTACAAAGCTTTGATGTGTCAAAGCTCAAAGAAGCAGAGAATGTGGGTTGTTCTCGCTTTCAGCAGCAGAACATTTGAGAAGAGAGTTCAGATCTACGGCACGTAACATAAAAGGACAGAGATGGAAGATAAAAAGACAGAGATGGAAACGATCACAGTTAGCAAGAGCGACAGACATGTCTCTGTGCAAAGATATCCATTTTCAAATACAAAACCAAACATGAACACTGTGTTCGAGGAATTGAGGAGGGAGCAGAAGTTGTGCGATGCTTTGCTCAACGTGGCCGGCGTGCAATTCCCAGCACACAAACTGGTTCTGTGTAGCTGCAGCACATACTTTAAAAGCCTCTTCACTGACTGGTCCAGCCCTGACTGCCAGGTGTTTGAGATCTCCAATGTGTCAGCTGATATCATGAAGATTATCCTGGACTACTGCTACACCGGGGTGGTGCACATCACCCAGGAAAACCTCCAGGAGCTCTTTATAGCTGCTGACTACTTAGATGTGAGCGGCATTACCGAAGTCTGCTGTCAGGTCATAGAGGAGCAAATGTCCCCCAGTAACTGCATCACTGTATGGGGTATCTCAAACAAGTACTACTACCCCCAGCTGAGGAAACAAGCCTTCTTATACGTCCTGAAGCATTTCGAAGAGGTGGTGACCAGCTCTGAAGAGTTCTTCCAGCTCTCCAGGGAAGACCTGTGTTCAGTCATTGATGATGATCGGCTGAACGTGAAGGAGGAGACCACCGTGTTAGTGGCAGTCATCAGATGGATTGCACATGCTCCTGAGGAAAGGAACCACGACTTGGCCGACCTCCTACTAAAAGTCCGTCTGGGTCTGATCCCTGTTGATGACTTCACTCAGTGCATGATTAGATATAACCTGTCCCACTACATTCATAACTGGACTGTTTGGGAGAAGATCATAAAGGTGATGTTGGATGAAAGAGCTAGGAGGTACAATGCCTCCCTGCCCCCCACTCGTCTAGTCACTCCAAGGCTGCCCAGTGCGGTGCTTATGGTTATTGGTGGCTATAGCCAAGACAGAAGAACCAACAGAATTGAAGTCTATGACAACCGCACCGATCGCTGGGTGGGTGTGGCTAATGATGACTGGACTCCAAGAGCCTATCACGGCACAGTGTTCCTTAATGGATCTGTGTACGTGATTGGAGGGTTTGACGGCAATCACCAGCTCAACACTACCTGCAAGTACGACCTGGCAATTCACACGTGGCAAGAAATGGCACCCATGCATTCACATAGGAGCAGCGTTAGTGTGACTTTGCTGGATGGTTTGATCTACGCGATAGGCGGGTTCGATGGACGGGACAGGCTGAAGACAGCCGAAAGGTACTTGCCAGTGACCAATCAGTGGACCATGATTTCACCTATGAACGAACAGAGGAGCAATGCCAGCAGCACAGTGTACAATGGAAAGATCTACATTTGTGGAGGTTTTACTGGTGAACATTGCCTGGCATCAGCTGAGACTTACAACCCACTAACCGAACAGTGGACCATGATAGCAGATATGTCCACCATGCGCACTGGGCTCAATGTCATCGCCTATGCCAGTGAAATCTACGCTGTTGGTGGGTTTAATGTGTATTCCTGTTTGAACACTGTTGAAGCCTATAACCCCGCAACCAACACGTGGCGCCCCCTACCCAACATGTGGACCAGGCGCAGCCACTTTGGCATTGAGGTTGTTGACAATCAGCTATATGTTGTAGGCGGGGACAATCTGGGCACCATTCATTGTGCTTGTGAATGTTTTGATGCAAGGACCGGAGTTTGGACTCGGGTGCAGGACATGGAGATCCCTCGTGCTGCCCTGAGCTGCTGTGTGGTGTTTGACCTTCCCAACATGGCCGACTTTGCTCCGCCCCACCCTCCTCCTCATGACGATTCCACTGAGGAGTAGATGCGCACTCATTTAAATAAAAGCATCTATTAACTGCAAAAAAGTGTTCAGTTTGGAAGTTTGACATTCCTAGGTGAGACGGTTGTCGAGTTAGAGCGCGGACAAGAAATTGTCCACGGACAGACGGACAGACGGACAGACGGACAGACGGACAGACAGACGGACGGATAATCAATAGGGAAATCTGGCTCTTGCAGTAGGAGTATGAGTATGACATCATCACATTCTAGAATCGGAATTCCACCAATCAGATCGCAGCAACAGAACTTAAAGACACTACAAAGCTTTGAAGTGTCAAAGCTCAAAGAAGCAGAGAATGTGGGTTGTTCTCGCTTTCAGCAGCAGAACATTTGAGAAGAGAGTTCAGATCTACGGCACGTAACATAAAAGGACAGAGATGGAAGATAAAAAGACAGAGATGGAAACGATCACAGTTAGCAAGAGCGACGGGCAGGTTTTTGCAAAGGGTCGAGTTTCGAAGTGTCCACAGATGGACGGACGGACAGACGGACGGACAGACGGACGGACAGCGCCATACCATAATACGTCCCGTCTTAGAACGGGCGTATAATAATACAGTTTATTTATGAGGCGTTTTTCTGGACACTCAGAGTCGCCTTAAAACAACAGAAACAAATGAAGAACCGTTAAAACAAAACCAACAGTTCCAGTTGTATTTAGTCGTGTGTTCCACAGTATTTGAGTTGATCGAGTGTATTTTATTGACCTACATTAGTTATCAGCCTTTTGGAGACTTCTGTAAAATGTTTTGGGCTGATGGATTAAACCGGAGCCCAGAAGAAACTCATCCAGACACAGGGAGAACATGCAAACTCCACACTTTCTGTCCTTGTCAAAGAGACGAGTCCATTGTTATTGGTGCTGTAGAAATAAAATGGAACTGCAGGAGCTGAAATGAAAAACCTTCATCCACATTCACACAGATGAGTGGATCCTGGTGATTCCACAGTGGAGATTAAAGCGGTTTATTTGTTTCTCCTTTAGTCTGAGCAGAACATGACTCCAAATGAGTAAATGTGACATAAGGAAAGTATAAAGTGTGATCCTCATGTGCAAACAGCAGCAAACCCACTGTCTCTGATCCAAAGAAACAACTATGGACACAAATGGTACAAATATGATGTAAAAACACAGATGGAAATGATTTGTATTTTTATTTAACATTCTGTTATTTACTGATTTCCTGGATCAGGTTTTCCACTACAAAAAAGGATTTTCTAGCATCGTTAAACTCACTTGAATTAAGCAGATTCATCTTAAAAGATTTTAAGATTTTTTTTTACTGAATAAGATGAGTTTTTTTTACTTGTTTCAAGATATTCATCCTGATTTATCTTATCTCGATATTACAACTTATTCTAAGCACTTTTTATATGAACTCAGTCCAGGTTAAGCCTCTTTAACTTCCTTCCCAAACCAATAAGGGGAAAAATGTATACTTGAAACTCGTGTTTTCTGCTCAGAACAAGATTCAGATTTCGTCTTGTTTTAAGAAAACTTGGTGAGTGAAAATTTCTTACTGCACTGGCAGAAAATTTCACTTAAAATAGGCATTTTTACCTCAAAATTGGTATTTTTTTCTTCTTTTTGACCGGCCTTTTTTGCAGAGCAGTAAAATCAGACTGAAGCAGCTCCATTAGAAGAACCTGAGGATAAAGGATTTCCCTGACACAGTTTAAAATAAGTTGTTTGGACAGAACCGGAGCCTCGGATATCAGGGCAGGACATTTGTGGCCCCAACATGAGCCCCGGGGGCAGCAGCAGTGACAGATCCTGGATAACATGAGCCCCGGGGGCAGCAGCAGTGACAGATCCTGGATAACATGAGCCCCGGGGGCAGCAGCAGTGACAGATCCTGGATGTGGTTTCTGCAGGAGCCACATCAGAGCTCACAGATCACCCGGAGCTCAGCCCTGCTCCTGTTTCTCAGATCCAGTGACTAATGGTCCCTGTAATGTCCCTCCGAGCCACCGTACGCCTCATTACTGGGCCGCCCCAGGTCCAGGTGGGCCAGTGGGACGGCCCAGTTTGAGCCGCATCTCGTTCCTCTTTCCTCGCCTCTTCCTCCTCGCCTCCTCCTCCTCGATTCCTCTCCTCGATCCTCCGGTTTTCGCGTCGTATTAAGCGGCGTCTCAAACCCACAGAAGGAAGGAAAGAGTAAAACTGAGAAAGAATCAAACTTTATCTGCCTCAGCGAGGAGTTCAGATCCTCTCTCCTCACGTCATCTCCTCTGTGGGCGGGACTTCCTCACCCACTTCCTGCAGAATCAAGGAGAAGGAAGCGAGGAAAGAGAAACAAGATGCGGCCGACATCTGAACAGTAGTAATAGTAGAAGCAGCTGTTCTGTGCGTCGTGTTCTGCGCTCTGATTGGCTGTTCTGTGCGTCGTGTTCTGCGCTCTGATTGGCTGTTCTGTGCGTCGTGTTCTGCGCTCTGATTGGCTGTTCTGTGCGTCGTGTTCTGCGCTCTGATTGGCTGTTCTGTGCGTCGTGTTCTGCGCTCTGATTGGCTGTTCTGTGCGTCGTGTTCTGCGCTCTGATTGGCAGAATGGAGTGAATCTTTGTACATTTGATGTTTTATGTTTACTTTGTTATTACAGAAAATAAATATAGATTAGAATAACTGTAAAAGTGAAGCTGACGACTCCGGGTTATTTTCAGAACATGACCCTTGTGATAAACGAGGGACCAAGGTATGGCTTTGTCTGGAATGTTCCGCAGTGTGGCATTAAAGCTTTCTATCTTCAAGGAGACCAAACCGGACCAAGTGACAGGTCAGATCTGTGGAGAGGCGACCCCGCTCACAGCCAGAGTGAATGTTTTCCTCGACGTCTTTGAGCTATAAAACATCCCAGACACTGAAACGAGTCCATTGGAGTCTCGCCGCTGGGACCTGAGCCCCGTGTGCCGCCGGAAACCATCAGCAACATTCCCAAAGTGGAGGAAGGGGCGGTCGGGGGAGTGCCTGCGGTGTTCAGTGTCCCTGGGCCACCGTAGCTGCGCTGAGGCGTCTTTTCCACTGGCCTCTCTGGTTTCGCTGTAACTCTATCAGCGCCTCCTGCTCCACGTTAAACTTTGATGGGCTCATGTCTCGCTGCGCTCACACTGCACTTGTGTTACTGTACGTCTGTGGTTTAACTTTACCTGCACGTTTCTATAATAATGCCTGATCTGACGTCAGTCCTGCTCCCACAAACGCACCTGGGGTCGTGTTCCACCCTGTGATGTCACGTGGTGGTACAGGAAGTGCTCCACACACCTTCACTAAACCCATTTGGATCATTTCAGCCCTGAAAGTGCCGATTTCTACTGAACCAAAAGGTAAAAGGAGGTGGAACAGAGCGTTTTGAATGATAAAGAGTCACTCAAACGTGTGAATGAAACAAACACGACTCCAGCTGTGTTTTTGATGAGGAAACTTTATAACACGGCTTAAAGCTCAAAACATACGATTTTGTGTCATGTAAGACCTGCACTACAAAAAAAGGATTTTCTAGCCTAGTTAAACTAACTTGAATTAAGCAGATTGATCTTGTTTTACTTAATAAGATGACATTTTTTAAAAATTGTTTCAAGATATTTCATCCTGATTTATCTTATCTCGATATTACAACTTATTCTAAGCACTTTTTATATTAACTCAGTCCAGGTTAAGCCTCTTTAACTTCCTTCTCAAACCAATAAGGGGAAAAATCTGTCCATAAATACTTGAAACTCGTGTTTTCTGCTGAGAACAAGATTCATATTTCGTCTTGTTTTAGGAAAACTTGGTAAGTGAAAATTTCTTACTGCACTGGCAGAAAATTTCACTTAAAATAGGCATTTTTACCTCAAAATTGGTATTTTTTAAATTATTTTTTGACAAGCCTTTTTTGCGGTGTTTTTTGTGGTGTTTAAGCTCCTTGAGATTTCGTTTTAAATGATCATCTCTCACTGCTCACTCATCTGTTCTAGTCTAGGCCACGTATGTCCAAACATACAACCACAAATCGTACTTTTTACTGCAGTTTTTTAAATCTGCCCTGATCGAGCAAATGTCCTTCTGAGGGTCTGAGCCTGAGCAAAGGTCTGAGGCTCAAACCTGTTATAAAAGCACAGATCTGAGTGACTCACTGTTCTGACCCTCAGTCTGACCCTCAGTCTGACCCTCAGTCTGACCCTCAGTCTGACCCTCAGTCTGACCCTCAGTCTGACCCTCGACTCACTGTTCTGACCCTCAGTCTGACCCTCGGTCTGACCCTCATTCTGACCCTCAGTCTGACCCCCAGTCTGACCCTCAGTCTGACCCTCAGTCTGACCCCCAGTCTGACCCCCAGTCTGACCCCCAGTCTGACCCTCAGTCTGACCCCCAGTCTGACCCTCAGTCTGACCCTCAGTCTGACCCCCAGTCTGACCCTCAGTCTGACCCTCAGTCTGACCCCCAGTCTGACCCTCAGTCTGACCCTCAGTCTGACCCCCAGTCTGACCCTCAGTCTGACCCCCAGTCTGACCCTCAGTCTGACCCTCAGTCTGACCCTCAGTCTGACCCCCAGTCTGACCCTCAGTCTGACCCTCAGTCTGACCCTCAGTCTGACCCCCAGTCTGACCCTCAGTCTGACCCTCGATCGGCCTCACGCTGCTCTGTGTTTAATACGTGGCCCTGGATGAAAAAGTTTGGAAACGCCCGGTTTAGGCTTTCGAGCTCCGGAAACTCGCTCATGTGACGATAAACCGGGACGAGGGGCTTTGTTCCTCTCACACACCCGGGACACTGTCCTGCAGAAGTCGGACGCAGGAAGACGGCGCCAAAACTCATTTAAATCAGCTGTTCAGACGTGGAAACATCACAGTCGACAGTCGAAACTGTCAGGTATGAAAACAAACTCTTGGCCTGAAGAAAAGAATCTAATAAAAGAAATTATCGGAAGACCAAATGAACCTCGTTGGGCTGGTTTAGTCTCAGTTCAGACCTGGTTTAGTTTGGGTTTGGAGCAGGATGATCCCTGAGTGAGACCAGGTTCAAACCTCCGTGAAGTTGGTCCCATCAGACACAAACCTCCAAAAATTGAGTCAATCGTTTGTGTGATTCTGGTTCTTCAGATATTCACAGTTTTATTTTGGCCGATGACGTCGTCCAGAACCTCAGAATGTGAAACAGCCTCAAAACAGAAGAAAATGATGTCAAACGTTTGTATTTGGTTTGTGCTGTTTTGTGCTGTGACAGTTTCATTTGTGTGAGTTTATTTCTAAAATTCTTCATTATTATTTCTGTGGTAATTACAGGACGTCATTTCTGCTCAGCTGACGGAGACAAACTCCACAAAACTAGAGAAGAGAAACGACCTGAGGCTGAGGAAAAGTCTGTGTTATTCCATAAAATATAAATTAAAAGCAAATGACTAAAGACTGAAACAGACTTTTCCTCAGCCTCAGATCGTTTATCGGCACTAGTTTTGTGGAGTTTTGCTGAAGCCGCTGCCTCGGCTGAGCAGAAATGACGTCCTATAATAGACGATTATCACAACAGCAGGAAGTGTCTCGATGTTGAGTTTCACAGCTTCCGGTCGATGTTTTTCTACGGCAAAATCCCTGTGGAAAAGTGTGTTCATAAATCTGCCCCAACACCAAACATTTAATCTGTGAACATCTGTAGAGTTTAAACTGCACAAATCTCAGTCTGTGTGAATATCGACATCACAAAATCCATTCTTAATTGTAATTGTAGATTCAGTCTGAACAAGTTCCTTCTGTTTCCTCCAGGACCAGAACATTAGTGTTGCTCAGTCGTTTCACTGATGCTCGTCGTTGTTTCCTTTAAGTTTTCGTCTTTCTTCCCTTGATCGTTGTGGATAAATTCTTCATGGACAGAATCTGTTCTTTGTTCCTTGTTGGATGTAGATTTGGTGTTGGGGCAGATTTATGAAGCTGCTCAAAAATATGACACACTTTTCCACAGGGATTTTGCCGTCGAAAAGCATCGACCGGAAGCTGCGAGACTCAACATCACGACACTTCCCATTGTGATAATCGTCTATTATGTGACTTCATTTCCGCTCATCTGAAGAGAAGAGAAACGATCTGAGGCTGTGGAAAAGTCTGGATCAGTTTTTTGTTTTTGACTTATTTTCTAGAATAATTCAGACTTTTCCTCAGCCTCAGGTCGTGTCTCTTCACTAGTTTTGCGGAAATGACGTGATATAATTTTTGATAAAATAATAATGAATAATTTTAGAAATAAACTCACACAAATGAAACTGTCACAGCACAAAACAGCACAAACCAAATACAAACGTTTGACATCATTTTCTTCCTGTTTTGAGGCTGTTTCACATTCTGAGGTTCTGGACGACGTCATCGACCAAAATAAAACTGTGAATATCTGAAGAACCAGAATGGCAGAAATGTTTGCCACAGTTTTGGTGCAGGTTGGTGTTGGCCGGGGCTTCGTGCAGGTCCGTTTCCGTGTGTCTGGTCGGTTCGTGTGGTGGATGGAGGTCAGTGTGTCGCGCTCAGAGGAAAGTCTCATTAAAACGGTCAGAGATCGGGGGGAATCTGATCAGACGTGGATCAGAGCTGAGGGCGGCTCACTCCATCTGTGAGGAAGTGGGACACGATCTCGTACCACAAGAGACAAAACTGCCACGAGATCATGCGCACGGGAGGAAAACTATCTCTTTACATTTTGGATGGGACAAAACAGGGTTAAGTGCTGTCGAAGGCCGAGTTACTTCTTTGGAAGTTGTAGTTCCGGAAAAGCAGCTCTACACTGACACACGAATGGGAAATAAAGTAAAAATGGATGGAATCTGTTCTCAGTTTGGTTCTAGTGGAGCCGATCTCGTGTCTCGTCTCATCCCTAATGGTCAAACATCAGAATTAGCGAAAGATCCAGAGTTAAATCTGTCTCCACAACACTGTTTGATTCACAGTAAAAGGTCTGAGGGTGAGTTTGGAGTCAGTTTTAGTATAATTTAATTATAATCAGCCCAAAATACTCAAAAACTCAAAAATATTATCAAAGCTTCATCGGCCTCTGGTCACTCTAGATTCTAAAGCATCTGTATCGCATCAGTGAGGAAAACAAAACAAAATGATGATTATTATTAATAATTATTATTATATTATTATAATTAATTAATTAATAATTAATAATTTCAGACACAAATATTCTTCAGTCCATAGTTTAAAACAAAACTGGATTAAAAAGCACCTGGTTCAGTGCAGTCGGGTGTAAGAAGAACCTGATTCAGTGACACTTCACTGCTCAGTTCTTCAGTCCATTCAAAATGCTGCTGAAGAAGAAGATTTTTCACTCAAATGTATTAGTTGTGTTCACTGTTCTCATGTATGAAAAAGGTCATAAATTATATTTCATACAAATTTGTTCACGTGAAGGTTTAGTCGAGGATATTATTATAAGTGATTATTGATAAAACCCAAACCTGCAGCTTCACCACAGGCTTCAGAACAGGTTTATCCACAGAGACTCTGGGCCACTGCATCAGAACTATTACGTCACATTTATTATTCTGACATGAGTTTTATTTTTGTATTTCTCGATGTTTGTTGATGCAGGGCCGGTGTATGTGAACGATCTGTGCTCTGCAAATGACTCATTAAACTTTGAACCTTGAACCTAAATTGCGATATATCCTCCACTGGTTTAGTATTGGGACATATCGAATCCTGATGTGTATCGTATCGTCAGACTTAATGCTCAGCCCGAGTGCACAGAGCTCATTTAAAGTGTTTCCTCAGACTCGTCCTGGAGTTTTCAGACGTCACACTTTAATCTGAACTTTGTTTTAACAGAATCTGACCAGAAAGAACTTCTTTATCGTAATTTCTGGACTATAAACTTTGGTCTCACATTTTGAACTCTGTTATACAACGATACGGCGAATATATGAATGGATTATTAGTTTATGCACGAAAACAGTTCATCACCGTGTGTAAAATAAGTTCTGATGCTAAATGAAGATTTGTGAGTGAGATTCATTTTAACCCTCGAAGACCCACGACATCGTCCACGACTCTGAGGAATATGTTTCTATAACCGCAGAACTTTCTAAGTGTAAAAGACAGAAACGTCCTTTTCCCCTCTGAAAGTGCAGACATAGAGGTTTCCGTACATTTCTGCGGCTTTATCCTACGTCACACTCACGCTGTGTGATGACGGGAGCAAAACGAGTGTCCAACAGGAACTTTGTTTTCCCCAAACTCATGCGCTCCGTCCATTTTGATGGAGCCAAACTTTGCCAAAGAGTGAAGTGAGTCAAGATGGTCGACTCCTCTGACTGTGTGTGTTTATAACGAGGGAAAAAGTCGCTCTAAGTGGAGTTAATTCTCACACACATGGAAAATGACACATCTTGGTGTGTGTAATTGTGCATCTCTTTCTATTTTTATTTAAAGGTTTATTTCAGTCCAAATGAACAAATCCAAATGTAATTTCCACCCTGGAAATGCAGAAGTGCTGTGGCTCTGGCCCTGGACCTGACAGGAGCTGTTTCCAGGACTGGACCAGGAAAGTCATGGAGCCACTGCACTTTTTTGTTTTTAGGGCAATAAGGAGATTTTTAATTTACTTACAGACTTGAGATTTTGTATTTTTGTAGCTCAGGCCCTAAATTAAGCATTTTTATGTCCAAAAAGTTGTTTCTACATGTTTGCTGTGGGTTTTGTATAAAAGAGTGAATTTTATTTTCTGTTTTTTTTTTTTCATCTCTATTTCTGGTCCTGTAGCTTTTCTCACAGCCTCATGACACAACTACAGCAGCAGATTGTGAAATAACAGGTTGGACTGAACAAAAGGAGGCAGAACACTTCATTAGGGGTAAAAGGGGCAGTTTGAAAAGTGACATTAAGAACAAAATCCAGGCGAGGAGAAATGTACTAAAACTGCCCTCAGGTCTTCAGGTGTTAAATGCAGGAGAGGCGAAAATGACGAGAAGAAACGTCTCAAACTTTAGTCAGACATCCACACACCTATCCCCGCCCCCAAGAGTGACACACCTATCCCCGCCCCCAAGAGGGACACACCTATCCCCGCCCCCAAGAGGGACACACCTATCCCCGCCCCCAAGAGTGACACACCTATCCCCGCCCCCAAGAGGGACACACCTGTCCCCGTCCCCAAGAGAGACACACCTATCCCCGTCCCCAAGAGAGACACACCTATCCCCGCCCCAAGAGGGACACACCTATCCCCGCCCCCAAGAGTGACACACCTATCCCCGCCCCCAAGAGGGACACACCTATCCCCGCCCCCAAGAGGGACACACCTATCCCCGCCCCCAAGAGGGACACACCTGTCCCCGCCCCCTAAAATCTGCTGAAATCCACCAAGACCCTGACATGATACAGACAGGACGGAGGCTTTTTGTGCAGGAGACATTCGCCGTGTCACAGGCTGTTTGGGAAAACGTGTGAACTGATATTTAAAAATGTAAAAAAATCTTTCTGTGCAAAAATCTGAAGTTAAACCGCGGACACCAGCTGCTTATAGACACGTGCGGCCTGTATATGTACTTTATTTTCTTTTAAAATGCAGTTGGTGCGGCTCATATTCAGGTGCGCTCAATAGTCTGAACATTACGGTAACAGAAACTACGTCAGCTGAGCTCATTTGTGCCGTTAAACGTCCTTTTAGCCAACAGGCACGCTCACCTTTTTGTTGAAACACGTAAACACGACGGATCAGTGGCTCCTGGGGACGTACTTGTGTTTTTTTTAGTGTTTGCTGATGTGTGGCAGCTGAACATTGCACCACAGACACACATGTAGAGCCCATCAGCGTGACCCTAACCCGGAGCAGGTGCAGACCGAGCTCAGAGGAGCACAGAAAGTCCGAGTCGGGTTTGAGCCTGAGAACTGAGCGGCTTTAATAATTCAGCAGGTCTTTCAGAAGCACTGAGGTGTTTGTCCTTCTGCTTTAATGTAAGAAACACGAAACCAGGACTGGAGAAACACACCAATATAAACCAGACCTAAACCAGACCTAAACCAGACCTAAACTAGACCTAAACCAGACCTAAACCAGACCTAAACCAGACCTAAACCAGACCTAAACTAGACCTAAACCAGACCTAAACCAGACCTAAACCAGACCTAAACTAGACCTAAACCAGACCTAAACCAGACCTAAACTAGACTTAAACCAGACCCAAACCAGACCTAAACTAGACCTAAACCAGACCTAAACCAGACCTAAACTAGACCTAAACCAGACCTAAACCAGACCTAAACTAGACCTAAACCAGACCTAAACTAGACCTAAACCAGACCTAAACCAGACCTAAACCAGACCTAAACCAGACCTAAACCAGACCTAAACCAGACCTAAACTAGACCTAAACCAGACCTAAACCAGACCTAAACTAGACCTAAACTAGACCTAAACCAGACCTAAACCAGACCTAAACCAGACCTAAACTAGACCTAAACCAGACCTAAACTAGACCTAAACCAGACCTAAACCAGACCTAAACTAGACCTAAACCAGACCTAAACCAGACCTAAACTAGACCTAAACCAGACCTAAACCAGACCTAAACCAGACCTAAACCAGACCTAAACCAGACCCAAACCAGACCCAGACCTAAACTAGACCTAAACCAGACCTAAACCAGACCTAAACCAGACCTAAACCAGACCTAAACCAGACCTAAACCAGACCTAAACCAGACCTAAACCAGACCTAAACCAGACCTAAACCAGACCTAAACCAGACCCAAACCAGACCTAAACCAGACCTAAACCAGACCCAAACCAGACCTAAACCAGACCCAAACCAGACCTAAACCAGACCTAAACTAGACCTAAACCAGACCTAAACCAGACTTAAACCAGACCTAAACCAGACCTAAACTAGACCCAAACCAGACCTAAACTAGACCTAAACTAGACCTAAACCAGACCTAAACTAGACCTAAACCAGACCTAAACCAGACCTAAACTAGACTTAAACCAGACCTAAACTAGACCTAAACCAGACCTAAACCAGACCTAAACTAGACCTAAACCAGACCTAAACCAGACCTAAACCAGACCTAAACCAGACCTAAACTAGACCTAAACCAGACCTAAACTAGACCTAAACCAGACCTAAACCAGACGTAAACCGGACCTAAACCGGACCTAAACCGGACCTAAACCGGACCTAAACCAGACCTAAACTAGACCTAAACCAGACCTAAACCAGACCTAAACTAGACCTAAACCAGACCTAAACCAGACCTAAACCAGACCTAAACCAGACCTAAACCAGACCTAAACCAGACCTAAACCAGACCTAAACTAGACCTAAACCAGACCTAAACAAGACCTAAACCAGACCTAAACCAGACCTAAGCTAGACCTAAACCAGACCTAAACTAGACCTAAACCAGACCTAAACTAGACCTAAACCAGACCTAAACCAGATGTAAACCAGACCTAAACCAGACCTAAACCAGACCCAGACCTAAACCAGACCCAGACCTAAACTAGACCTAAACCAGACCTAAACCAGACCTAAACCAGACCTAAACCAGACCTAAACCAGACCTAAACCAGACCTAAACTAGACCTAAACCAGACCTAAACCAGACCTAAACCAGACCTAAACCAGACCTAAACCAGACCTAAACCAGACCTAAACCAGACCTAAACTAGACCTAAACCAGACCTAAACCAGACCTAAACTAGACCTAAACCAGACCTAAACCAGACCTAAACCAGACCTAAACTAGACCTAAACCAGACCTAAACCAGACCGAAACCAGACCGAAACCAGACCGAAACCAGACCCAGACCTAAACCAGACCCAGACCTAAACCAGACCCAGACCCTTCAGACGTGGACTCTGCTCTGCCACACGGGGGCGCCCTAAAGCTGCTCTTCTGCTCCTGTGTGAACCTAAAACCTTCTGCACGAGTCTGCAGGGATAAGAGCTGCTGCAGGGATCAGAGCTGCTGCAGGGCTAAGAGCTGCTGCAGGGCTAAGAGCTGCTGCAGGGATAAGAGCTGCTGCAGGGATAAGAGCTGCTGCAGGGATCAGAGCTGCTGCAGGGATAAGAGCTGCTGCAGGGCTAAGAGCTGCTGCAGGGCTAAGAGCTGCTGCAGGGATAAGAGCTGCTGCAGGGCTAAGAGCTGCTGCAGGGATAAGAGCTGCTGCAGGGATAAGAGCTGCTGCAGGGCTAAGAGCTGCTGCAGGGATAAGAGCTGCTGCAGGGATAAGAGCTGCTGATGAATGCAGTCATTTAAAACACTGTCATTTAAAACACTCCCGCTTTAAACCGTGGGCTTTCTAACAGTATTTCACTTTAAACTGTGGCTTTCTAACAGTATTTCACGTGTTTGTGTCGTGGTTGTGACCTCGAGCGTCCAGAACAGCGTCTGATAAATCATGTGTTATTTTTCTCTTGTTTCTATGGAAACGCCCTCAGACTCTGACCGCTCTGTCCTGTTGGCACAATACGCAAGTTTTTGATCATTACTGGATTTGATTTCTACAATATAATAAAAAACGATATGTGACGTCTCCCCAGGCTTTGCTCTCTGTGCTGAGTCACTCCCCCTTCAGAGCCTCGTCACAACACACACGGCAAAAAACACAATCGAAGTTAAGATGACTTGAATCACGAAAAGTTTTACAGTGATTTGGGTGATGATGATCTGCCAGTGCAAGAAGATTTTTGGACTTAACATATAAAAATACATCTGTCTCACACTTAAAATAAGAAAAACAACGACTTTTTGCACTTAAGAAAAGAAACTAAAGGAGAAAAACACTTATTCCACTGGCAGATCGTTTTACTTGTCAAATTAAATTGACTCAAATAAAGAAAAACATTCTTAATTTAAGTCATTTTAAGTGACCTCCATATTGTTTTTTCAGGGTGAGTGTTGCTAATGCAGCTGCTGCATCACGTCAGGTTCATCGTGACGCTCCAAAGCTTCAATCACAAACACAGAGCGGCTGCAGTACCTTGATCTTCTGCACGGTGGCGCTCTCCTCGGCGCGGATCCACACTGTGATGTTGTTCTTGTTGAACTTGGGGATCCATCCCTCAGGGTTCAGACACTGGTCCTTGAAGGAGGAGAAGTCCCGGTCGTCCGGAATTTGAACCGGCATCAGGCGCAAATTCAGACGAAACAAAACGGAAAATACAAAGAGTTTTAAAGAAACTGTGGAAATGCTGTGAAACCAGAACGTAAAAAAAACCCTTCTTGTGTCGAGAGTGAGAAACAAACGCTACAAATATGCAGGAAAAAGTTAAGAAAAGTTTGTGTCCAGGTAATGTCCAAAAGTCTGAATCCAAAATGTGCACAAAAAATGTCCTACATGGAGAAAAAACGAGAGAATTCTGGAGCGAACGAGCGTTTCCCCGGAGCAGATGGAGAACGGGTCGGATGAACGGGGCAGGGGCAGGTGCAGGGAGGGGGCAGGTGCAGGGGCAGGTGCAGAGACAGGAGAGAGGGAAGAGAGGACGGAGGGATCACTCTGACACCGGAGAAACGCGACAAAGACAAAGAGACGAGCAGAAAGAGACGACAGGACGCTCACTCCTCCGTCAAGTCGAACTCAAACCTGCACAAAAACTGTGTCCATCGTTTGTGCCGCAGAAACGTTTTCTGTCATTTTCTTCCTGTTTTGAGGCTGTTTCACATTCTGAGGTTCTGGACGACGTCATCGACCGAAATATAACTGTGAATATCTGAAGAACCAGAATCACACAAACTGAACTTTCTGCAGCACAAACGAAGGACACAGTTTTTGTGCAGGTTTGAGTTCGATGGGGCGACTCACACTGACCCACCGCACGTCTCTGATCCGGACAAGAATTTACGTAAAAGTATTTTTAAATTTAGTTTGAGACGTGCTGAAAAGGCTGAGAGTTTCTTTTAACGCAAAAACACAAATACAAACATAAAAAAGACGGATTCGGTCGTTTCTACTGAACCAAACTCAGCACAAATCTGCATCAAAATCACCACATTTGAAGCTTTATTAGATCGAAAAATCTGCACAAAATTATCTTTACGAACATTTAGCCTGTTGGGGACCACCGTCCCTGATCAGGGACCGTTTCGGTTTTTTTTCTTTCTAACTTAATTCATTCAATATCCCTTTAGTCAATATGAGCTTCCTGTATATCATTTGAAAATTACATTCACCACAAAATGCACATTATGTTCATTTCTTTCCAAAACACATTCCAAAAACTTTGACCGCAATCAAACTGTACCATAAGCAAATCAGAAATCTCGCATTTCTTACCTTTTGACTGCAACTCCAGCTTCAAATCCCATTCAATCCCGAAGTGTTTGTGCTCTTTCTGTTCCTCATAGTCCACAGAATAAAAATATCCACTTGTTTTTTTTTCATAAGACGCTCCGTGTAGTTGCTATCCAGCCGAAATCTCATTTTCTTCTTTGGAACGTAGCTAATACAACAATAAATCCATTTTTGCGCATGGCTTTGTAAACATAGCTTCCATTTTGGCAGCTCACTTAGGGTAAGTTTGTTTTCCCCCAAGTCTTAGCTTCAAAACAAGTCATTCCGTGGAGTTTTCCATGAAAGTGCACCGGAGTTAGACCCCTGTGGATGAAACGAGCGCCTCCTTTTCGTGCTCCGGTCACTTAGGCCTTGTCCACACGTATCCGGGTATCTGATAAACCGAAGATGTTTTGCTGCGTTTTGACCTCATCCACACGAACACGCATCAGAAACGAGTATTCAGGGAAAACTCCGGCCAAAGTGAAGATTTTTGAAAACTCCGTTTATGCCTGTTTGTGTGGACAGAGATAACTGGGGTTTTGCGTTTTAAAACGTCACTGTCTGCGCCAAAAAATATGAATCTGCCCTGACGTCAAACGTGCGACATTTGCTTAGGCGACTGCAAAGCCAAAGCCAAAGCCAAAGCAGAATATGGACCAGAGTCGTTTCTTCAGAGCTGTGTGTGTGTTGAGGGCAGAATTGCTCCTAAACTGTGTTTCGGAGCAATTCTGACTCCGAGTCTGTCCAGACAGAGGAGTTCGGCGCCATGTTTTCTGTTGTTTAAGTTTAGGCGGAAGTGACGGTGAAGTGAGGGCTCAATGGAAATAACGCCATCTACAGGTTTGGAATGTGTATGAATGTGGTTGAAAACGCAGATGTTCGGTGATGTGTGGAAGGTATTTTTTTCGAAGATGAGGTGGTGTGGATAAAACAATTTTTATAAACGGAGGGGGGAAATGTTCGGTTTTAAAAATACCCGGCTACGTGTGTACATGGCCTTAGACTGTATGGTGCGTAAAAGCCGCACCTTCTGATGCATCAATCAGTAAAGCTTTCCAAAAAGAGGCTGGACAGTCAGATCTGAACTCAGATCAGCCTTTTATTAGCGTGCGTAAAGAGAGAGACGGTCACCATTTTGCGCGCACATATCTTTACGCATCAATCTGCGGGTTTTTCTATTTGTGTAGCACGATTTTACGATGCCAAAGTGATATTTATAGTCACCAAAGTGACAAAATATGTTTTATATTGCTAGTGTAGGGATAAAATGCATGTAAAGTCATTTGGCACAGATGTGCCAAATCGGTGCCAATTGTACTATTTCATACAAAAAGGTCCACATTTTCAAAATAGTTGTATCTAGAGGTCTGAAATTTGGCACAGTTGTCAATTCTATGGACAGTTGCTGTGGTGAGTTTGAAAAGTGTAGCATGAAGTATGTCTTCAGGAAGGCCTTTTATTTTTTTATTTTTTTTCCGAGGCCAAAAAAACCTACTTTTTGGGCATATTTAAACAAGTGTACTGCAAGCTGTGAGTCTTCTAGACAAATCTAAGACATATCTACATAAAGTAGAAGGACTTAGGTTTCAAATGATGCATCCACAAAGCCTCTGGACTGTAAGGAGCCCAAACAATAAGCTTTAATATTTGGGTTTGCACAATTCGAGTAAAACAGTGTGAGGTGGGCTTCAACAGCCTTTACACTTTAATACTTTCACTTCTGTAGATGTTTTTCATGTGGCACATTTACTTTTTCTCCAACTTTCTACTGATCCTAAAACTTCCATCAGGTTATTTGTCTTGTTTTACGCTTCATTCTCGTCTGGAGGAAGTTTATTTTAATCCAGTCCAACTTTAATCGTGCAGCAGATTTTACCGACACAAAGTCTCCAAAGATCTGAACAGAGAAACACGAGAGAAACGAGCAAAAAAACCTAAAAACAAATACTGAAACTAGCAAATAGAAAATAGCAAATAAAACCAATAACAGACATTCAGAGGAGCCACAGTGAACCTGGACTAAACCTGGACTAAACCTGGACTAAACCTGGACTAAACCTGGACTAAACCTGGACTAAACCTGGACTAAACCTGTGCTAAACCTGGACTAAACCTGGACTAAACCTGGACTAAACCTGGACTAAACCTGGACAAAACCAGGACTAAACCTGTGCTAAACCTGGACTAAACCTGGACTAAACCTGGACTAAACCTGGACTAAACCTGGACTAAACCTGGACTAAACCTGGACTAAACCTGGACTAAACCTGTGCTAAACCTGGACTAAACCTGGACAAAACCAGGACTAAACCTGTGCTAAACCTGGACTAAACCTGGACGAAACCTGGACTAAACCTGGACTAAACCTGGACTAAACCTGTGCTAAACCTGGACTAAACCTGGACTAAACCTGGACTAAACCTGGACTAAACCTGGACTAAACCTGGACTAAACCTGGACTAAACCTGTGCTAAACCTGGACTAAACCTGGACAAAACCAGGACTAAACCTGGACGAAACCTGGACTAAACCTGGACTAAACCTGGACGAAACCTGGACTAAACCTGGACAAAACCAGGACTAAACCTGTGCTAAACCTGGACTAAACCTGGACTAAACCTGGACGAAACCTGGACTAAACCTGGACTAAACCTGGACTAAACCTGGACTAAACCTGGACTAAACCTGTGCTAAACCTGGACTAAACCTGGACTAAACCTGTGCTAAACCTGGACTAAACCTGGACAAAACCAGGACTAAACCTGTGCTAAACCTGGACTAAACCTGGACTAAACCTGGACGAAACCTGGACTAAACCTGGACTAAACCTGGACTAAACCTGTGCTAAACCTGGACTAAACCTGGACGAAACCTGGACTAAACCTGGACAAAACCAGGACTAAACCTGTGCTAAACCTGGACTAAACCTGGACTAAACCTGGACTAAACCTGGACTAAACCTGGACGAAACCTGGACTAAACCTGGACAAAACCAGGACTAAACCTGTGCTAAACCTGGACTAAACCTGGACTAAACCTGGACTAAACCAGGACAAAACCAGGACTAAACCTGTGCTAAACCTGGACTAAACCTGGACAAAACCAGGACTAAACCTGTGCTAAACCTGGACTAAACCTGGACTAAACCTGGACGAAACCTGGACTAAACCTGGACTAAACCTGGACTAAACCTGTGCTAAACCTGGACTAAACCTGGACTAAACCTGGACGAAACCTGGACTAAACCTGGACAAAACCAGGACTAAACCTGTGCTAAACCTGGACTAAACCTGGACGAAACCTGGACTAAACCTGGACTAAACCTGGACTAAACCTGGACGAAACCTGGACTAAACCTGGACAAAACCAGGACTAAACCTGTGCTAAACCTGGACTAAACCTGGACTAAACCTGGACTAAACCAGGACTAAACCTGGACTAAACCTGGACTAAACCTGGACAAAACCTGGACGAAACCTGGACTAAACCTGGACTAAACCTGGACTAAACCTGGACTAAACCTGAGCTAAACCTGGACTAAACCTGGACTAAACCTGGACTAAACCAGGACTAAACCTGCATCATAAATGATCAGTTTTCCTTAATTATGCACAAATTTCAGTTTTATTACCAATCACTAAAAAACGGGGATGTCCCTGTTTTTTTATGTCTCCATGGAAACAAGCAGGTGACAGACCTCTAAGCAGAAAGTTCCATAGTGCAGCTTTAATAAAGACCAGCCATAGTGGAGTTTTGTGACTGCAGAGGTCGGAGTGAGACTTTTGTCCTGCTCAAACTCTCTGTGGATCCTTTGTTTACGGGAACACGAGGCCTTCAGGAAAGTCCGGAAAACTCACACCAGGACCAGGACCAGGACCAGGACCAGGACGGGATTACAGAACTAAACCAGGATTACAGAAGGTCCAGACCAGGACTGGATTACAGAACTAAACCAGGACTACAGCAGGTCCAGACCAGGACCGGATTACAGAACTAAACCAGGACTACAGCAGGTCCAGACCAGGACGGGATTACAGAACTAAACCAGGACTACAGCAGGTCCAGACCAGGACGGGATTACAGAACTAAACCAGGACTACAGAAGGTCCAGACCAGGACTGGATTACAGAACTAAACCAGGACTACAGCAGGTCCAGACCAGACCAGGACTGGATTACAGAACTAAACCAGGACTACAGCAGGTCCAGACCAGACTAGGACTGGATTACAGAACTAAACCAGGACTACAGCAGGTCCAGACCAGACCAGGACTGGATTACAGAACTAAACCAGGACTACAGCAGGTCCAGACCAGACCAGGACCAGATTACAGAACTAAACCAGGACTACAGCAGGTCCAGACCAGGACGGGATTACAGAACTAAACCAGGACTACAGCAGGTCCAGACCAGAAAAGGGCCAGATTACAGAACTAAACCAGGACTACAGCAGGTCCAGACCAGACCAGGACTGGATTACAGAACTAAACCAGGACTACAGCAGGTCCAGACCAGACCAGGACTGGATTACAGAACTAAACCAGGACTACAGCAGGTCCAGACCAGACCAGGACTGGATTACAGAACTAAACCAGGAC
Source organism: Odontamblyopus rebecca (assembly GCA_030686955.1). Lineage (NCBI taxonomy): Eukaryota > Metazoa > Chordata > Actinopteri > Gobiiformes > Gobiidae > Odontamblyopus > Odontamblyopus rebecca. The sequence continues at coordinate 42,938,884 of CM060656.1, read as the reverse complement.
TACAGCAGGTCCAGACCAGGACGGGATTACAGAACTAAACCAGGACTACAGCAGGTCCAGACCAGGACGGGATTACAGAACTAAACCAGGACTACAGCAGGTCCAGACCAGGACGGGATTACAGAACTAAACCAGGACTACAGCAGGTCCAATCTGAAATTCAATTATGTCATAAACAAAATTGAACCTGGATTGAACCTGGATTAAATGTGGACTAAGCCTAGACTAAACCTGGACTAAACCTGAACTAAACCTGAACTAAACCTAGACTAAACCTAGACTAAACCTGGACTAACACTGAACTGAATCTGGACTGAATCTGGACTAAACCTGGACTAAACCTGTTTGCAGTGTTTTTGTTTTCTGCTGGTCCCTGAAGGCGGCGCGGGGACGACACCTGAGCAGGCGGAGGGGGCGGGGCTTGTTACCTGAGCAGGCGGAGGGGGCGGGGTTTGTCTCCTGGGCAGGTGAAGGGGGCGGGGCTTGTCTCCTGGGCAGGTGGAGGGGGCGGGGCTTGTCTCCTGGGCAGGTGGAGGGGCGGGGCTTGTGTCAGGTGTCGGCTTCAGTTTCATCGGGACAAAAACACGAGTTTCCACTGACGACAGAAGCGACAAAGACGCGAACAGGAGCCCGGGGTTTCCTGCAGCGCTAACAGGAGGCCCAGTCCTGTCTGCAGCGCTAACAGGAGGCCCAGTCCTGTCTGCAGCGCTAACAGGAGGCTCAGTCCTGTCTGCAGCGCTAACAGGAGGCCCAGTCCTGTCTGCAGCGCTAACAGGAGGCCTAGACCTGTCTGCAGCGCTAACAGGAGGCCCAGTCCTGTCTGCAGCGCTAACAGGAGGCCCAGTCCTGTCTGCAGCGCTAACAGGAGGCCCAGGCCCGTCTGCAGCGCTAACAGGAGGCCAGTCCTGTCTGCAGCACTAACAGGAGGCCCAGGCCTGTCTGCAGCGCTAACAGGAGGCCCAGTTCTGTCTGCAGCGCTAACAGGAGGCCTAGACCTGTCTGCAGTGCTAACAGGAGGCCCAGGCCTGTCTGCAGCGCTAACAGGAGGCCCAGTCCTGTCTGCAGCGCTAACAGGAGGCCCAGGCCTGTCTGCAGCGCTAACAGGAGCCCGGGGTTTCCTGCAGCGCTAACAGGAGGCCCAGGCCTGTCTGCAGCGCTAACAGGAGGCCCAGTTCTGTCTGCAGCGCTAACAGGAGGCCTAGACCTGTCTGCAGCGCTAACAGGAGGCCCAGGCCCGTCTGCAGCGCTAACAGGAGGCCAGTCCTGTCTGCAGCGCTAACAGGAGGCCCAGGCCTGTCTGCAGCGCTAACAGGAGGCCCAGTTCTGTCTGCAGCGCTAACAGGAGGCCTAGACCTGTCTGCAGCGCTAACAGGAGGCCCAGGCCTGTCTGCAGCGCTAACAGGAGGCCCAGTCCTGTCTGCAGCGCTAACAGGAGGCCCAGTCCTGTCTGCAGCGCTAACAGGAGGCCCAGTCCTGTCTGCAGCGCTAACAGGAGGCCCAGGCCTGTCTGCAGCGCTAACAGGAGGCCCAGTTCTGTCTGCAGCGCTAACAGGAGGCCTAGACCTGTCTGCAGTGCTAACAGGAGGCCCAGTCCTGTCTGCAGCGCTAACAGGAGGCCCAGTCCTGTCTGCAGCGCTAACAGGAGGCCCAGTCCTGGCTAACACAAATATAAAGCGCGTGGTTTACAATATCTGTGTTAGTCCAGGTTTAATCCACATTTAGTCCAAGTTTAGTCCAGGTTTAGTCCAGGTTTAGTCCAGGTGTAGTCCAGTTTTAGTCCAGGTTTAGTCCAGTTTTATTCCAGGTTTAGTCCAGTTTTAGACCAGGTTTAGTCCAGGTTTATTCCAGGTTTAGTCCAGTTTTAGTGCAGTTTTAGTCCAGGGTTAGCTCAGGTTTAGGCCAGGTTTAGTCCAGGTTTAGTCCAGTTTTAGTCCAGTTTTAGTCCAGGTTTAGTCCAGTTTTAGTCCAGTTTTAGTCCAGGTTTAGTCCAGTTTTAGTCCAGTTTTAGTCCAGGTTTAGTCCAGTTTTAGTCCAGTTTTAGTCCAGTTTTAGTCCAGTTTTAGTCCAGGTTTAGTCCAGTTTTAGTCCAGGTTTAGTCCAGGTTTAGTCCAGGTTTAGTCCCTGCACTTATAAAGCTTCACCTCCAGAGGGCAGCGTCGCCACGTCCCAGGTTCACATGTTTTCATAATTCTGACTTTAGGTTTAGTCGGAAAACACATGAACAGTAAATATTTATCATAGTTTTACATCCGTTAAATGAGTTTGTGCAATAAAAAGTACAAAAAATACAGGAAAAAAAAAGTAGTGCCAAAACAGAATCCCTCTGCCGAACTCATCAACACGGAGACAATTTACGCACAAAGAAGGCGTTTATTAAAATGAAGGTGTGGTTATTTATTTCTGTTTATCTAATCATAACTAATCACTTTTTTATGGGGAAGAAAATAGGTTTAAAATTATTCTTTAAGATTGTAGTAAAAAGTGTGTTCGAGTTGGGGAGTTTTGTTGTTGTATGTTTTTGTGTTTTATTTTTGTTTATTAAAGTATATTATGTGTTTAGACCTGGTTTAGACCTGGTTTAATCCTGGTTTAGACCTGGTTTAGACCTGGTTTAGACCTGGTTTAGACCTGGTTTAGACCTGGTTTAGACCTGGTTTAGACCTGGTTTAGACCTGGTTCAGACCTGGTTTAGACCTGGTTTAGTCCTGGTTTAGACCTGGTTTAGACCTGGTTCAGACCTGGTTTAGACCTGGTTTAGACCTGATTTAGTCCTGGTTTAGACCTGGTTTAGACCTGGTTCAGACCTGGTTTAGACCTGGTTTAGACCTGGTTTAGATCTGGTTCAGACCTGGTTTAGACCTGGTTTAGTCCTGGTTTAGACCTGGTTTAGACCTGGTTTAATCCTGGTTTAGACCTGGTTTAGACCTGGTTTAGTCCTGGTTTAATCCTGGTTTAGACCTGGTTTAGACCTGGTTTAGACCTGGTTCAGACCTGGTTTAGACCTGGTTTAGTCCTGGTTTAGACCTGGTTTAGACCTGGTTCAGACCTGGTTTAGACCTGGTTTAGACCTGGTTTAGTCCTGGTTTAGACCTGGTTTAGACCTGGTTCAGACCTGGTTTAGACCTGGTTTAGTCCTGGTTTAGTCCTGGTTCAGACCTGGTTCAGACCTGGTTTAGACCTGGTTTAGTCCTGGTTTAGACCTGGTTTAGACCTGGTTCAGACCTGGTTTAGACCTGGTTTAGGCCTGGTTTAGTCCTGGTTTGGTCCTGGTTTAGTCCCAGTTTAGCCTTAATTTAGTCCTGGTTTTCCGGAGTCTGGGACGTAAACACTGGTCTCCAGGTGTAGCTCTTAGCGGTTAGCGGCTAACAGCTTGGTGTGAGTGGATTCCTGCCGTGACCTCTGACCCCTGCACTTCTGTAAAATCTTTAAAATTGGGAAAATATTTGCGCCTAAGACGGCAGATGAGCTAAACGGCCTGTTCACCGCCGCAGAGCCGAAGGAGCTGAACTCAGGGTTTTTATGGCGGTAACGGGGGTCAGGAGGTCAGCGCTAAGCTAACTGTGATGTAACGCACAGGTGTGTGACGTCAGGTGGGTCTGGAGCACAGGTACAGGACGACTCAGAGGGGACTGGACTTCTGTGGGGTTAGAGTCGAGCTGATGAGTCGATTAATCGATAATTGATCATTAAGAATTTGGTGGATCAGGTTCATGTTAATGGCCAAACTGAATGTCGGTGTCTGTGTAACGTAGCCTGAGGAGTCGAGGTCTGAGCACAAACTCTGGAGCCTCACAGTCCCACGTCTCGGCTCTGGCTCCTTGGAGATCCCTATATTCCTCAGAGTGCGTTTCCCTGCACATCAGTGTCCCGGGTATGATCGGGTTTTTGAGTGTCCCGGTTTCACATGTTTACGCAGCATCTGCAACGCGACATACGCACAGAACAGACTCAGCATCAGCAGAACATCCTCTGTCACAGGGAGAACACTCATATTCACTGAGTCACAGAGAGAACACTCATATTCACTGAGTCACAGAGAGAACACTCATATTCACTGAGTCACAGAGAGAACACTCATATTCACTGAGTCACAGAGAGAACACTCATATTCACTGAGTCACAGAGAGAACACTCATATTCACTGAGTCACAGAGAGAACACTCATATTCACTGAGTCACAGAGAGAACACTCATATTCACTGAGTCACAGAGAGAACACTCATATTCACTGAGTCACAGAGAGAACACTCATATTCACTGAGTCACAGAGAGAACACTCATATTCACTGAGTCACAGAGAGAACACTCATATTCGCTGAGTCACAGAGAGAACACTCATATTCACTGAGTCACAGAGAGAACACTCATATTCACTGAGTCACAGAGAGAACACTCATATTAACTGAGTCACAGAGAGAACACTCATATTCACTGAGTCACAGAGAGAACACTCATATTCACTGAGTCACAGAGAGAACACTCATATTCACTGAGTCACAGAGAGAACACTCATATTCACTGAGTCACAGAGAGAACACTCATATTCACTGAGTCACAGAGAGAACACTCATATTCACTGAGTCACAGAGAGAACACTCATATTCACTGAGTCACAGAGAGAACACTCATTCACTGAGTCACAGAGAGAACACTCATATTCACTGAGTCACAGGGAGAACACTCATATTCACTGAGTCACAGAGAGAACACTCATATTCACTGAGTCACAGAGAGAACACTCATATTCACTGAGTCACAGAGAAAACACTCATATTCACTGAGTCACAGAGAGAACACTCATATTCACTGAGTCACAGAGAGAACACTCATATTCGCTGAGTCACAGAGAGAACACTCATATTCACTGAGTCACAGAGAGAACACTCATATTCACTGAGTCACAGAGAGAACACTCATATTCGCTGAGTCACAGGGAGAACACTCATATTCACTGAGTCCAGTGCTTTAGTCCCACAGAAGCTGAAGCAGCAGCACAAGGAAAGAGCTGCTTTTTTCAGCTCTTACAGTTTATGCAAATGAGCCGTGAGGTTTTAAGTTTAGTTTGTGTAAAACATAAATGTTTAAATCTGCATTAAACTCATTCTGACCTCACACTGATGAGGCTCTGGAGTCAGGACCTTTATGTGTTTACAGTTTATTTATGCAGATTAGGAACAGGAAGAATTGTGATGATAATTTGAATATAAAATGTTAATGATGAATTGAAAATCGCTGTTTAATTTTCCCGACGATCGATTAAGAAAATGGAATGGTCGCCCTGTGGTGTATTAACTGCACACAGAAACGATGCATGAACATGTTTTATAAGGTTCACAGTGTTAAACTGCAGGTGGACATTCGATAAATCAGCACCGGCTCCAAATAAACACTGAGTCTAAACAAATGGGGGAACAGGACGTGAGCACTGAGGCTGCACGTGTTTCTTCTTCTCCTGTTCTGGTTTGTTTTTCCGTCGCTGATCGTGTTTCCGTTCAGTCTTTAACTGTTGATCAGCTCCAGAGCAGCGAAAAAATAAACAACACGACTTAAAATGTAAAGTTTCTGTGGTGAAACAGCAGAGGAAAAGTTGGGAGAAAGTGAGTTGAGTTTGGTGTGAGCGGAGCTGCTGTGGAAGAGGGAAACTGTGGCTGAGGACATACGGTCACCGGCAGTGTCACCGGTGACTCCTGAGGACATATATACGGTCACACGCCACAGTGTCACCGGTGACTCCTGTGGACATATATACGGTCACACGCCGCAGTGTCACCGGTGACTCCTGAGGACATATATACGGTCACACGCCGCAGTGTCACCGGTGAGTCCTGAGGACATATATACGGTCACACGCCGCAGTGTCACCGGTGAGTCCTGTGGACATATATACGGTCACACGCCGCAGTGTCACCGGTGACTCCTGAGGACATATATACGGTCACACGCCGCAGTGTCACCGGTGACTCCTGTGGACATATATACGGTCACACGCCGCAGTGTCACCGGTGACTCCTGTGGACATATATACGGTCACACGCCGCAGTGTCACCGGTGACTCCTGTGGACATATATACGGTCACACGCCGCAGTGTCACCGGTGACTCCTGTGGACATATATACGGTCACACGCCGCAGTGTCACCGGTGAGTCCTGTGGACATATATACGGTCACACGCCGCAGTGTCACCGGTGAGTCCTGTGGACATATATACGGTCACACGCCGCAGTGTCACCGGTGAGTCCTGTGGACATATATACGGTCACACGCCGCAGTGTCACCGGTGACTCCTGTGGACATATATACGGTCACACGCCGCAGTGTCACCGGTGACTCCTGTGGACATATATACGGTCACACGCCGCAGTGTCACCGGTGACTCCTGTGGACATATATACGGTCACACGCCGCAGTGTCACCGGTGAGTCCTGTGGACATATATACGGTCACACGCCGCAGTGTCACCGGTGACTCCTGTGGACATATACACGGTCACACGCCGCAGTGTCACCGGTGAGTCCTGTGGACATATATACGGTCACACGCCGCAGTGTCACCGGTGACTCCTGTGGACATATATACGGTCACACGCCGCAGTGTCACCGGTGACTCCTGTGGACATATATACGGTCACACGCCGCAGTGTCACCGGTGACTCCTGTGGACATATATACGGTCACACGCCGCAGTGTCACCGGTGACTCCTGTGGACATATATACGGTCACACGCCGCAGTGTCACCGGTGACTCCTGTGGACATATATACGGTCACACGCCGCAGTGTCACCGGTGACTCCTGTGGACATATATACGGTCACACGCCGCAGTGTCACCGGTGAGTCCTGTGGACATATATACGGTCACACGCCGCAGTGTCACCGGTGACTCCTGTGGACATATATACGGTCACACGCCGCAGTGTCACCGGTGACTCCTGTGGACATATATACGGTCACACGCCGCAGTGTCACCGGTGACTCCTGAGGACATATATACGGTCACACGCCGCAGTGTCACCGGTGACTCCTGTGGACATATACACGGTCACACGCCGCAGTGTCACCGGTGACTCCTGTGGACATATATACGGTCACACGCCGCAGTGTCACCGGTGAGTCCTGTGGACATATATACGGTCACACGCCGCAGTGTCACCGGTGAGTCCTGTGGACATATACACGGTCACACGCCGCAGTGTCACCGGTGACTCCTGTGGACATATACACGGTCACACGCCGCAGTGTCACCGGTGACTCCTGTGGACATATATACGGTCACACGCCGCAGTGTCACCGGTGACTCCTGTGGACATATATACGGTCACACGCCGCAGTGTCACCGGTGACTCCTGTGGACATATATACGGTCACACGCCGCAGTGTCACCGGTGACTCCTGTGGACATATACACGGTCACACGCCGCAGTGTCACCGGTGACTCCTGTGGACATATATACGGTCACACGCCGCAGTGTCACCGGTGACTCCTGAGGACATATATACGGTCACACGCCGCAGTGTCACCGGTGAGTCCTGTGGACATATACACGGTCACACGCCGCAGTGTCACCGGTGACTCCTGTGGACATATATACGGTCACACGCCGCAGTGTCACCGGTGACTCCTGTGGACATATATACGGTCACACGCCGCAGTGTCACCGGTGAGTCCTGTGGACATATATACGGTCACACGCCGCAGTGTCACCGGTGACTCCTGTGGACATATATACGGTCACACGCCGCAGTGTCACCGGTGAGTCCTGAGGACATATATACGGTCACACGCCGCAGTGTCACCGGTGACTCCTGTGGACATATATACGGTCACACGCCGCAGTGTCACCGGTGAGTCCTGTGGACATATATACGGTCACACGCCGCAGTGTCACCGGTGAGTCCTGTGGACATATATACGGTCACACGCCGCAGTGTCACCGGTGACTCCTGTGGACATATACACGGTCACACGCCGCAGTGTCACCGGTGAGTCCTGTGGACATATACACGGTCACACGCCGCAGTGTCACCGGTGACTCCTGTGGACATATACACGGTCACACGCCGCAGTGTCACCGGTGACTCCTGTGGACATATACACGGTCACACGCCGCAGTGTCACCGGTGACTCCTGTGGACATATATACGGTCACACGCCGCAGTGTCACCGGTGAGTCCTGTGGACATATATACGGTCACACGCCGCAGTGTCACCGGTGAGTCCTGTGGACATATATACGGTCACACGCCGCAGTGTCACCGGTGACTCCTGTGGACATATATACGGTCACACGCCGCAGTGTCACCGGTGACTCCTGTGGACATATATACGGTCACACGCCGCAGTGTCACCGGTGAGTCCTGTGGGTGTCAAAGGGTTAAGTCCACTCTCCCTTTGCTCCCCCGGCTAAAGCTGCTCTGTGGAACTTTTCTGCTGGAGGCTTCAAATCCAGGTCCACTTTATGTCCACAGCACATTTTACAAACAGGGTTCACCCCATTCTGACCCTTTCTGACACCGTCATTCCGACACTTTACTCATGAGGCAGCGGCGCTTTAGACCTACTTTTAGTCCTGGTTTAGTCCTGGTTTAGTCCTGATTTAGTCCTGGTTTAGACCTGGTTTAGTCCTGGTTTAGTCCTGGTTTAGACCTGGTTTAGACCTGGTTTAGACCTGGTTTAGACCTGGTTTAGACCCCCCATGTCCTGGAAAAATCTGGTGTTGCGTAAGGAGACTCAGTATAAATATTTGGAGACACAAACACAGGAGGAAACATGAGCCGTAAACAGAAGCAGATTAAACAGAGGCAGATTAAAGGAACTGAAGGAACTGAGCTGAACCTCCTGAAGCTCCACAGAGACTCGTCCTGCTGACAGGACCAGGGCTGCAGCTCCCGATTATTACACTCATCCATTATTCTGTTTGGAGAATCCAGTAATCGAATACAGACTTTAGAGGTTTTTTGACTGTTATTTGAAAAAAAAAAACAAGACTTTATTCAAGGAAATAAACTTGCACATCACATTTATTCAGAATTGCACAAACTAGAGCTTATTAAATGCAGCGGGTGCTTTTTGTTCAGATGTTGCAGCACAGACGTTAAACCAGCTCAATGTGACTTTGCTCCGTGTTTCTCCTTTTTTAATTTAAAATGGTCCCACACTTTCGCTCACCTCTGTCTTTTCTTCTGCCCTTCCTCTGTTTCTCTTCAACTGTTCCTGTTTTCGTTGCTTGAACCGTTTTCCCACATTGTCGTGTTGATGCTGCTGCCGCCACAGAACTATCATAAAATCTTTTATTATTAAAGCTCTTGTTCCACATCCATGAGCGCAGAGGTCGTGTGGAAACTTTACCTCCACCGCAGAAGGAAACTTTACCTCCACCGCAGGAGGTTCCGGCCAATGAAACGAAGCATCGAGGCAAAAAAATAATAAGCGATGCATTTTTCTAATGGATTTAATGGATTTACTCGATGAATCGTTTCAGCCCAAACTGCGACTACGACAACTCAGGTCCAGGGGGCAGGTCCAGGGGGCAGGTCCAGGGGGCAGGTCCAGGGGGCAGGTCCAGGGGGCAGGTCCAGGCGACAGGTCCAGGCGACAGGTCCAGGGGGCAGGTCCAGGGGGCAGGTCCAGGGGGAAGGTCCAGGCGACAGGTCCAGGGGGCAGGTCCAGGGGGCAGGTCCAGGGGGAAGGTCCAGGCGACAGGTCCAGGGGGCAGGTCCAGGGGGCAGATCCAGGGGGCAGGTCTAGGCGACAGGTCCAGGGGGCAGGTCCAGGGGGCAGGTCCAGGCGACAGGTCCAGGGGGCAGGTCCAGGGGGCAGGTCCGACTCGGTTCAGACCCTTATGATGAGGAAAACACAGAGGCGTCACCGGGGCCCCACCTGGAGCCTGGGCCCTGGAGGGCATCTGGGGGCCCGGCCTTTGCCCACAGGGCCCCATACAGCCCACAGGGACGACAGGGGCCACCCTCCCCTGGACCCACCACCTGCAGGAGCCACAAGGGGCAGGAGATCAGGGCAGAGAGAGAGAGTTGTGCATCAGTGGAGAAACTGGGGGAACTGTTGAAAATAGAAAAGAAAGAGACAAAGAGAGAGAAGAGAGAGTAAGAAGACAGAGAGAAGAGAACAAGAGAAGAGAAAGAGAGAGTAAGAAGACAGAGAGAAGAGAAAGAGACAAGAGAAAGAGAGAGTAAGAAGACAGAAAGAGAGAAGAGAAAGAGAGAGAGAAGAGAAAGAAGAGAAAAGAGAGAAAGAAAGAGGAGAGAAGAGAGAGAGGAATTTGGTTGGAGATGAAGAAAACTGGGACATTTTCTCATTTTTCCTTCATTTTCTCAGACTTTAGCTCGACTTAAGCTTAGTTCTTCTTTAGTCCAGGTTTAGTTCTGGACTGGACCTGGTTTAGTCCAGGTTTAGTTCTGGACTGGACCTGGTTTAGTCCTGGTTTAGGTCTGGACTGGACCTGGTTTAGTCCAGGTTTAGTTCTGGACTGGACCTGGTTTAGTCCAGGTTTAGTTCTGGACTGGACCTGGTTTAGTCCAGGTTTAAGTTTAGTTCTTTGTGTTTGATGAGGGAAAATTCTATAAAGTTCATTTTTACCTAATTCTTCCTCTTTAAAGTTCAAATCTTCCTGTTTCCACTTTCAGGAGGTGCCGGGTCTGACTTTTATAGGCAGAGGGCGGGGCTGAGGGGGCGGGGCCTATCCCCCACAGCCCGCCCTCTGCCTATAAAAGTCAGACCCGGCACCTCCTGAAAGTGGAAACAGGAAGATTTGAACTCTGACTTTATAGGCAGAGGGCGGGGGTGTGGGGGCGGGGCCTCTCCCCCTCAGCCCCGCCCTCTCCCCCTCAGCCCCCGCCCCCCTGGTGTCAGGTCCGGTCCTTCAGCCCCGCCCCCTCCCCGTAGCCCCGCCCCCTCCCCTCAGCCCCGGTCTCAGGTCCAGCCCCTCCCCCGTAGCCCCGCCCTCTCCCCTCAGCCCCGCCCCCTCCCCGTAGCCCCGCCCCCGGGCCCCTGGTCTCCGGTCCGGCCCCGCTCGGTCCCATTCAGCTCTCAGTCTGCCTCTGGTCCGGACTACAGCAAACATGAGGCAGATCCTGGTCCTGATCCTGGCCCAAGTCCTGGTCCTGGTCTCGGGGGCCCGGTCCCCGTACCAGGCGGTTCTGCAGCACAGCCGCATCCGGGGACGACAGCAGGGGTAAGGACCCAGCCTGGACCCGGTTTAGTCCTGACTAACACCTGGGTTAGTCCTACTTTAGACCTGGGTTAGTCCTGGGTTAGTCCTACTTTAGACCTGGGTTAGTCCTGGGTTAGTCCTACTTTAGACCTGGGTTAGTCCTGGGTTAGTCCTGCTTTAGACCTGGTTTAGTCCTGGTTTAGACCTGGGTTAGTCCTGGGTTAGTCCTGGTTTCGACCTGGGTTAGTCCTGCTTTAGTCCTGGGTTAGTCCTGGGTTAGACCTGGGGTAGTCCGGCTTTAGACCATGTTTAGTCCTGCTTTAGTCCTGGGTTAGTCCTGGTTTAGTCCTGGGTTAGTCCTGCTTTAGTCCTGGGTTAGTCCTGCTTTAGTCCTGGGTTAGACCTGGGTTAGCCCTGCTTTAGCCCTTGTTTAATCCTGGTTTAGTCCTGGTTTAGACCTGATTTAGACCTGGTTTAGACCTGGTTTAGTCCTGGTTTAGACCTGATTTAGACCTGGTTTAGACCTGGTTTAGACCTGGTTTTGGTTGAGCCTGGATCAGTCTAAACCAAACTTGGTTTATTGTCGGGTTTATTTGTGGTTTACAAAGATCTGTGACGAGTGAAGGACTGAACCAGGACTAAACCAGGACTAAACCAGGACTAAACCAGGACTAAACCAGGACTGAAGTCTTTCTCCTTTTCTCTCTTTTGTCTGTCCTCCTCCTCGTCTCCTTTTTGTCTCCTGTGCATCTTTTCCATGTCTCCTTCTCTCCTTGTTTCCTCCTTTCTTTGTCTCCTTCTGTCCTTCATTTATTCTCCTTGTTTCCTTGACTTCTGTTCTTGTCTCCTCTCCTCCTCTCCTCCTCTCTTGTCTCCTTATCTCCTCCTGCTCCTCCTTGTGTCCTTGTCTCCTTCTGTCTTTCTTTGTCTCCTCTCGGTCTCCTCCATTCCTTCTTTCCTCCTCTCCTTGTCTCCTGCTCTCTTCATTGTGTCCTTGTCTCCTTTCCTTCTGGTCATCCTTGTTTCCTTGTCTCCTCCTTGTCTCCTCCATTTTTTCTCCTTGTCTCCTTGACTTCTGTCTTCGTCTCCTCCTTCCCTTGTCTCCTCTCCTTGCATCCTCCTCCTCTCCTTCATGTTTCATCCTTCTCTCCTCCTGTCCTTGTTTCCTTCTGTCCATCCATGTCTCCTCCTTGTTTCCTCCTCATCTCCTCCTCTCTTGTCTCCTTATCTCCTCCTCCTCTCTTCAGTATATCCTTCTCTCCTTCTGTCCTCTCCTTGTCTCCTTCTTGTTTCTTTGTCCAACTCCTCTTTTTGTCTCTTCCTTTCCTACTTGTCTCCTTCTGTCCCTCCTCATCTCCTCTCCTTGTTTCCTCCTCTCCTTGACCTCTGTTCTTGTCTCCTCCCCTCCTTGCTTCCTCCTATCTTTGTCTCCTCTCCTCCTTGTCTGTTTGTCTCCTCCACGTTTCATCCTTCTCTCCTCCTGTCCTTGTTTCCTTCTGTCCATCCATGTCTCCTCATTGTTTCCTCGACTTGTCTCCTCCATGTCTCCTCTTTGGCTCCTTCTGTTTCTCCTGGTCTTACCTCCTCCTCTCCTCCTTGTCTCCTCTCCTTCTTTCCTTGTCTTCTCTCCTTCTTTCCTTTTCTCACTCCTCTGTTTTAAGGCAAGTCACAAATAAAAGTGTGATTGTTTAAGTTTGGAAACTCATCTGTCCTTCTCCCTTCATCCTTTCACATCGCTCTTTCTCCCCTTTCGCCTCCTCTCCCTCTCTCTCTCTTACCTCTTTTCTCTCTGCTCCCTCTTCTCTTTTTTACCCTCCCTTCTGTCTCCTAAGCATCTTTTCCATGTCCTCTTCTCGTCTCCTTCTCTCTTCCTTGTCTTCAGAATCAGAATCAGAATCAGAATTACTTTTATTCATTACTTTTTATTCTCCATGTCTCCTTGTTGTCTAATCCTTGTCTCCTCGTGCCCTCAGTCCTAACGTATCTCCTTGTCTCCTCAGTCCTGTGTGTCCTTGTCTCCTCAGTCCAAACGTGACTCCTTGTCTCCTCAGTCCTAACTTGTCTCCTCAGTCCTAACGTGCCTCCTCGTCCTCAGTCCTAATGTGTATCCTTGTCTCCTAACGTGCCTCCTTGTCTCCTCAGTCCTAACGTGCCTCCTTGTCTTCTCAGTCCTAACGTGTCTCCTTGTCTTCTCAGTCCTAACGTGCCTCCTCGTCCTCAGTCCTAATGTGTATCCTTGTCTCCTAATGTGTCTCCTTGTCTTCTCAGTCCTAACGTGCCTCCTCGTCCTCAGTCCTAATGTGTATCCTTGTCTCCTAATGTGTCTCCTTGTCCTCAGTCCTAACAGGTCTCCTAACATGCCTCCTTGTCTCCTCAGTCCTAAAGTGTCTCCTAACGTGCCTCCTTGTCTCCTCAGTCCTAACGTGCCTCCTAACATGCCTCCTTGTCTAATCAGTCCTAACGTGTGTCCTAGTCTCCTCAGTCCTAATGTGTCCTTGTCTCCTCAGGCCTAACGTGCCTCCTTGTCTCCTCAGTCCCAACGTGCCTCCGAACGTGCCTCCTTGTCTCCTCAGTCCTAACGTGTTTCCTAACGTGCCTCCTTGTCTCCTCACTCCTAACGTGTGTCCTTGCCTCCTTGTCTCCTCACTCCTAACGTGTGTCCTTGTCTCCTTGTCTTCTCAGTCCTAACGTGACTCGTTGTCTCCTCAGTCCTAACGTGTGTCCTTGTCTCCTCAGTCCTAATGTGTGTCCTTGTCTCCTCAGTCCTAACGTGCCTCCTTGTCTCCTCAGTCCTAACGTGTGTCCTTGTCTCCTTGTCTCCTCAGTCCTAACGTGTGTCCTTGTCTCCTTGTCTCCTCAGTCCTAACGTGTGTCCTTGTCTCCTTGTCTCCTCAGTCCTAACGTGTGTCCTTGTCTCCTCAGTCCTAACGTGTGTCCTTGTCTCCTCAGTCCTAACGTGTGTCCTTGTCTCCTTGTCTCCTCAGTCCTAACGTGTGTCCTTGTCTCCTTGTCTCCTCAGTCCTAACGTCTGTGCCATGCAGCAGGTCAAGGGGACGGAGAGGAAATATTTCACCAACTGTAAACAGTGGTACCACCGTAAGATCTGCGGGCAACCGACGTGAGTCCAGCCCTCTGCACTGTGTGTGTGTGTGTGTGAGAGTGTGTGTGTGTGAGAGAGAGTGTGTGTCTTCAACTTCAACGTTATTATTGTCCCAGAGGGAGATTATTGTGCATCAGTGTCAGTGTTTCCTCAGTGGAGATCTCACTGTGGCAGTGAGTCTGTCAAGGCAACAAACTAGTGCAGTGATGGGGGCAAGTTCTGAACTTCCACGTAAAACACCAATTTGCTTCACACTGAAGAAGCTTAACTCCACTTTAACCCATCTGACAACAGCCACGAGTCTAACAAACCAAACGCTCTGCCTGGTTCACTCATTAGTGTCTGGAAACGTTAGAAAACATCTTTATAAACACCTCACACTTCCCTCTGCTGATTTCCCACTGCACAGGACAAAGCCCAAAAGACTCGATCGCCGACGTCGTTTCTAATCCTGTTTATTTACCAGTGAATTATATTTTTTGAAAAACGCTAAAAAACACATTCCTGAACTATTTTCATTCAACAACTTTCAGTTTCTCTTCTTCTCTGTCAGTCGTCGATTCTCACTTGTTGCTTCTGGAGTCGACAGTCGAGTCTTTTGGGCTTTGGCCTGTGCAGTGGGAAATCAGCAGAGGGAAGTGTGAGGTGCTTATAAAGTGAAGAACTTGCCCCCATCACTGCACTAGTTTGTTGCCTTGACAGACTCACTGCCACAGTGAGATCTCCACCGAGGAAACACTGATCTGTGCCGTTTTTTGGCTCCTGACAGAATTCCACCTCCTCTAGACGGACTTTAGCTTCAGACGGGTCAGAGTTCCACTTTAGCTCAACATTGCAGACAAACATTCCCTTTAGAATAGGCAAAAAAGAACAGGTGCTGTGTATATCCGCATTTCACCACCACTGATCCGAGCTGTAAGAGCGTTCCTCCTGGTTTTGGCTTCAGAAATAAAGGACGTCCGAGCTCTGAGTCCTGATCTGGGCCGTTCTCAGACGCCGCTCAGAAGGAAGGAGGTTAAACTCCTCACAGAGCGGCTGATCTCTCCTTTATTTGTTGGGCCAGACGAGCCAGACGAATTCTACTGAACACAGAGAAGCACCGAACCAAGGGACGACACAAAATGCAAGAATAGATTCAATAAAACTCTGATAAAAACAGTCATAAGAACATTACCAACGTTAAAATGATTAATTTTCCTTAAAAAAACCGTCTTTGTGTTCGATTCAAAGCGTCGGGCGCTGCCGATAATATAATCGCCCCGAGGGATTTATATTCAGAGACAAACTCAACTTCTTTTCCCTGAATGACAGAGTAATAAAAGTACAGTAGAGCTGTTTAATCTCACACTGTGGAACATTCAGGGCAGAGCGGTGACGTATCCATGGAAACAAACAGGAGAACGAGAAAAACCCCAAACCGAAAAGTCGTATTCAGGGCGTCCGAATTATTCACCACGACGAGTTTATAAAAGCTTTTCACAGCTCAGAACTGTCAGGGACCCGAGGGCGGAGTCTGGTGTCAACAACTAGCATGCTAACACACACTTCCTGATTATCGTCAACGAAATGCTGTATAATGAAATGCTGATAGTACAGAGTGGTTACTAGGCCCTGACATATTCTTCACCTGTCGCTCTGAGATCTGAGGTCTTTATATCTCCTGCAGTATTTTCTGTATTTCTCCTGCAGTATTTTCTGTATTTCTCCCGCAGTATTTTCTGTATTTCTCCTGCAGTATTTTCTGTATTTCTCCCGCAGTATTTTCTTTATTTCTCCCGCAGTATTTTCTGTATTTCTCCTGCAGTATTTTCTTTATTTCTCCCGCAGTATTTTCTTTATTTCTCCTGCAGTATTTTCTTTGGCCTGTGTTTCTGTCTCGCTGCGGTTACATAAGGCACATTCCTGTGCGTCCTCCAGCAGAGACAGGAAGCTCCTGCCACTCAAAGTGCTCCTGTTCTGCTCCTGTCGCTCCTGTCGGAAAACTCGCCTCTGGATCTAATCAGGGACAGACTCCAGGACGTGAGCAGCAGCTCCAGGGTCACGTCTCAGTTACAGTATTAACTTCATTATTCATCAAAACGTAACGGGATCAGCTGCAGAAACGCTTCAGCTCCACCAGATTTACACTAAATTACATTACGTTACATAACACTGTCACTTCAGCCAAATATTACTGAGTTCTTTAAGGTTCATTAGCAGTAGGAACAGTAGCAGCAGTCGTAGTTCACTCTGCACAGATCGAGAAAGTTTTAAAGCCACACTGTGAAACATTACAGACAAACTCATAACATCTCCGTGGAGAAAAGTATTAACTTCATTAACTTCATTATTCCTAAAAACGTAAAGGTAAAACTGTAGAAACACGTCTCAGTTGGATCATATTTACACAAAATAACATTATGTTAAATTACATAATCATTTTGACTAAAAATGACTGTGTTCTTCACCGTTTGTTCGTGATTCTAATTTATCCTGAAATGTAATTGTAATGAAATTGTATTTGTACAATTCTGAAATGTAGCAGTAGTTTTGTTTTAGATCATTTGTGAAAACACATATTTGTCTGTGATCGTTTAGAGCGACTCACACTGTAGAATCGCACTGTGCTCAAGCACCATTATGGAGGCTCCATTTAACCCACGGTCAGAACATTCTGGTTCACGTTGTTTCGGTCAAACGGTTCCCGGTTCACAGCTCCAGTGGTCGTAGCGTTCGTCTAACGGCTGCAGGCTGCACATTATTCTTGTTTCCATTGGAGTCTAAACTGTTTACAGTGAAGCCAAACGCACTTTGAGGGTCTGACCCTGGAGAGCACCAGCTCCAGAGGGGCCGGGGCCAGTGTGGGGCCGGCCCGGGGGCCGGTGTGGGGCCGGTCCAGGGCCAGTCCAGGGGCCAGCGTGGGGCCGGTCCGGGGGCCGGTCCAGGGGCCGGTGTGGGTCCGGTCCAGGGGCCGGCGTGGGGCTGGTCCGGGGCCGGTCCGGGGGCCGGTCCAGGGGCCGGCGTGGGGCCGGTCCAGGGGTCGGTCCGGGGGCCGGTCCGGGGGCCGGTCCAGGGGCCGGCGTGGTACTGTACGGCTCCAGGTGTGGCTAAAACAATGAAACAGACGACTGGACCAGAGCGAAACACCGAGTGAGGCCAAAACATGAAGACAGATGCAAATATAAACCAAACCCTGAGCTCAGGCTGTGATAAACCGCAGTATTTACAGTTCTGACTTATATCCTGAGCTGTTTGTAGCCCATTAGCCGCAGCTGTTTCCTGTTTACTGTGTGTAAAGATCAGGCAGATGATATTTCCAGTGTATAAAACATCTACATGAGCCAAACCCGCCGCAGTAAAGAGAGGCTAGAACGAGCTGTGGACTGACGTAAATGCAGAAAACGCTGACGATGAATTGGAAATGGGTTTGTGGCTGGATTTTCGAAAACTGACATTTTTGGTATCAGTGAAAAGAGAGCATAACATTGTCCATTCTCGACTGGAAAAAGAATTTTGCTCGTTTTCAAGTAGTTTTCTGTATTTTGGCTGAATAAATGATAATATCCTCCTCTTTACTGTCGGTGTGATCAGGCTGGTCAAAAATACGGACACCTGGCTGCCGACTGCTCTATTCAGGATCAGATTTTCACAGACTGGAGGCGTAAGAGCGTAGGCCTGGTTTAATCCTGGTTAAATCCTGTTATAGTCCTGGTTTAGTCCTGGTTTAGTCCTGTTATAGACCTGGTTTAGTCCTAATTTAGACCTGGTTTAGACCTGATTTAGACCTGGTTTGAGTCCTGATTTTAGTCCGGGTTTAGTTTCAGACACGGTTTAGACCTGGTTTAGTCCTTGTATAGACCTGGTTTAGTCCTGGTTTAAAAGCAGGTCTATGCCAGGACTAAAACCAGGTCTAAATCAGGACAAAAAGCAGGTCTAAACCAACGCACCTCCTCGCGCCAGA
This sequence comes from Odontamblyopus rebecca, assembly GCA_030686955.1. Lineage (NCBI taxonomy): Eukaryota > Metazoa > Chordata > Actinopteri > Gobiiformes > Gobiidae > Odontamblyopus > Odontamblyopus rebecca. The sequence continues at coordinate 42,920,679 of CM060656.1, read as the reverse complement.
ACCTCCTGAGTAAATTGGCGGAATCCATCCATCCATCTTCTTACGCTTATCCAGGGCCGGGTCGCGGGGGCAGCAGTCTAAGCAGGGGCTCCCAAGCTTCATTCTCCCCAGACACTTCCTCCAGCTCCCGAGGCGTTCCCAGGCCCAGAGACAGAGTCCCTCCAGTGTGTCCTGGGTCATCCCCGGGGCCTCCTACCGGTGGGACATGAACACCTCCCAAGGGAGGCGTCCAGGAGGCATCCGGACCAGATGCCCGAGTCTCAGCTGCTCCTCTCGAAGTGGAGGAGCAGCTCTACTCTGAGCTCCTCCCGTGTGACCGAGGTCCTCCCCCTATCTCTAAGGGAGCGCCCGGCCACTCTGCGAAGGAAACTCATTTCGGCCGCTTGTATCCGCGATCTCGTCCTTTCGGTCATTACCCAGAGCTCATGACCATAGGTGAGGGGAGGAACGTAGATTGAGGTAAATCGAGAGCTTCGCCTTTCAGCTCAGCTCCTCTTCACCACAACAGTCCGATACAGCGACCGCATCACTGCCTCAAGTGGAGGAGTTCAAGTATTGTCGGAATGGCAGTGTCAAAAAGTGTCAGCATAGGGGATGAACCCCAAACAAACACAGGGCTCAAAACTGGGACTGGCCCCACAAACTTTTTACGAAATTCCTAAAAGTAATTTTGTGAATCGCTGAGATCGTACTCATCACTATGACGACACTTCAGGTAGAATTTAGAGCTGATTCATTAAGAAAACCCACTAAATGTTTGGGTGACGTCAGCGTCTCACGGAGGAAAAGTCCCGAGAGGCTCCGTGCGAGTGGGAAAAGAGGCTGTAAAGTGTTCAGCGTCCGTCTCCGCCGAGTTAAGGGACGTTTATAGGGCTCCAGTCGTTGACCTTTGACCCCTACGGCCCTATCTGTCCCTCACCCGCTGACCTCTGCCCCCCCGTGCGACCCCGGGCCGCACAAAGCCGGGCCTGTCCTGGAGTTTCCGCGGCGCATGAATGCCGGTCTGTCTGCAGAGCCCAGCGTTCACACTCGGGGTTTTAAAATGTTTTCTCAGCAGATTCGGGCTCACGTTTCAATGAGCCACTTGAGCTGTGAGAGGGTGAGGAGGGCACGGGGGCAGGTTCTGACGCTAGAACAGCCACACTTTTGGACAAACTCTCAAGCACTCGGAACAAGCACTCAGAAATGCCTAAAGCGCAGAGATTAAGGCAGTTTGGATGTTTATTTTTGCATATTTCTGATCAAACGTTGCAGCAGTAATTGACCTCTGTGAAGTCGCCCACCAAACTCAAACCTGCACAAAAACTCTGTCAGTCGTTTGTGCTGCAAAAAGTTTCGTTTGTGCGATTCTGGTTCTTAAGACATTCGCAGTTTTATTTTGGTCGTCCAGAACCTCAGAATGTGAAACAGCCTCAAAACAGCAGAAAATGATGTCAGTCGTTTGTATTTGGTTTGTGCTGTTTTGTGCTGTGACAGTTTCATTTGTGTGAGTTTATTTCTAAAATTCTTCATTATTATTTCTGTGGTAATTACAGGACGTCATTTCTGCTCAGCTGACGGAGACAAACTCCACAAAACTAGTGAAGAGAAACGACCTGAGGCTGAGGAAAAGTCTGTCTCAGTCTTTAGTCGTTTGCTTTTGATTCATATTTTATATAAACATACAGACTTCTCCACAGCCTCAGGTCGTTTCTCTTCACTAGTTTTGTGGAGTTTGTCGCCGTCAGCTGAGCGACCAAAATAAAACTGAAAATATCTGAAGAACCAGAATCGCACAAATGAAACGTTTTGCAGCACAAATGAAGAACAACAATGAAGAACGATTTAATCCATTCTGGGCGTTTTAGTGCATTTTTCTTCTTCCTGTGGGTGTGACCCCAGTTTGACCTGTAAAAGAATCGTTAATTTCTCCAAAACTAAAGAAGCACAAACCAAACTTTTTGCAGCACAAACGAAGCACAAACGGTTGACAGTTTTTGTGCAGGTTTGTGTTTGATGGGCGACTTCACGCAGGTCAGTAATTGCACTAGAAATGATGGCACTTTCTGTCTTAAAGGTGCATTTTGTACGTTTTCTGGTGGAGGACCCGTCAAATCTGTCAGTCAATCTTTTCTGTTGTCATGGAAACCAAACCAGACCAAGTTACAGGTCAGATCTGTGGAGAGGCGACCCCGCTCACAGTCAGAATGTCTGTTTTTCGAGGTGTTTTTGAGCTATAAAACCACTTGTAACATTATAAATGTAAAGTAGAGCTGTTTAATGTCACACTGTGGGACATTCTGGGCTAAGCAGTGACGTATCCATAGAAACAAGCAGGTGATGGACCCCCAACCAAAAAGTTACACAATGAACATTGTCCCTCGTTTGAGCTTTTAGCGTCTGTAGTTGCGCCGTCAGGACTCATTGGGAGGATCCGGACTGTGGCTGTAACACTTTGTAATTTTCCTCTGAAATGAAGTCAGACCAAACGGGAAACTGTTGGTGTCCTCAGGTTGTTTAGTACGAATGTGACGTGTGCATAAGTGATTCCTGATGGTGCAGACTGGCCGCCTCACTTCCTTCAGTCTGTGACTACAAAAGGGTCTTAGTTCCACCATGTGTGTGCGAGTGAATGAAGTGAAATGATCTTTGTTCAAAATAATAATAATAATAATCATACATTTGATTTATTTAGGGGCTTTCTGGACTCCCAAGGTCCCCTTACAACAGCTGTAATACTTTTTCACAGACAGATGTCCTCAAAGACGCTTCACAGAGCTTTAATAACAGAGACTTGTTCATTCACTCCAGACCCGATGGGAGTGAGCCACACTGCAAAAAAGGCCTGTCAACAAATAAGAAAAAAATACCAATTTTGAGGTAAAAATGCCTATTTTAAGTTTAACTTTTCTGCCAGTGCAGTAAGAAATTTTCACTTACCAATTTTTCTTAAAACAAGACGAAATATGAATCTTGTTCTAAGCAGAAAACACGAGTTTCGAGTTTTTATGGACAGATTTTTCCCCTTATTGGTTTGAGAAGGAAGTTAAAGAGGCTTAACCTGGACTGAGTTAATATAAAAAGTGCTTAGAATAAGTTGTAATATCGAGATAAGATAAATCAGGATGAATATCTTGAAACAAGTAAAAAAAAATCTCATTTTATTAAGTAAAAAAATCTGAAAATTGGTCTTTTAAGATGAATCTGCTTAATTCAAGTCAGTTTAACTATGGTAGAAAATCCTTTTTTGTAGTGTACCACTAACACCCACACACACTCCACTTTACACCTAAAAAGCACTATATCATATAATGATTGCACACGAGTGCTTATAGTTGTACAGTTTTGATGTGCAGCACTTCGTTCACAGACGGGTTTCAGTCCAGAAGGAGAAAACGGGCTCAGCTGGAGCTCAGGAGCTTCAGTCACTGTGATGTTGCACCATGAGACAGAATCTACTGAGACAGTGTCAGGACATGTTTCCTCATAGTTACTACATTTTGGTTGTGTTACTCATAGAAATATAATAAAATCTGGAAGATGAATCCAAGATGGCACCGGATTGTTTTCAATTTTTTCCTAACTTTTTACTTCTGCAGCTTTATCAAAAAAAAAAAAAAAATCAAGTTCATATTATTACAAAATCCCTTAAATGCTCTGTGCTTCTGTGGGAGAGTTTTTCCTGGGCTGCAGTACCTCACTCTGCCACAACTCAATCTGCGGCCTTATCCAGCTCTTATTATCGATCCATGATGTTACTCTTGAAAATTTCCACGAAGTGAAACCGCGTGACCTCGCAGCATTAGGATTTGTTCGCTCGACAGTAGGGGAATACTCTTTTAATTTAACCAGTCGTCTGCATTCACAACTCGGGTTGGTTCTGGCCAACACGTCTTCGCTGATTGGCTCCAACGACAACTTCTGAAGTTTTTGTGAACCGTCTAGTGTCCTGTGATCCCTGACGAGTCCCTGGAGAGAAATGAAACTGAGTGGAGGCACTAGGGGGCGCCAGCCTGGATGCTTGAAGGTGGTAAAGTAGGAGGTAAAGTAGGCGAGGTCAAATGTTGAGCTCCGTCCATGTTGAGTCACTCCCCGATCTGCAGGACACAGCCAGGGGCACTTGTTTGTTTGTGTTACTCTTGAAAATGACCCGTGACTGACAAAGTGTCTGCGATGGTGTCGGGCAGTGGTTTCCCATGATTCTTAGTGACAAAGTGCCTGATTGGACAAAAACCTGGTGGACGTTGGTGTCTGGAGCTTCTGTGGGAGTCACTTCCTCAGAAAATACAACGTAAAATGAGTAGATTTTATTTTATTCCCCATCTTTTACCACACAGTACATGGAGTAAAGCGCATTTATCTTTCCAAGAAAACATTAAATCAGTTTCAGACCCTTTAACCGCCCAGACCTGGTCCAGTCCTGGTTTGGTCCTGGTCCAGGCTCAGGGTTTTAGCGTGGTGTGTGCGTGGACGCCGTGGGGGCCGTGTTGATCCTTCTTACATAATTTACGAGCGGCGCTTGTGTTTTGATGGTTCCTCCGCTCCTCTCAGCACTTCCTCGGTGTTTGTGAATATTCCCACAGCCGTCCCCAGCTCCTGTGATGGACGCACATCTGGTTTAATCGTGACGGCCATGTTGGTGCTGTACATTCCGTTTGTGCAATGTGGTTTTTATGCCTTCTGCCCGAACCGTCAGGGGAGTTAAAACAACACGCAGCTCCGACGTTTGCGTTTAAAATCCAATTGAAACGCCCTTGTAGAAAGATTTGCAGGATCCAACTCCTCCCGCTGTTACTTATGCTCAGTTACATTTACTTGAGGAACTTTTGGATGAAATTATACATTTTTGGTCCAGTTTTAGCAGCAGATTTTTACTCCTACTTGAGTCATATTTTTATTACTTGACAGAAGTTTTATGTGAAGTTTTATTTGTGTTTTTTGCTCCGCTCGTTCAGATATGATTCAGATTGTCTAATTTTTGCATCTTCCATCCATCCATCCATCTTCTCCCGCTTAATCCGGCTGGGTCGCGGGGGCAGCGTGCTGCCCAATCCTCATAGCACCTGACCCCCCCATGAACTCCTCTGCAGGTGGTGAGCCCACAGGAGGGTGGACGTCATGGTCCTTGATGTTAGTTCATAGGGGTGCGGGCATGTTTTGGGTTGATGGGGGAAACCGGAGCACCCGGAGGAAACCCATCCAGACACGGGGAGGAACATGCAAACTCCACACAGAAAGGCCCGGGCGACCCGGGGATCGAACCCGCAACCTTCTTGCTGTGAGGCCTGAGTGTTGCCACTCAGCCACCGTGCCGCAATTTTTGCATCTAACTTTTAAAAATACCAGATTTTGTGCTTTATATAAAGTCCTTGAAATTACATTAACTTTAAATTATTAATCAGATGTTACGTCCTGACTCTTTTAAGCTGCACTGTGTAACCAAATGCTTTTCTCCAGGGAGATGTTTTGTCTGGAAAAGGGAGGGCGAAAACAAACAAAAAAATCTTTACCGACCACTGAGCCTCGTTAACCAGTTAACTCGATTAACCGTTCAGTTTAAAGTCTATTCTAAATCTAATCTCTGTTTGAAATAAGGTGCATTTGCACTCGGCTCGTACACATGTCAGCGCTGAAGATAAAGGCGTTAGTCAAGGGTCAGAAGCTCATTTGAAACGTCGGCGTGGCTCATTTCAGAAAACGACCGAAGAGACGCCGCTTATAGACTGAGGAGCACAAGTCTGTCAACGCCACGTGAAGCATTTATACACGGACACGTCAGGCTCAGTTTAACCCGGCGACATGACTTTAGTCACAATCTGCACAAAACCGTGAGGATAAAACACCAAAACATCCAACTGTCGCCTGCACAACAAAAGCTTCTGTGGAAACACAAACACCTGCTCTAAAGCACTAAAGCTGTAGAGATAAACAGAAACACAGAGAAAGCACTTGGCGGGCACAGTTAGCACGGTTAGCACAGTTAGCATAGTTAGCACGGTTAGCATAGTTAGCACGGTTAGCATAGTTAGCACGGTAGGTTGGCTTTTCTCTCCTGTAGAAGAGGTTTGAGGGTGTCGCATTTTGAGCATCGAGACGTCGCGTCACAGAAAATGCGTTTAGGCTCCGGTCTGTGATCGTTTAGGGCGACTCACACTCGGACTGTGGAACCGAGCCTCAAGCATCTTTACGTAAGCTTCCGTTTAACCCGCGGTCAAAACATTTTGACCGGTTAATGTTGAGTCGGTCAAACAGTGACCGGTTAACATCCCTAGTCTAGAATGTTTCACAGTGTAGCGCTTCACCCCAGAGACACTGAGGATGGGTCAAATGCAGAGAACATCCACTTCATAATGTTTCCACTAAAGTCACAGCTGTAGCAGTAGCTCAGTAATGGCAGAAGTAGCTGTTGGGATTGAAGAAGTATTAGTAGAAGTTTTTTTTAGCTTTCTACCCTGTTATAATGCTGTTCCCTCCTCCAAAACTTGCCTGAGGAGGTTTTAGAGTCGTCCATGCATGTTTGAGCAATCTAGAGATCTCTCCCGAGCCCTATTCAAACCTTCACTGCAAAAAACACAATCACTAAATACACTTAAAACACTTATTCCACTGGCAGATCATTTCACAAGTTGAAACAACTCAAATAAAGTAAAATCTTTTTCATTTAAGTCATTTTAATTTACATAGATACTGTTTTTTTCCAGTATTCTTTACAGTTCGCTGTACGATTCAGTACGAGGCACGACAAGTCTTCACAAATATACAAAAATATGACACAAAACTCAGCACTATGACGTCACAAACCTGGTGCGATGTGCCGTGCTACATAAGCGCTTGGAGCAAAGAAAGAGGCGTTCAGAAGGTCAAAAACGAAAGTGAAAATGACAAAGCAACACATTCATGTGTTGTTTTTGGCGAGTATATCTTTCCAAAACAATAAAAGGTAACGGCGGTGATGTGAGTGTGTTCTGTGTTAGCGGTTAAACCCACAGAAGTGAAACACGGCGGCTTTAATGGCGTTAGCAGCTGCAGCGTGGGCCTTAGCGGGGGTCCCATAAAACACATGTGTCCAAAACAAAAGCTCTATTCTCCCGCTGTGATGGGAAAACTGTGCGAGTTCAGGTCCTGCACTACTGTTCACCGTGGAACCAGGCGAATCTTTGGATCCTTTTCACAGATATTGAATTTTTAATGGAGATATCACAGAACAGGGGCTGGAATTTCATATAAAAGTGTTCAAGGCCCGTTTATAGATTTCTTTAACATGTTTTTGAGGCTCATGCGTCTTGCCTCAGTGCAGATATACTGTACAAGCGGCTCTTGAGGTCAGAATAAGTCCTTTGAGCACTCTGTCTGCAATTGCTCAGGAAGTGTGTTTGCATGCTAGTTAGGGTGGTCCACAAAATAATGCTAAAAATAAAACTTTTTGCGTTCAGAGCGTCCCGATTCTCCACCACAAAGAGTTCATGAGCACGTTTTACTACTCAAAAAACAACCAAAAAATCAAACTTATCTTAACTAATGTTTCCCACTGGGTTATTTAGGGCTTATTTATTTCACTTGGGTTTTGCACTTTACCAACTTTACACGTGGATGCTCCAAACGCAATTTCGTTGTTCTTTTTGTAGCAATGACAATAAATACTTGAATCTTGAATCTTGAAAAGTGCTTTTTTTATTTTCTGGTTCCAGTTGGGGGGAAAAAATGACTTGATTTCAATCATTTTTACCACTGTCACACGACGATAACAGTTGTTTGGGCTACGGTAACTTTTTGTGTAGAACTTCTGACAAAACACATGCATTTTTATAGAAATAGTATAAATGGAATAAAAAAACATTCTGAATCGCTCCATATTCACACAAATTCAATATGTTTTATATTTAGACTTCATATGTAAAGTGAATGTGCGGCAGACTGACAAATGAATACACTGCAAAAAAGGATTTTCTAGCATAGTTAAACTGACTTGAATTAAGCAGATTCATTTTAAAAGATCAATTTTAAGATTTTTTATACTTAATAAGATGAGATTTTTTTTACTTGTTTCAAGATATTCATCCTGATTTATCTTATCTCGATATTACAACTTATTCTAAGCACTTTTTATATGAACTCAGTCCAGGTTAAGCCTCTTTAACTTCCTCCTCAAACCAATAAGGGGAAAAATCTGTCCATAAATACTTGAAACTCGTGTTTTCTGCTTAGAACAAGATTCAGATTTCGTCTTGTTTTAAGAAAACTTGGTAAGTGAAAATTTCTTACTGCACTGGCAGAAAATTTCACTTAAAATAGGGCATTTTTACCTCAAAATTGTTTTTTTTCTTCTTATTTTTGATAGGCCTTTGTTGCTATGTAATTCCAAATTGCAATTTTCCAAATTACCATCACGTTTAGTTTATTTGACATAAATGCACAGTAATTCAAATTTGTGTCTTTGTGCTCCTAACCTCCAGTCTGTCATCTTTATGGCCAAGATGGGAGACGATTTCCAGGTGATTAGAAGGTTAAGACAGTCAGCCACATGCTTCTTTTTGCGAGTCGTCGCGTCTAAAAGCAGAACCACTGTATGATGTTAAATGTTAAAGCTGAACTCTGTCCCGTCTGAAGCTAAAGTCCGGTGTTAGAGGAGGTAGAATTCTGTCAGAAGCCAAAAAACAGCACACATCAGTGTTTCCTCGGTGGAGATCTCACTGTGGCAGTGAGTCTGTCAAGGCAACAAACTAGTGTAGTGATGGGGGCAAGTTCTGAACTAGTGTAGTGATGGGGGCAAGTTCTGAACTAGTGTAGTGATGGGGGCAAGTTCTGAACTAGTGCAGTGATGGGGGCAAGTTCTGAACTAGTGTAGTGATGGGGGCAAGTTCTGAACTTCCACGTAAAACACCAATTTGCTTCAGACTGAAGAAGCTTAACTCCACTTTAACCCATCTGACAACAGCCACGAGTCTAACAAACCAAACGCTCTGCCTGGTTCACTCATTAGTGTCTGGAAACGTTAGAAAACGTGATGGGGGCAAGTTAACTTCCACGTGATCTGTGCCGTTTTTTGGCTTCTGACAGAATTCACCTCCTCTAACAACGGACTTTAGCTTCAAGTGTGCCGGAGTTCAGCTTTTAGAAATGATTAAAAAGTATGACTACTACTCATAAATTCATCGTGGTGGAGAATTGAGATGCTCTAAATGCAGAAGGTGCAGTCCGTGAGGAAGAACGTTGGACCACTGCAAACGGTTTAAAAGAAAATAGAAAATTGACAGTAAAAATCAGATGTTTTCTAATATAATGCGATTTCGTCTCTACTGTTTCTGAGGAGATAACGACATCATAACGTGGCTTAAAGTTTACGTTTTGCATTTTGCAGAACTTTAAATACTAAAGGGAACAAATGGGCAGCCTCGTCTCTTTCACCTACAGAGTTGGATTGGACTTGAAACTGGATTTAAAATAAAGAAAAGTTCAAAGATGTCTGAACGTGAAGATTTCTAAAAGCATCTGGAAACAATAGTGCAAAATCTGGCCAAATTACAATGACGTGATGAAAAAGTTAGAGTAAATTTCACATATCAAGTAAAATTATCTACCAATGGGTCGAGACTTTTTGTTCTTAAAACAGGAAAGAACGTCAAATAAAACTTGATGTGTGAAATTGACTAAAATCTAAATAACATTTTCTTAATTCACGTTATTGAAGCTTGAGTGGGACGGGCCTGGCTGCAGAGACCAAACCTCCCACCTTCTTCTGTTCTTCTGGGTTTTCACGTCCGACGGCACTTTGGGCCCAGAGGGGCATAAATCTGGAAGACCTGGTTTAGTCATAGTTTAGTCTGAGATTAGTCGTGGTTCAGACAAATCCCCCTCCTTAAGACTATAAAAATCCACTTGTTTTAAGTTAAAATGCTACAAAAACAGGTGAAATGATCTGTGCAGGAAGAGAAATTTACTTTTCAAGAAATCTTAAAATAAAAAAAATATATCCAGGCTTCATAAATCTGCAAATAAAATAAAATCACTTATTCTAAGCAATAATCTCAGTTTAAATGATCTCAAATAAAACATAAAACACTAATTCTAAGAATAAATTAAGATAAAAACTCTGAAAACTAGAATATAAAGCTGTTTTATTCTTGATTTTAGTGAATGAAATTCTTTATTTCCTTATTTTAAGACTAACTAGTGACAAATTGCAGCTCTCCTAAAACTTTTAAATCTTTTAATGTTTCTATGTCACAAACAGAAGGTTCAGAGATTCTGGACAATTTCAGTTCATTTACATCCAGAAAAAATGTCTTAAACTCCATCTGAACATTTGTTTTGTTTGTTTTTGTGCATTTTAACTAGTTTATAGAAGTAAAAACAAAATATTTTCTTGAAATAAGCCTCATAATCTTAGTCATTTAGTAAATATCCCTTAAAACAAGATCATAAGATTTTTTTGTCTAGATTTAAGAGAATAAATCTTGGTTCGTTTTGTGAAATTGAAGTGAAGCCTTGGTTCAGACTTGTTCTAGTTTAGTCACGGTTTAGTCTTGGTTCATGGTTTGATCTCAGTTGTTTAGGCCTGGTTTAGTCCTAGTTTGGTCCTGGTTTAGTCCTGGTTCAGTCCTGGTTCAGAGTCTCGTCTTGTTCACCTTCAGAGTTGTATTGGATGTGATTTTGGACTAAAGATAAAGTGAAAGTTTGCAGCGTCTGCAGTGGAGAGTGAACCCAACCCTCCCACGTTCTGAGCCTGAGTAACGACGGATGGATTCTGGCAAACGCGTCCGACATACGGCATTGCACTTTGGGCCCGGAGGAGGCGCTCATAAATCTGCGTCGGGGTTTAAAGTCGTGACGGTGCAGAAGTTCAGGGTTCAGCATTTGTCAAAAAGAGGAAACAGGAGCCATGAAGCGTGACGAGGGGGATGAGGAACGCTGACAGCACCAGACTACTGTGGGAACAATACGGCTACTGTCCCGAGGTTTAGGCTTTGGTTTAGTGATTGACGGGAGAAATAAAGCTTTAAGAGCCTCTGTGGCGCAGCATGGACTCTGTGTGAGCTTTAAGACATGTTAGAATGTTGTTGCCTCCTCAAAAACAGACCTGGAGTCGTGTTTTGTTTCATTCTCGCAGGTTTAACACACAAATCCTGCAGAAAAACAGTAAAATAATAAATAAACCAGAAGTAAAGACCAAATAAATTCAACAAAAGACTTCACCAGGCACAAAACACCTTGGCCCACAGAGGCTTCAAAGAATTGAATTTTCCTAAACTTTTCCTTTAGTTTTCCATCTTTTTGAGTAATCCTGCATATTTAGTTCTGGGGAAATGTCCAGCCGACACCTACACCAGACTGAAAATGATCCTGAGGCTCATGAGGGACTCCCCAGCACGAGGCTGAAGGCTCAACTCCCCGATCGCTTTTTCCACAGACTCTTTACGAGAAAGAAGATTGAAAACTAGTTAATCCTGCTACGTGGTAACTAAACTACTAAAGCCACTAGACCTAGAATTTTATGTAAAAGCTGAAATATGTATGAAACTGTGTAGAGTTATAAGTTAAAGCTGCACTGTGTCATTTTTCTGGTGGAGGATCCGCCAACAGCTTGTTTTGCGATGTCTTTGCTTTGAGCGGAATCTCCAGCACGGCCTTAAACATTTCCATTTCTACTGTCGTAATACTCGAGATCGGCCTTGAGACAGTTTGGACTCGGTCTAGTCTCGGTCTTGAAGGAGTTTGGACTTGGTCTCGTCTCGGTCTCGAGGTCTGACACTCAACGATGATAAAATGGAGATAGATCGAAAACATTGATGTATTTGCGCCAAAATAACTGTAAAATACAAAGAAATGTCGAAAATAACAAAGATGGTCTCGATTTGGTCGCGATGGGCCGTGGTCTCGGGTTTATCTCGGTCTTGGTCGTTAAAAGTCTTGGTCTTGTCTTTATCTCGACCCTCGGAGGTCTGGGTCTGGTCCTGGTCTCGGGACCCTGTGGTCTTGGACAGGTCTTGGTCTTGACTAGTGCAAGTCTTGACTACAACATTATCCATTTCTAAAGGAAACAAGGAATTGTCGCTACAAGGCCAAGTTACAGTTTGTCTGTTTTTCTAGATATTTTTTGAGCTATAAAACCACCTGTAATTGAACAGGTGAGTTTCATTGTTGACAAAAGCCCGAGTTGCAGCTGGGAAATATTTTGGTCGTCGGCACGAAACATCACAAATGTGGCGAGAGAGCGCAAAAAAGTTCCGATCCAGGTCATTTATCGGCTGTAACTGCAGAGGAACGAAGATGATTTGACCAGAATTTAGTCATGAGCATCGAAGGACAGATCACCCTTTAACCCCGACAAATTTATGGTCTAAATCGCCAACTACGTTTCCGAACATCCACTTCGGCGATATCCACAATTACTTGGGAAAGTCTTGGGCCGTTCACAGCAAAATCATAAAATCATGAATTTTAAAGAAATCCACAAACCTGTCCAGAAATGGGCCCAACATTCGCGTTCTTGTCGGGTCAATATTCGCTCTGAAGATTTCTAAAAGTCGTTTAATTCAACGTTGGTGTTTCTTTTCACTCAGAATATGGAAAAGACCTTTTCCTTCTTTCTTTCTTCTGTTTGTGTGTCCGACAATGCAGCAGGAATTCACCATTACTGCAGGTAAACTGAGAGACGCAAAGTCACGCTCTGAGTTTTTTTTGCCGTCTGCCTCAATTTAATAATAACGACGTCAGCTGAAACTCGCCTAGAAATATCAGGTTGAGGTCTCTATCTCAACATCATGCTTCTTTAATCTTGCACAAAAAACATTTCTGCCTCCATGCAAAATGTTTCAAAGTTTGGTTTAAATTTCCGTGGAATCACACAGGAGACACTGCACCTTTTGTAAATGTGTTCCTGGCCTGAAAAGTTCTTAGTCATCACTGTGGACGTCGTCACCGCGGAGCCTGAGCCTGGTGGGCCTGAGTCATGCCTCGAAACCTTTGATATTTAATTCAAGTGTGTGGGAAAAATGAATGGAAAATGTGCTTTTAGAACCGCGTCTGTTTTCACTGTTAAGCTCTGTGTCAGTCTCTAAAAACCGCCCGAGTTTGGAGATTTTCTGTGTGTCCTGAAAACTCGTACCTCACGTTTTCGTTGGTTTTCGCTGGTTTTGGTCGGGCCTGTTCCTTCGGTTACTGCAGAACTCCAGAGAATCGCAGTATTCGTCGGTCCATATTTGAATTACCCCCAGAGTCTGTCGGGCTGTCTCCACACCGGCCACAAAAGTACTTCCGAAGTGCTCCCCTGGTGCTGCTACTGCGATATTTCACTTCATACACATTCCATAGGAGGCGCACGCTGTTGGTTTTGGACCGGGACCAGGCCAGATCCTTATGAAGAGGTCTGTGGTCTGATAAGTGAAAAACCAGGTCTAGACCAGGATCTGTCCGTGTGAGAGGACCGTGCAAACATATATCTGATGGGTTAGTCCTGGTTTGGATCTTAATTAGTCCTGAAAATGGTGCTGTCCTGGTTTAGGCTGATCTGGTCCGGTTTCGTGTGTCAGTCTTGGTTTAGACCTGGTTTAGTTCAGTCTAATACTCAGTTATTTTGGACCCAGTACAGTCCAGGTCCGGATTTATACCTGGTTTAGTCTTAGTATTGTCCTGGTTCAGACCTGGTTTAGTTCTAGATTACTCCTGACTCAGGCCTGGATTAGTCCTAGTACAGTCTTGATTCAGATCAATCCAAACCACACCTGGTTTAGTCCTGATTTAGTCCTGATTTAGTGTTAGTTTAGTTCTAGTTTAGTCATAGTTTAATCCTTGTGTTTAGTCCTGGTTTAGTCCTGGTTCAGTCCTAGTTTAGGCCTGGTTTAGTCCTGGTTCAGTCCTGGTTTAGTCCTGGTTCAGTCCTGGTTCAGTCCTGGTTTAGTCCTGGTTTAGTCCTGGTTCAGTCCTGGTTTAGTCCTGTTTCAGTCCTGGTTCAGTCCTGGTTTAGTCCTGGTTTAGTCCTGGTTCAGTCCTGGTTTAGTCCTGGTTTAGTCCTGGTTTAGTCCTCTTTCAGTCCTGGTTTAATCCTGGTTCAGTCCTGGTTTAGTCCTGTTTCAGTCCTGGTTCAGTCCTGGTTTAGTCCTGGTTTAGTCCTGGTTTAGTCCTGGTTCAGTCCTGGTTTAGTCCTGGTTTAGTCCTGGTTTAGTCCTCTTTCAGTCCTGGTTTAATCCTGGTTCAGTCCTGGTTTAATCCTGGTTCAGTCCTGGTTCAGTCCTGGTTTAGTCCTGTTTCAGTCCTGGTTCAGTCCTGGTTTAGTCCTGGTTTAGTCCTGGTTTAGTCCTGGTCTGGTCTTTATGAGTCTGTGGTGCCTCCTGTGAGTCGGTGCTGACTCAGCTCCTCCGTCTCGTTCTGAATGTGATTATCGGCTTATTTTGTGTTTCCATGGAGACGCGGGGAGGGCATCTGACGCACCGGGACATTTCTGAACACGCACGGATCTAAACTCCAGGGTGAGGCGATTTTACGCAGTTTGGTGTTTGTGGAGGAAATGCTCAGCTGCCGTTTAAAAACACAGAGGAGCAAACTGAAATAAAAACACATTTACGTCCAAACTAGGGCTGCTCGTCTCCATGGTGACGTTTGTGCGTTTATTCAGTTAAAGGAGTTTTTATGTCTCTAAACTGCCTTAAAAACGGTCGTTCTTCCTGTGAGCGAAAGCGCTTCTCCACAGATCTGACCCGTCGCTCGGCCTTGGCGATGCGGCCGCTCGTCTCCATGGAGATCAGTTAAATTAGAGGTGAAATTAAATGACTTCCTGCGGAACATTCCAGGGAAAAAACAAATCAAAAACGTCTACACGGAGTCAAGTGGACGCAGTGCATCTTTAAAGCCACAGTACGGAACATTTTAGCCAAATAAAAGTATGTGGTTATTTTTTTTCCTTTTTATTTTGGTTGGATTTTTATTAATTTTTTTTTTTTTGCACTGAAAAATGTACAAAAACATGAGTCCTGACTGAGCGGGCTCGCCTCTCCACAAACCTGACTCGTATCTGTCCTGGAGACGTGCGTCTTTTCGCTCGTTTCCATAGAAATGTTGTTGACTTTGATCAGTGTTGCTGTAACATTAATAATATTATATCTGTGGAGAATGTTCCGCAGTGTGGTTTTAACCAGGGCCCTGGCTTGGCTCTGTTGGATGTTCAGTCGGGTTTATTTAGGCGACAGTTGTTCTTCTAAATCTATAATAATAAATCTTTATTTCTGAAGCACTTTTAAAAACAAGGTTTACAAAGTGCTGTACAAGCAGCAATGGACAATACGAAATACAGAAAAATAGCACATACGACAAAGAAAATAGTCAATGATCCAACAAATCAGATTAGACCTAATAAATAACTAAATAAAAGAGATAAAATGAAAATAAATAGGGAATTAAAAGAACTATAACCAGTCAAACGAAGGCCAACCGATAAAAATGGGTTTTAAGCAGTGATTTAAAGATGATCCTGATGGTGCCGCCTCGTTTCCTCAGGCAGGTTGTTCCAGAGTCAAGGCCCCGGACTGAAAAGGATCGATCGCCTTCGTCCGGAGCCTGGACTTCGGAACAGCCACAGGGACCTGAGGGTCTGAGGCTGCGGGAGGCTCGTACGGGGTTAAAAGTTCTGAAATGTAACTTGGTGCAAGACCTTAACGAGCTTTAAAAGTGATCAGTAAAATGTTAAAATCAATTCTAAACCACACAGGAGCCAGTGAAGAGAAGCTAAAGCAGGGGGAATGTGCTGATGTCTGTTCAAACCGGTGAGGAGCCGAGCTGGAGGCGGGAGATGGATTTGGAGTCGAGGCCGGAGAGGAGGGAGTTGCAATAATCTAGACGTGAGCAGATGAGCGCTGTTGAGCTGTAGGAAGTTCTGTGCCATCCAGCTGTTCACGTCACTGAAGCAGTTTAACACAGCGACCAGGCTCCCGGGGTCGTTTGGTCTCAGCGGGAGGTACATCTGTGTGTTCTCAGCATAACAGTGGAAGGACACGTTATGACGGGCTATAACGTGTCCTAGAGGGACATATAAATAGAAAATAAAACAGGACCTGAAATAGAACCCTGTGGCACACCACAGGCAATGGGGGCAGAGGAGGAGGTAAAACTGCCTATAGTGACCGAAAAGGTTCTGTTTAAAAGATGGGAGTAAAACCAGTCAAGTACAGTGTCCCGGATGCCAACCCAGTTTTTGAGGAGGTTTATTAAAATTGCATCGTCAGCGGTATCAAAAGCAGCACTTAAATCTAAAAGAATGCAAATCGAGCACTCTCCTCTGTCCGCGGCTAAAAGATCGTTTGAGGAGGGCTGTTTCGCCGCTGTGTGATGCTTTAAAACCTGATTGAAATTTCTCAAAGATGTGATTACTATTCATAAAATCTAAAAGCTGGTTAGAAACGACTTTCTCTAAAACTTTGGACAAAAATGGAAGCTTTGAAATTGGTCTAAAATTGTTAAAATCAGAGGTGCGTAATGTGGCTGGACCACTTCTGCCTCTTTACGTCATATTTAAAGAGTCGCTCGGCCTAATGGTGTTTTTGTACAATATTCTCGCCAGTAAAGAAAGTTCTGTAAGTAAACTACCGCTGTTAGCCTTTAGCGGTAAATGCGTGTGCGCCGCGGTAATTAATGATCTGCTAAATGCGGATAATTCACACCTCTATTCACAGCTCATTTACATATCAGTGTGTGTGAACTGGATTAAACGGACAGAATATCGAGAGTCTGAGCTTTAGTAGGAGGGAAATCATCCACGTGAATATCGGCCCAGATCGGCAAAATTTAGTCTAAACGTAAAGGTAGAAAAGTGTTATTTCTTCTTCTCGTGTTTCTGATGCTCGACAAACACGTTTAATGACGCGTTTTACTGTATTTCTGTTGTACTAAAAGTATTTTAACCCCGGAGTTCTTCTGTTGCAGTGTGATCACCTATGAATGCTGCCCCGGGTACGAGAAGGTCCAAGGAGAGAAGGGCTGTCCCGCCGGTGAGTACTACGAATACTACAAATACTACGAATACTACTACTACGAATACTATGAATACTACTACTACTACGAATACTACGAATACTACTACTACTACTACTAATACTACTACTACGAATACTACTACTACGAATACTACTACGAATACTACTACGAATACTACCACTACTACGAATACTACTACGAATACTACCACTACTACGAATACTACTACGAATACTACTACGAATACTACAAATACTATGAATACTACTTCTACTGCTACTACTACTACTACTACTACTACTGCTGCTATGAATACTACTACTACTACTACTACTACTACTACTACTATGAATACTACGAATACTATGAATACTACTACTACGAATACTACTACTGCTACTGCTACGAATACTACTACTATGAATATTACTACTACTACTACTATGAATACTACGAATACTATGAATACTACTACTACGAATACTACTACTACTATGAATACTACGAATACTATGAATATTACTATGAATACTACTACTACGAATACTACTACTACTGCTACTATGAATACTATGAATACTACTACTACTACTGCTACTACGAATACTACTCTTGCTGTAGTACTAATTGCAGTACTCTTGTTGCAGTACTAATCGCAGTACTCTTGTAGTACTAATCGCAGTACTTGTGCGCAGCTCTGCCGTTGGTGAACATTTACCACACCCTGGGGGCGGTCGGGGCCACTACTACACAGATGTACTCGGACCGGGCTCAGCTCAGACCCGAGATCGAAGGACCCGGAAGCTTCACCTTCTTTGCCCCGAGTAACGAGGCCTGGGCCGCACTACCCAACGTAAGTACTACTGCGAATACTACGAATACCACAAATACTACAAACACTCCCAATACTCCCAGTACTACCAATACTGCACCACCACCTACTACAACCACTGCCATTAATATTTTGACTTCTTCTTGTACTACTACCACTGCTACTATTATTTCTGCTACAACTACTGCACCTCCTCCTCCTTTTACTACTTCTACTACTTGTACTTCTTCTTCTACTACTAATACCACCCCGAGTAGTTCTTGTAAATGGCCTTGCTAGCTGCTGCGCTAGCTCCAAACAGCTAAACTTGGGCCCAGACGAACTTCACAGACAGCAGGTGACTTTGGTGAAATGTACTTCCAACCCTTTTTGTGAAACTGCAACAGTAAACCCTAACAATAAACAACAATCGCCATTAATATCAATGCTAGACATTTAAAGTTTAAGTTAGCATAACGGTTAGCAACGCAAATTAGCATACAAATAAAGGACTAAATTACATAACAATAGCACACAAAAACCGTTCTAACTCATACATTTCCATTATAAAAGGTGATAGTACAGGTGTATAATGATGTTTCACCAAGAAATACTTACAGACGATGCTTAAACAGACAACAAAGGAGAAACACCAGAACACAAGAGCGGCCATCTTGCTAAGGCCTGAACAACAACTTCCTGTCTAACAACGGCTTACAGCAGAATGCGAAACGAAACGAAATCTGCAGAATGCGAAATCTGCAAACTGCGAAATCTGCAGAATGCGAAATGGTGTGTTTATGTTTCACCCGGAAGTACCCGGAAGTACATTACACTTCTGACTTGCGCGAAGATAGATTTAGTTTAGTAGTGGTGGCGAATCATGGACTTTTTGCAAGTGCAATATATGCTGTTCAAAGGACCTAAATGGGTCAGTCTCCGTGAAGAGGACATGACACCCCAGATTTTGCAGTCTGCAGATTTCGCATTCTGCAGATTTCGCAGTTTGCAGATTTCGCATTCTGCAGATTTCGCAGTTTGCAGATTTCGCATTCTGCAGATTTCGTTTCGTTTCGCATTCTGCTGTAAGCCTCTAACAACAGTCATTCACCACCACCGGGTCTGGAGTGAATGAAGAATGTGTGTTAATAAAGCTCTGGAAAGAGTCTTTGGGGACACGTGTGTGTGAAAAGCTCTATAGAAATAAAGTTACCTTACCTTACTACTTGTACTACTTCATCTTCTACTACTAGTACTTTTACTATGACTAATACTACCACAGCTACTTTTACTTCTAGTGCAACTAATACTACTCCACTTTGTCCTCCTACTACTACTACTAGTACTATTAACTACTTCTACTACAACTATTACTCCTCCACCTCCTCCTCTTATTACTGCTACTACCACTACTTGTACTTCTTCTACTACTACTACTAGTGCCACTACTAGTACTTTTACTGCGACTAATACTACGACAACTACTTTTACGTCTACTACAACTACTACTACTGCACTTCCACCTCCTTTTCCGACTACTGCTACTACTACTTGTACTTCTTCATCTTCTTCTACTACTACTACTACTACTCCACCTCCTACTACAACTATTACTAGTACTAGCACTACTACTTTGCCTACAACTCCTCCTGTTGTCTCTGGTTTGTGTTCGTTGGAGCGCTCTGTCTCTGTGCTGTTTCTTTAGTTTCTCTGCGGTCGTTTGAGCCGTGTCATGTGTGTTGAATGTTTTTGTTCATTTTGTGTTGAATGTTTTTGGAGACAACGTGTTAAAGGTTCATGTTCAGGAGCGTTAACTTTGGACAGACTGAAATACGAGCTGTAAAACTAAAACGCAGTTCTGAGGAGGCCTGAAGGCGACTGAAGCTGCTGCGTCGACAGATCAGGGACCGCAGAGTCTGGAAACCGCATGAGACATATGTTTGAGCACATAACCTGCTGGAGGGGAGCTGCTGGATGATGTTCTGATGTTTCATGTTTTTTGGTTGTTCACATCACCAGTTTCCATCAGCTCTCCTGTTACTGCACCACCTCCTCCTACTATAACTACAACTACTACTACTGACAGACTGTAAATATAACTGGACGGGTTCATGGGGCATTTCCACCACCTTCTGACTCTGGCTGGGTCTACTTTACGCTGAAATATTGTCACCTCTCTGTCTGCGGTATGTAAATGTCTGGCGTATTCTCCAGCAGCTTCATAAATCTGCCCCATCACCAAATCTTCTACCAACAAGGTCCACAAAGGAGAAACATTCTTCAGGAAGAATTTATCCACAACGATCAAGGGAAGAAAGACAAAAGCTTAAATGAAATAATGACCAGCATTATTAAAGTGACCAGATTTTCAAAATAAAACACTGGGATGTCCCTGGTTTGCGTTGGTCGGTGACAATAAAATGTCAGTTTCTGCCTCTTTACTGTTGCAGGATCAGATTGGTCCAAAATAGGGACACTGGGACTTTTCTTGTATAAAACTGGGACAAATCAGTGTTTTTGGACAAATCTGTGGGGACAGAGGACACAGGGACGTGTGGTCATCCTAAAGCATCAGTGAAACGACTGAGCAGCACTAACGTTCTGGTCCTGGAGGAAACAGAAGGAACTTGTTCAGATTCTACAATTACAATAAAAACTCCATTTCCTGATGTGGATCTGACAGATTTGTGCAGGTGAATATGACACGTCTCCAGGACCAGAACGTTAGTGTTGCTCAGTCGTTTCACTGATGCTCGTCGTTGTTTCCTTTAAGCTTTCCTCTTTCTTCCCTTGATCGTTGTGGATAAATTCTTCATGAAGAATGTTTCTCCTTTGTGGACGTTGTTGGTTGAAGATTTGGTGATGCCAGGAGGCTCTTCCGGATCCTTCTGACTCTGGCTCCATTAACTCCATCACGAGCCTCATTTGAGCTGAACTCTGTGGAGACGTCACACTCACTTAGTCCAGTTTTTTTTTCTTCTGCAGTCTATGATGCGCTCAGTTCTGTAGTCATCCTAACACACTGTGAGTCACGGGCAGTTTGGAGCTGTCCAATTACACTAGACTAAATAAATAGAGAATGATATCACTGGTCTGGATGCCTGAGTTATGTGCCCACAGTCCAAAGTTAAATGCACCAATGAAAAACTTTTATTGGCGAAATTATTGCGAACATGTTTCAAATCCTGATAGACTCTGGTTTGGCCAATGCCAGATTTAAGGGGAGAGCTTTCTGTGTTTCTAACGAAGAGCAATCTCATTTTAAAGTGAATTTGAGAGGGACAAATCGCACCACAATGCTTCATCAGAGTTTTGCATCGATAGGTTTATTTCAGGAGCAAACTGTACGGTTTCTTCGTACTGTTATTATGCTGATGGAGATTTTGATATTGAAATTTTAGGGAGGGCGGCGTCCTTGCGTCCTGATTAAACGAGCCGGTGCTGGTGGAGAATACGTGAGACATTTCCACAGACACATTTTGCCATAGAAAACCATTAACCAGAAGTTCTGCAGTCCTAAAGCGGGGAATTTCCAGCTGTTGTGATAAAGCCTGTTGTGGTCTTCACTTCCATGTACCAGGACTTTACCGTGCAGCACTACTCCAACAGGAACTGGACCAGGACTGGACCAGGACTAAACCAGTTCTTCATCAGAATTTTACAAGGACTAAACCAGGATTTAAGAGAGCCTAAGACTAATCCAGGACTGAACCAGTGCTGAAGTTGAACTGCTGTAGAACTGAACCAGAACTAAATAAGACTAAACCAGGACTAAATACAGAACTAGGACTGAAACACCATGGAAAGCAGAAGGAAAAGCAGTTTCGATACATTAGATAAGTCTAAAAACTGAAAAAGGGAAGTTTAAAAAAATCTGTATTTAAATTATTAATATATAACGCATCTATTCTTTATCTTGAAACCAGACTAAACCAGGACTCAACGAGGTCTAAACCAAGACTAAACCATGTCTGAAACCATGGCTATTGTAAAGCCCAAGCCGAATCTAAACCAGGACTAAAGCTAAAAAAAAAAAAACAGAACTACCTCAGGGCTCAGAAACATAACAGAACGAGAAGGTGTGTTGTGTTTTTATGTTTGTAGGAAATCTTGGACACTCTGGTGATGTTTTGTGTTGTGTTTTTATGTTTGTAGGAGATCTTGGACACTGTGGTGATGTTTTGTGAGTTTTTTAATGTTGTTTGTAGGAGATCTTGGACACTGTGGTGATGTTTTGTGTTGTGTTTTTATGTTTGTAGGAGATCTTGGACGCCCTGGTGATGTTTTGTGTGTTTTTTATGTTGTTTGTAGGAGATCTTGGACGCCCTGGTGATGTTTTGTGGGTTTTTTTAATGTTGTTTGTAGGAGATCTTGGACGCCCTGGTGAGTAACGTGAACATCGAGCTGCTGAACGCTCTGCACTACCACATGGTGAACAAGAGACTGACCTCAGAAGAACTGAAGCACGGAGCCAGCTTCACCTCCATGTACCAGGACTTCAACGTGCACGTGCAGCACTACTCCAACGGGGTGAGGAGAGAACCGGGACTGGACCAGGACTGGACCAAGACTGGACTAAGACTGGACCAGGACTGAACCAGGACAAGGACTGAGTGAAGCCGAAACCAGGTCTTCAACAGAAATTTACGAGGACTAAACCAGGATTTAAGAGCGCCCAAGGCTAATCCAGGACTTAACCAGTGCTAAGGTTGGACTGCTCTAGAACTAAACCAGGACTGGACCAGGACTGGACTAAGACTGGACCAGGATTGAACCAAGACAAGGACTGAGTGAAGACGAAACCAGGTCTTCAGCAGAATTTTACAAGGAATAAACCAGGATTTACGAGAGCCGAAGACTAATCCAGGACTTAACCAGTGCTAAGGTTGGACTGCTCTAGAACTAAACTAGAACTAAACCAAGACTGGACCAGGACTGGACCAGGATTGAACCAGGACAAGGACTGATTGAAGACTAAACCAGGTATTCAAGAGAATTTTGCAAGGACTAAACCAGGATTTACGAGAGCCAAGACTAATCCAGGACTGAACCAGTGCTGAGGTTGGACTGCTGTAGAACTGAACCAGAACTAAACCAGGACTGGACCAGGACTAAATACAGAACCAGGACTGAAACCGGAATTAAACACCATGGAAAGCAGAAGGAAAAGCAGTTTCTGTAAAATGTCTAAAAATTGAAAAAGGGAAGTTTAAAAAATATGTATTTAAATGATCATAAATAACACATCTATTCTTTATCTTGAAACCAGACTAAACCAGAACTCAACCAGGTCTAAACCAAGACTAAAAATGTCTGAAACCAGGACTGTTGTCAAGTCCAAGCCGGATCTAAACCAGGACTAATGTGTAAAAAAACAGAACTATCTCAGGGCTCGGAAATGTAACACAGAATGAGGAGGTCTGTCCAAACGTTTGAAGGTTCATGTCGCGTGCGCTCACGTTCTGTCCACGTTTGTGCGCCCCCTGCAGATTGTGACGGTGAACTGCGCCCGCCTCATCAAACCCGACCAGCACGCCACAAACGGCATTGTGCACGTGGTGGACCGGGTCATCACCGCCATCTCCAACGACGTCCATACGCTCATCGAGGTGGACGACGATCTGGAGACGCTCAGGGTAAAAACACGACAGAAGTTTAACTACTAATACTTCAAATACTTCAAACACCACACTACTACTGGCACGATAGGACATTTTGAAGTGTTATATATCGGCGAAGACAATATCGAAGACAAACGATAATACTAATTTATGGCAACTGAAACAGGATTATCCAAAATTCTTCTAAAAACATGAGCTGCAATAAATAAACCATCGAATAAAACACTTTAGCAGTTTGTTTATATCTATAATGAGTCATAAAAGTTATTTATTCCACCCTCTACAGTGCAAATCTTATCAACGAATAAAAAAATAACAAAAAGTTCCTCACTGGCGCAAAGATAAAGCGGCCATGGATCGATGACATACAAGGATTTTGAACAGGCAAATTTTAAAATGTAAAAAATATGAGTTTCTCTTGAGGTTTTTCACATATTTCCAGTGTCAGGAGCATAAATCTGTGTTCAACATTTATATGAAGCATTTTCAGTGTAAAATGTCCTGTGGTGCGGCCGAGAATAACCTGAAAATAGTTTTATTTTCTAAAACATGGTTCTTATATTAATGTAAGTTGTGAGTAATATGAAGTGTAGAGAAACAAACTGTTGTGTTTCTTTAGATTTTTAATGCATTTTGATATTTTCTTTTGCTCCAATATGACGTCACCTGTTTGTGTTTAATGAACAAACTACTGCCCTGGAAAATGCTGAAAATGCAGAAAAATGCCTAAAGAACCGTTCACCCAAGTCGACTTTGTTATTATGAAAAAAATGATTTGGTTCCCTGGAGGTCAGAGGTGCTACAGAAATGTGCTGAATGATTATGAAATTTAAACCTTTTTAACTGAGGAAATTGTAATTGAACAGAACTTTTCGGCGTCGTGTCACTGACCCGTGTTTCTGACAGACGGCGATCGCGGCCGCTGGGCTCACGACCATGTTGGAGTCTGGAGGACAATACACCATCTTTGCACCGACAAACGACGCTTTTGAGAAGATCCCACCGGAAACTCTCAACCGCATCCTCGGAGACCCCGTCGCTCTGAGAGGTGAGGCCTGCTTTCGTCATGGTTTAATCCTGGTTTAATCCTGGTTTAGTCCTGGTTTAGCCCTGATTTAGCCCTGGTTTAGCCCTGATTTAGCCCTGGTTTAGTCCTGGTTTAGTCCTGGTTTAGTCCTGGTTTAGGCCTGGTTT
Organism: Odontamblyopus rebecca; assembly: GCA_030686955.1. Classification (NCBI taxonomy): domain Eukaryota; kingdom Metazoa; phylum Chordata; class Actinopteri; order Gobiiformes; family Gobiidae; genus Odontamblyopus; species Odontamblyopus rebecca. Next base: position 42,896,112 of record CM060656.1, on the reverse strand, counting down.
AGGCCTGGTTTAGGCCTATTTTAGACCAGATTCAGGCCCAGTTCTATGTTGCATGTTGAGCTTCCAAATCCTGAAGAACTTGCAGTGTGCAGAGTCCACCAATAGTCCTGGTTTAGTCCTACTTTAGTCCTTCTTTAGTCCTGGTCTAGCCCTATTTAAGACTAGTTCCAGACCTGTTTCAGACCTGTTTCAGACCTATTTCAGACCAATTTTAGACCAGTTTCAGACTAGTTTTAGATCAGATTTAGATCAGTTTTAGACTGAAAAGTCCTGGTTTAGTCGTGCTTTAGTCGTGCTTTAGTCCTACTTTAGTCCTTCTTTAGTCCTGGTTTAGTCCTATGTCAGACCAGTTTCTGATCAGCTTTAGACCAGTTTCTGACCTGTTTAAGACCAATTCCAGTTTCAGACCTGTTTCAGACCTGTTCCAGTTTCAGACCAGTTTCAGACCCGTTTCTCTCTTCCAGACATGCTGAACTACCACATCCTGAAGAACATGCACTGCGCAGAATCCACCAATAGTCCTGTTGTACTTTAGTCCTGGTTTAGTTCTAGTTTAGTCTTATTTTAGGCCAATTTCAGACCAGTTTCAGACCTGTCCACCAATATTCCTGGTTTATTCGTACTTTAGCCATACTTTAGTCCTTCTTTAGTCCTAGTTTAGTCCTGGTCTAGCCCTATTTTAGACCAGTTTCAGACCTGTCCACGAATAGTTCTGGTTTAGTCACGCTTTAGTTGTGCTTTAGTCCTACTTTAGTCCTTCTTTAGTCTTGGTGTAACCTAATTTCAGACCAGTTTCAGACCAGTTCCAGTTTCAGACCCGTTTCAGACCAGTTTCTCTCTTCCAGACATGCTGAACTACCACATCCTGAAGAACATGCAGTGTGCGGAGTCCATCGTGTCGGGCGTCCCCATGGAGACTCTGCAGGGCACTGTTCTGGAGGTCGGCTGCGACGCCGATCAGGTGACTCTGAACGGCAAAGCCATCGTCACCAGGAAAGACCAGCTCGGAACCAACGGCGTGGTGCACTACATCAACGAGCTCCTCATCCCCGACTCAGGTGAGGACTGAGGCCGGGTGTAGACCTGGTTCAGTCTGGATTTGGTCCTCTTTTTAGGGAATAGTTCTTCAGTCTTTTTGAGAAGAGACTGGTTATGGTTTAAAGATCTACTGCGATCATAAGAGACGTGTTGCCAGAGCTGTCTAATGTCCGCCACACACTACAGGAGAATCTGCCCGATTTTGGCTGTGATTTCTACTGACGCCATCACGGCCTCACAGCTTTATATCCTGTGGTCCGCACACAGATCCTGCTGCATCTGGGTGAGCAAAGATTTAAAGTCTCTAAGATTGTGACACCACAGACTCCTTGTGTCTGTGGTGTTTGCGCTTTTGTCGCACGTTTAAAAATCCTTTAAGACCGAAAAATCCTGTAGTGTGTAGCGGCCTTTAGTCCTGGTCCAGTCCTAGTCCAGTCCTGGTCCAGTCCTGACGATCGGCTCGGCAGTTGTGGTGTGTATTTATATTCCGCTAAAGACACGGCGTAGATTTTCCTGGGAGCTCCCCACCCCAGTGTGGCTCTCTAAACAAATAGGAACACACCCCGAATTTACGAACGGTTTATTCTCAGCATGTTACAAGTAGTGCTGTCAAACGATTCAATTTTTTAAATCAGATTAATCACACTTTAGAATTTTGATTAATCACGATTAATCACAGTTAATTATTCTTCAAAAAAAGACCCAAATATTTGGACAAAAATGCAATATTATTGACATGTTTCTTTCGTTGGTAGTTTTGTTGCCGTTGTTTGTCGTGCTTCATGTTCGGTTTGTTGCAGTCGCGTCGTTTCTGCCGCTGAATCAAACCCGTGTTTCCCTTTAAGACGCTGTGTTAAACTTGTGCTTCTGTGGAAACAGAGTTCATCACTGCGACATCTGCAAACTGCCTTAGTTTATCTAAAGTCCCGTGGGGCAGTTTTTTGCAGAGAAATTTGCCCTGAGCTCCAGTCACCGTCTCATCTGTCGTCTTCACATCCGTATGGACCTGATCACTGACCTAATAACCTGCGCCGCCTTCAGGACCATCCGCACTTTAACAGAGGAGCGTTCACAATAAACTGTGGGATTAATCTGCGTTAAAAAACATTAGTGAGATATTTTTTTGTGATTAATCGCATGTGTTAACGCATTAACGTCGACAGCCCGAGTTACAAGTCATCCCTAGAGCTTTACTGTGTACGGTCGGACTAATGGGCTTTCTGATCAATGGGTCTGTTTTATTTTTCGGACTAATGGACTGTCGGACTAATTAGATCTTTGCTCAAGGGGCCATTTTTGGACTACTGGGATATCGGATTAATGGGCTGTCGGACCAATGCGCAGATCCCAAGGAGGTTCTATAATCAAAGGTCAAAAGTCTCACAATAATATCGAATCACAAGTTCCTTAAATTCATTATTATGGTGCAGCAAAAGTTAAAAAACAGAGAGAATTACATATACCATGATCCTTTGCTCTGTTCCTGTCCAATCTACATGATAAAATAATGAGTATTAAAGAGTTTTACATCTTAATTATTTGCGTTATGACAGAAAAGTAGTATATTCACACTTTTATTAGCCCACAGTAGCACCGATTCATGACGGTCTGCAGGTTCTGGGGTTTAGGTAGTGATTGTTCAGATCAGAGTCGGTTTAAACCAACTGGATTTTGACTTTGAAACTGGAAACTAAGCCTTTAGTTTTTGTTTTGGAACATAGATGTCAGCTAGGATCAGGTGGAAGCTGTTTTTACCTCTAACTTCAGTACGTTTCCTTATTTACATTTTTCAGTGACACGATACACGCGCTCACATCATATATTGCTGAAATATTGTTTATACTTATACTTTATGTCATTGTATTTCATGTATTTGTCTGTTTTTAGCAAAGACACTTATGGAAATTGCTGAAAGCTCCAACGTAGCTATAGCAACAAAGCTGTTTGTGGAGGCGGGGCTTAGCTCACACCTGACAGGTACAGAGGCCATGACGCTGATGGTTCCCCTGGACGAGGCCTTCAGAGGTGAGGAGACAGCCTGGTTTAGTCCTGTTTTAGTCCTGTTTTAGTCCTGGTTTAGTCCTGGTTTAGACCTGGTTTAGACCTGATTTAGACCTGGTTTAGACCTGGTTTAGACCTGGTTTAGACCTGGTTTAGGCTTGATTATGACCTGATTTAGACCTGGTTTAAACGTGGTTTAGACCTGGTTTAGACCTGGTTTAGACCTGGTTGAGACCTGGTTTAGACCTGGTTTAGAAGACCTGGTTCTGACCTGGTTCAGACCTGGTTTAGACCTGCTTTAGACCTGGTTTAGACCTGATTTAGACCTGCTTTAGACCTGCTTTAGACCTGCTTTAGACCTGGTTTATTCCTGTTATAGACCTGGTTTAGACCTGGTTTAGACCTGGTTTAGACCTGCTTTAGGCCTGCTTTAGACCTGCTTTAGACCTGCTTTAGACCTGCTTTAGAACTGCTTTAGACCTGCTTTAGACCTGGTTCAGACCTGGTTCAGACCTGGTTTAGACCTGGTTTAGACCTGGTTTAGACCTGCTTTAGGCCTGCTTTAGACCTGCTTTAGACCTGCTTTAGACCTGCTTTAGAACTGCTTTAGACCTGCTTTAGACCTGGTTCAGACCTGGTTCAGACCTGGGGTATAATCTAAACTCTTCTCGTGGCCGAACAGGCAGCGTGACCTTGACTCCGGCCCTGAGGTCCGTCTTGTCTCAGCACATCCTGAAGGAGCGTCTGTCGTCCAAGTCCCTGTACCACGGGCAGGAGCTGGAGACCGTGGGAGGACTCAAACTCCGAGTCTTCGTCTACAGAAACGTGAGTATGACCACAACTACTGCGTTTAGCACCACTGGGCTAAGCTACTGTAAAGGTCCTACTAGTTTATGACGCAGAATGGAGCTTTAAGTCGTGTTTTAATGTTGTTTCCTGCTCAAAAACAGACCTGGAGTTGTGTTTTTTGTGTGATTCACTACATCTGCAAACCTCAAAACGCCCAGTGACGTCTTGAAATCACAGTTTTCAAGCTCCTAAACAGCTCCTTTTACCTTTTGCTCAGTAGAGATTCACAATTCCAGGGCTGAAACTGGCATTTAAAAGCGCGGTGGAGCACTTCCTGTATGACCACATGACGTCATAAGGTGGAACAGAGCGTTTTCTGCTTCAGTTATTCACCACAATGAGTTTATAAGCTCTTTTCAACAACAACAGATCTTCATTTTGCCTTCATGGTAATACTAACAACTACTAGCATGCTAACAGTTTATGGTTTATGCAGTTTATGGTTCTTGGAGGACAAATTTTTTTATAATTACAGACAAACAAGAGTTTTTACGATACATATGCAAAGAATAGAAATGTATTAACTTATTTTAAATTAAATGAATGCTCCTTTAACTCTCCCGTCTCCGTAATCATCCCATAATTTAGTTTAGAAGACCTGGTTTAGACCTGGTTTAGATCTGGTTTAGACCTGGTTTAGATCTGGTTTAGATTTGGTTTAGACCTGGTTTAGACCTGGTACAGACCTTGTTTAGAAGACCTGATTTAGACCTGGTTTAGACCTGGTTGAGATCTGGTTTAGATCTGGTTTAGATCTGGTTTTAGTCCTGATTTTAGTCCTACTTTAGTTTAGTTCTGGTTTTCGACTTGGTTTAGACCTGATTTTAGTCCTGGTTTAGCTCTGGTTTAGTCCTGGTTTTAGACTTGGTTTTAATCCTGGTTTAGTCCTGGTTTAGTCCTGGTTTATTTCTAGTAGTAGTAGTAGTAGACCTGGTTTAAACCCTGTTTAGACCTGGTTAGACCCGTCTCCGTAATCATCCCATAATTTAGTTTAGAAGACCTGGTTTAGACCTGGTTTAGATCTGGTTCAGACCTGGTTTAGACCTGATATAGACCCGGTTTAGACCTGGTTTAGATCTGGTTTAGACCTGGTTTAGACCTGGTTTTGAAGACCTGGTTTAAACCCTGTTTAGACCCTGTTTAGACCTGGTTTAGACCTGGTTTAGACCTGGTTTTGAAGACCTGGTTTAAACCCTGTTTAGACCCTGTTTAGACCTGGTTTAGACCTGGTTTAAACCTGGCTGTGACCTGGTTAGGACCTGCTTTAGACCTGGTTTAGACCTGGTTAGGACCTGGTTTAGACCTGGTTTAGACCTGGTTTTTCCTGGATATAGGAATATAGCACAGAGCTCTACACAAATGTATTAACTTCTTTTAAACAAAATGAATGCTCTTTTAAATCTCCCGTCTCCTTAATCGTCCCATAATTATTTTCAGTTTCCTCGGCTGTGATTGGCTGTGTGTGTTGCCGGGCAGATTGCAGATGCTCAGGGGGAGGAACGTGATTGGTCCAGAGGTGGAAGGGGGAGGAGTCAGGGGGTCCGGGGGTCTGGTACAGATTAATGATGGTCCTAAAAACACACGGAGGCTAGATTTAGACGAGGAAAACACGAAAACATGACCTGCACGTGTACGTCAGAACTGAGACAAAACCAGGACTAAACCAGGACTAAACCAGGACTAAACCAGAACTAAACCAGAACTAAACCAGGACTAAAGATTAATCTAAACCATCTTGGGCTAAACTAGGATAAATTAAACCTTATATCCTCAAAACAAACTAAAACAATTGTAGATTCAAGTTAAGTTCAGTAAAGTGCATCAGAGTAGGACTAGGAAATTACAAGAACCGGAAGTACTTGATTCTCAAAACCGATTCTGATACCAAGATGATAATAGTCCTGATTTTAGTTCTGATTTTAATTCTGGTTTTATTCTTGATTTTAGTCCTGGTTTAATAGTGGTTTTATTTCTGGTTTAGGTTTGGTTTAGTCCTGGTTTAGTCCTGGTTTAGTTCTACTTTAGTCTTGGTTTTAGACTTAGTTTGGATCTGATTTTAGTCCTGGTTTACTTCTGGTTTAGCTCTGGTTTAGTCCTGGTTTTAGTCCTGGTTTAGTCCTGGTTTAGTCCTGGTTCAGTCCTGGTTTAGTCCTGGTTTAGCTCTGGTTTAGCTCTGGTTTAGCCCTGGTTTAGTCCTGGTTTAGCTCTGGTTTAGCCCTGGTTTAGCCCTGGTTTAGTCCTGGTTTTAGCCCTGGTTTAGTCCTGGTTTAGCTCTGGTTTAGCCCTGGTTTAGTCCTGGTTTAGTCCTGGTTTAGTCCTGGTTTAGTCCTGGTTTTAGTCCTGTTTAGTCCTGGTTTAGTTCTGGTTTAGCTCTGGTTTAGCCCTGGTTTAGTCCTGGTTTAGTTCTGGTTTAGTCCTGGTTTTAGTCCTGGTTTAGTCCTGATTTTAGTCCTGGTTTATTCCTGGTTTAGTCCTGTTTTAGCCCTGGTTTAGTCCTGGTTCAGTCCTGGTTTAGTCCTGGTTTACCCCTGGTTTAGTCCTGGTTTATTCCTGGTTTATCCCTGGTTTAGTCCTGGTTCAGTCCTGGTTTAGCCCTGGTTTAGTCCTGGTTTAGTCTTGGTTTTAGCCCTGGTTTAGTCCTGGTTTAGTACTGGTTTAGTCCTGGTTCAGTCCTGGGTTAGTCCTGGTTTAGTCCTGGTTTTAGCCCTGGTTTAGCTTTGGTTTAGCCCTGGTTTAGTACTGGTTTAGTCCTGGTTTAGTCCTGGTTTAGTCCTGGTTTGGTCCTGGTTTAGTCCAGGTTTAGTCCTGGTTTAGCTCTGGTTTGGTTCTGGTTTAGTCCTGGTTTAGCTCTGGTTTAGTTCTGGTTTACTCCTGTTTTTAGTCCTGGTTTATTCCTGGTTTAGTCCTGGTTTATTCCTGGTTTAGTCCAGGTTTAGTCCTGGTTTAGCTCTGGTTTGGTTCTGGTTTAGTCCTGGTTTAGCTCTGGTTTAGTTCTGGTTTACTCCTGTTTTTAGTCCTGGTTTATTCCTGGTTTAGTCCTGGTTTAGCTCTGGTTTAGCCCTGGTTTAGTCCGGGTTTAGCCCTGGTTTAGTAATGGTTTAGCCCTGGTTTAGTCCTGGTTTAGTCCGGGTTTAGCCCTGGTTTAGTCCTGGTTTAGTCCTGGTTGAGTCCTGGTTTAGTCCTGGTTGAGTCCTGGTTTAGTCCTGGTTCAGTCCTGGTTTAGTCCTGGTTCAGTCCTGGTTTAGTCCTGGTTGAGTCCTGGTTTAGTCCTGGTTCTTGTCGGGAGATGTTCAGGTTGTGTTTCTGCGCTCTGATGTCGTTAGTAAAGTTCCAGAATGACATCAGAGCGTTTCTGCGGTTACAGCCCCCGCCTGGTCCGGACCAGGTCTCAGTCCTCCACATCTGCTTTTGGGATCATCATTAATCCAAACCAGGCCTGAACCCGCTGACCCCTGGATCCGGTCTGGACCAGGTTCAGACCCGGCCTAGACCCGGTTTAAACAGAGCACTGTAGAACCTTTCTCCGTGGAGATGTTATTGCCTTGTCTGGAATGTTCCACAGTAAAGCATTAAATCTCTGCATCTCCATGGAGACCAAAGTAGACCAAGTAACAGGTCAGATCTGTGGAGAGGCGACGCCGCTCACAGTCAGAACGTCTGTGTTTCTGGGTATTTTTGAGCTCTAAAACCACCTGTGATTGAATAAACTTAAGGTAAGGTAATGTCACACTGTGGAACATTCCAGAGCAGTGACGTAACCATAGGAAACAAGAAGGCAACGGATCTCCAACCAAAAATTTACACAGTGCAGCTTTAACCCTGGTTTAAAGCTGCACTGTGAAGCTGCAGTAGTAGTAGTAGTAGTAGTAGTAGTAGCAGTAGTAGTATTCATAGTAGTAGTAGTAGTAGTAGTAGCAGTAGTAGTATTCATAGTAGTAGTAGTAGTAGTAGTAGTAGTAGTAGTAGTAGTATTCGTAGTAGTATTCGTAGTAGTAGTAGTAGTAGTAGTAGTATTCGTAGTAGTAGTAGTAGTAGTAGTAGTAGTAGCAGTCATAGTAGTAGTAGTAGTAGTAGCAGTAGTAGTAACAGTAGTAGCAGTAGTAGCAGTAGTATTCGTAGTAGTAGTAGTAGTAGTAGTAGTAGTAGTAGCAGCAGTAGCAGTAGTAGTAGTAGTAGTAGTAGTATTCGTAGTATTCGTAGTAGTAGTAGTAGTAGTAGTAGTAGTAGTAGTAGTAGTAGTAGTAGTAGTAGTATTAGTAGTAGCAGTAGTAGTAGTAGTAGTAGTAGTATTCGTAGTAGCAGTAGTAGTAGTAGTAGTAGTAGCAGCAGTACTCTGTACACGTGTCAGGGCACTGAGTTCTTCTTCTTAAACTGAACTCTTTACATTTTCATTATTCCATAAGTTTCAGTTTCTTTATTTTTCTTATTTTCTGTTCGTTCTGGAGCCGCGTTTGAAAAATGAAGTGAAAACAGTCGACACGAACGACACGTGTTTCTGCTCCTGAACCACAGGAGGGTTCAGCAGGAGCCGTTTATGTGAGGGCCCCACGGGGCCACTGATACTGAAGTACTACTGAAGTACTACTGATACTGAAGTACTACTGCTGAAGTACTACTGTTGAAGTACTACTACTGCTGAAGTACTACTGCTGAAGTACTACTGCTGCTGCTTCTCAGTTTGAGTGCGCCTGGTGAAGCCGATGAGCTTTAAAAACAGGGAGGAGCCTTTATCTTTTACGTAAGTAACACAAACGAGTATCTGGGACCTGCTGAAGTCGCCTCAAACTCAAACTACACAAAAACTGTCCGATATTTGTGAAAACGTGAAAGAAAATGTGACTTTAGCGTCTCGTGTTGGTCCTGAACGAGCCGAGTGCAGAAACGTCCTTAAATCACTCGTTTCACAATTTATTATGAAACCGCCTCAAACTGTCCCGGGTTTTGTTTCTGAAAATCTGCCTTTTCTAAAGAGGGGAATATTTTGTCATTTGTTTTGCTCAAATCCAGAAAACGGTGCTTGAAAATGACCCTGAGGCGAACGTCCTGCGCTCGCGTCACTCGTCTTCACCCTGATCCCAGCTCAGAGTGGCTCAGCTTTTCATTTGGAGTAAACAAAAATCATGATTCTCCAGTTCAGGGCTGGGAAACATCAGTGTGATGAATGTGGTGTTGGCCTCTGGAATCCGGTGACCGAACTGCACGAGCTGCAGCCGATCAGGAGGAAAGAGAACGTGAAAGATGAGCTCCTCTTATTGGAATGTTATTAATCGTTTTCGCCCGTTTTACATCAATTCTGACGACTGGAAATGAGTCCAGAGATTTTATAATAATAAAGCAGCGAGGAACGGTCATTATCAAACTGCGGGAAGTCGCCCCATCAAACTCAAACCTACAAATAAACTACGTCGATCGTTTGTGCTGCTTTAGTTTTGGAGAAATTAACGATTCTTTTACAGGTCAAACTGGGGTCAGACCCACAGGAAGAAGAAAAACGCTCGAAAACGCCCAAAATGGAGTCAGTCGTTTGTGCGATTCTGGTTCTTCAGATATTCGCAGTTTTATTTTGGTCGATGACGTCGTCCAGAACCTCAGAATGTGAAACAGCCTCAAAACAGAAGAAAATTATGTCAATCGTTTGTATTTGGTTTGTGCTGTTTTGTGCTGTGACAGTTTCATTTGTGTGAGTTTATTTCTAAGAATGAAACAGACTTTTCCTGAGCCTCAGGTCGTTTCTCTTCACTAGTTTTGTGGAGTTTGTCTCCGTCAGCTGAGCAGAAATGACGTCCTATAATTACCACAGAAATAATAATGAAGAATTTTAGAAATAAACTCACACAAATGAAACTGTCACAGCACAAAACAGCACAAACCAAATACAAACGTTTGACATCATTTTCTTCTGTTTTGAGGCTGTTTCACATTCTGAGGTTCTGGACGACGTCATCGACCAAAATAAAACTGTGAATATCTGAAGAACCAGAATCACACAAACGACTGACTCCATTTTGGGCGTTTTCGAGCATTTTTCTTCTTCCTGTGGGTCTGACCCCAGTTTGACCTGTAAAAGAATCGTTCATTTCTCCAAAACTAAAGTAGCACAAACGAAACTTTTTGCATCCCAAACGATGGACAGTTTTTGTGCAGGTTTGAGTTTGATGAGGCGACTTCACACAGGTTCCTTATTAGATCCTCATTAGGATCTGGTGTGTGGGAGCGATGTTGGTGTTAATTTTCATTTAACTGCTCTTAAAAAGGTCTTAAAGTCTTAAATTCGGGGTCGTCAAACCCGGGGATCCTCTGATTATCGACTTACTCGTTCTGAGACACTTCGTTCTCGTCTAGATGTCGTTTATTTGAAGAGAACTTGTCCAGTGAAATGATCTCACTGCAGGAACAGAACATTTCACTACTTTTAACTCATTTTCTGACAGATTCAAGTGTTTAGATCTTAAACTTTAGCCGAGTTTTGTTGCCGTGTGAAAGCTCCAGAACCTCCAGGATTCACTGAGCTGCAGCGGCTGCACTAGCACTGACAGAAAGTCCTGGTGGGTTCAAACCGGCTGCTTTAATTTGCAAATTATGTTTTATTTTATAGTTTGATAGAAATGTTTTCCTCGGTACAATATGACTTCATTTAACAGTTTTATATTTGTGCACTAGTCCTGGTTCAGTCCTGGTTCAGTCCTGGTTTAGTCCTGGTTCAGTCCTGGTTCAGTCCTGGTTCAGTCCTGGTTCAGTCCTGGTTCAGTCCTGGTTTAGTCCTGGTTCAGTCCTGGTTTACTCCTGATTTAGTCCTGGTTTAGTCCTGGTTCAGTCCTGGTTTAGTCCTGGTTCAGTCCTGGTTCAGTCCTGGTTTAGTCTTTGTTTAGTCCTGGTTTAGTCCTGGTTTAGTCCTGGTTTAGTCTTTGTTTAGTCTTTGTTTAGTCTTTGTTTAGTCCAGGTTTAGTCCTGGTTTAGACCTGGTTTAGTTCTGGTTTAATCCTGGTTTAGACCTGGTTCAGTCCTGGTTTAGACCTTGTTTAGTCCTGGTTTAGTCCTGGTTTAGTCCTGGTTTAGACCTGGTTTAGTCCTTGTTCAGTCCTGGTTCGGTCCTGGTTTAGTCCTTGTTCAGTCCTGGTTCGGTTCTGGTTCTCTCTTGGTCCGGTTTGGGTCTAGTCCTGGTTCGGTCCTGGTTTAGTCCTGGTTCAGTCCTGGTTTGGTCCTGGTTTAGTCCTGGTTTAGTCCTGGTTCAGTCCTGGTTCAGTCCTGGTTTAGTCCTGGTTCAGTCCTGGTTTAGTCCAGGTTTATTCCTGGTTCAGTCCTGGTTCAATCCTGGTTCAGTCCTGGTTCAGTCCTGGTTCAATCCTGGTTTAGTCCTGGTTCAGTCCAGGTTTAGTCCAGGTTCAGTCCTGGTTCAGTCCTGGTTCAGTCCTGGTTTGGTCCTGGTTTAGTCCTGGTTTAGTCCTGGTCTTATGGTGATGCTTTGTGTGTGGTTCAGTCTTGGTCTGGGTCTGGTCCTGGCCCGGTTCCAGATCGGTCCTGGTTCTGGTTCTGAGGCGGTTCTTGTGGTTTGTAGTTTGATCACATTTTCCGCTGCTCTTAAATCGTTCCAGACCTCAGTCCTCCCAAAAGTCCCGGTGAGACCCAGACCCAGACCAGGACTGAGTCTAGACCGGTCCGGGCCGGTCCAGAGGCTCGTTGGAGTGGGGGTGTTCATACTTTACAGTGACATCAGGCGGGGGGGTCCTGCGTGCATCTCTATGGGGGAATGTTCAGCGGTTTGAGTTTTCCTCAGACAGAAAACGCTCTGTTCCACCATGTGCTAATACAGGAAGTGCTCCGTTGTGTTGGATCATTTCAGCCCCGGAATTCACAAGCTCCACTGAAAACTGCCACTGCGTGACATCACGAGGTGGAACCGAGCTGAACAGAAATGTGTGAATTGTCACGTTTACATGAGAACTATTCCTCTTGAAAAATCTGAATTAAAAATAATTTAATTCTGAATAAAAATAATTTAATTCTGAATAAAAATAATTCTGTATAAAAATAATTAAATTCAGAATAAAAAATAATTCCGAATAAAAATCATTTAATTCCGAATAAAAATGAATTCCGGTTTAAAAAGTCCATGTAAACACTTCCTGATGAAAATAATTATTCAGAGTTAAACTTGATTCTGAAGTAAGTGGGGGTTTATAGGAGCTTCAAAACTGTCTGAAAACTCAAGAATAAATAGAAAATGGATGTAAACAGCACATTTTAAAGCATTTGTGGTTTAACTCAGATAGAAGTGTAACATCAGACAGAGCGGCGCCTCACGTTAGCGTCGCTCCTGTACAGAGCGGCGCCTCACGTTAGCGTCGCTCCTGTACAGAGCGGCGCCTCATGTTAGCATCGCTCCTGTACAGAGCGGCGCCTCACGTTAGCGTCGCTCCTGTACAGAGCGGCGCCTCCCGTTAGCGCCGCTCCTGTACAGAGCGGCGCCTCCCGTTAGCGCCGCTCCTGTACAGAGCGGCGCCTCATGTTACCATCGCTCCTGTACAGAGCGGCGCCTCAGGTTAGCGTCGCTCCTGTACAGAGCGGCGCCTCACGTTAGCGTCGCTCCTGTACAGAGCGGCGCCTCCCGTTAGCGCCGCTCCTGTACAGAGCGGCGCCTCATGTTACCATCGCTCCTGTACAGAGCGGCGCCTCCCGTTAGCGCCGCTCCTGTACAGAGCGGCGCCTCATGTTACCATCGCTCCTGTACAGAGCGGCGCCTCACGTTAGCGTCGCTCCTGTACAGAGCGGCGCCTCCCGTTAGCGTCGCTCCTGTACAGAGCGGCGCCTCATGTTAGCATCGCTCCTGTACAGAGCAGTGCCTCCCGTTAGCGCCGCTCCTTTACAGAGCAGTGCCTCCGTTAGCGTCGCTCCTGTACAGAGCAGTGCCTCCCATTAGCATGGCTCCTGTACAGAGCAGTGCCTCCTGTTACCGTCGCTCCTGTACAGAGCGGCGCCTCCCGTTAGTGTCGCTCCTAGAGCTGGGCGGTATGACCAAAAATTGATATCACGGTATTTTTTTAAATTATCACGGTATCACGGTATTTAACGGTATTTTTGTCTTTGGCTCAGTGGAGTGTGATAGAGTTGGTAATATCATTCCAACGTTTGCTTTTCTTGTCATAGACGGTCCCTTTAGACGAAGAAAATGACACAGACACAGACACAGAACTCATTCCGAAAAAAGGAGCCGTGTCTGTTGTTTGGAAATACTTCGGTTTTAAAAAATCTGACGCGGATCAAACACGCATCATCTGTAAGTGTTGTCGAGCTAATGTTTTAGCTGCAGGAGGCAACACAAGCAACTTGCTTCACCACCTCCGCCACAATCATATCCTGGAATACGAAGATTGCATGAAAGTAAAATCTGCATCTTCTCCCCAATCTCTGCGTAACGTCGGCACTGCAGCACAAAACACTACACAGACGTCCCTGGTAGGCGCGTTTGCTAAAGGGACCGTCTGTGTAGTGTTTTGTGACACGGCTCCCTTTTTCAGAGAGCGCGGGTGCGCGGAGCCGTGCCCGGGCGAAAAGGTGAAGAGCGGGGCTCCGAGCACCCGCGCTCTCTGAAAAAGGGAGCCTGTGTCTGTGTCATTTTCTTCGTCCATGCTCACCACTCAACTCGCTATCCTTACCTGGCTTGTTGGCTTGTTGGCTTGTTTGGTGTAACACTGAAAAACAGCCCCCGCTCAATCTACCGCTGTGCAACGTTCCGCCGCTCTGTGTTGCCGACATATGCGCGCACACACGGTATGGCGGTAAAAAAAAAATTCATATCATAAAAATAAAAATTACCGGTATACCGGTTCAAACGGTATACCGCCCAGCCCTAGTCGCTCCTGTACAGAGCGGCGTCTCCCGTTAGCGTCGTTCCTGTACAGAGCGGCGCCTCCCGTTAGCATCGCTCCTGTACAGAGCAGTGCCTCCCGTTAGCGTCGCTCCTGTGTCTGCAGAACCTGTGCATCGAGAACTCCTGCATCGCCGCACACGACAAAATGGGACGATACGGCTCCATGTTCACCGTGGACAAGCTGCTGGCGCCACCTGCTGGAACCATCATGGACCTGCTGAAGAACGACGACAAGTTCAGGTACCAGGACCAGACCGGGACTGAACCGGGACTAAACCAGGACTAAACCGGGACTGAACCAGGACTGAACCAGGACTAAACCGGGACTGAACCGGGACTGAACCAGGACTGAACCAGGACTAAACCAGGACTAAACCGGGACTGAACCAGGACTGAACCGGGACTAAACCGGGACTAAACTGGGACTAAACAAAGACTGAACCAGGACTGAACCAGGACTGAACCGGGACTAAACCAGGACTAAATCAGGAGTAAACAAAGACTAAACCAGGGCAAATCTGAGGCAAAACCTGAACGAACCCAGAATTAAACCCAAACACAAGTTTGCAGTTTCAGTTTAGTTCATTTTCATGAACTGGAGATGCACAAAGTGAAATGTCTGTTCTGATTCTGTGTTGGTCTTGGTGTTGGTGGAGGGGCAGAGGGGCACATTGGCCAGTATCTGCCCCTGGCCAGAGGGGCACATTGGCCAGTATCTGCCCCTGGCCAGAGGGGCACATTGGCCAGTATCTGCCCCTGGCCAGAGGGGCACATTGGCCAGTATCTGCCCCTGGGCAGAGGGGCACATTGGCCAGTATCTGCCCCTGGCCAGAGGGGCACATTGGCCAGTATCTGCCCCTGGCCAGAGGGGCACATTGGCCAGTATCTGCCCCTGGCCAGAGGGGCACATTGGCCAGTATCTGCCCCTGGGCAGAGGGGCACATTGGCCAGTATCTGCCCCGGCGAGTGCACCGCTCCAGCTCGTTCCAGGTTTAAGGCGTTATTATTATAATGATTATAATGATTGTAATGACTCCTTTCGGCCCTGCGGGGGGCGCCGTGTGACCTCACTCTGCGGTTTTACTGTGAGGAAGCTGCATGTTTATCACCGCAGCAGGTTTTTCCATAGAGCCTCATACACTTCCTCTCCTGCGCGGTGCCCGGAGCGCTCACCTGTGTCAGAGTTTCCATCACAGGAGAGTTTGTGTGGGGCTCCCTCTGCTGGCAGGGGGCGGGGGACCCTGTGATGGTCCTGTCTGCCTAGACCTGATTTAGAACTGGTTTAGACCTGGTTTAGTCCCAGTTTAGTCCTGGTTTAGACCAGGTTTAGTCCACTTTCAGTCCCGGTTTAGTCCCGGTTTAGACATGGTTTAGTCCTAATTTAGACCTGGTTTAGACCCGGTTTAGTCCTAATTTAGACCTGGTTTAGACCTGGTTTAGTCCCAGTTTAGTCCTGGTTTAGACCTGGTTTAGTCCACTTACAGTCCCGGTTTAATCCCGGTTTAGACCTGGTTTAGTCCTAATTTAGTCCCGGTTTAGACCTGGTTTAGTCCTAATTTAGACCTGGTTTAGTCCTGGTTTAGTCCTGGTTTAGACCTGGTTTAGTCCCAGTTTAGTCCCGGTTTAGTCCCGGTTTAGACCTGGTTTAGACCTGGTTTAGTCCACTTTCAGTCCCGGTTTAGTCCCGGTTTAGACCTGGTTTAGTCCTAATTTAGACCTGGTTTAGACCTGGTTTAGTCCTGGTTTAGTCCTGGTTTAGACCTGGTTTAGTCTCAGTTTAGTCCTGGTTTAGTCCCGGTTTAGACCTGGTTTAGACCTGGTTTAGTCCACTTTCAGTCCCGGTTTAGTCCCAGTTTAGACCCGGTTTAGACCTGGTTTAGTCCACTTTCAGTCCCGGTTTAGTCCCGGTTTAGACCTGGTTTAGTCCAGTTTCAGTCCCGGTTTAGTCCCAGTTTAGTCCCAGTTTAGACCTGGTTTAGACCTGGTTTAGTCCACTTTCAGTCCCGGTTTAGTCTCGGTTTAGACCTGGTTTAGACCTGGTTTAGTCCTGCTTCAGCCCTGGTTTAGTCCAGTTTCAGTCCTGGTTTAGTCCTGGTTTAGACCTGGTTCAGACCTGGTTTAGTCCTGCTTCAGCCCTGGTTTAGTCCAGTTTCAGTCCCAGTTTTGTCCCGGTTTAGACCTGGTTTAGACCTGGTTTAGTCCTGGTTTAGTCCCGGTTTAATCCAGTTTCAGTCGCGGTTTAGTCCCGGTTTAGCCCTGGTTTAGTCCTGCTTCAGCCCTGGTTTAGTCCAGTTTCAGTCCCGGTTTAGTCTCGGTTTAGACCTGGTTTAGACCTGGTTTAGTCCTGGTTTAGTCCCGGTTTAATCCAGTTTCAGTCGCGGTTTAGTCCCGGTTTAGACCTGGTTTAGTCCTGCTTCAGCCCTGGTTTAGTCCAGTTTCAGTCCCGGTTTAGTCTCGGTTTACTAAACCAGGACTGAACCAGGACTGAACCAGAACTAAACCAGGACTAAATAAGGACTAAACTAGACCTAAACCAGGACTAAACTAGGACTAAACCAGGACTGAATAAGAACTAAACTGGGACTAAACTAGGACTAAGACAGGACTAAACTAGGACTAAAGCAGGACTTAACCAGAACTAAACCCGGTCTAAACCCGGTCTAATTCAGGACTGGGACTGAAGACCAAGTCTAAAGTCTTTGTAAATCTTCTTGTGTGTGTGTTTCCCTCAGCACGCTGGTGGGGGCGCTGCAGACCGCCGGCATGACCGAGCTGCTGAACCAACAGGGGGCGCTCACCTTCTTCGCTCCCACCAACGACGCCTTCAGCTCCATCCCCACGGCCGAGAGGAGCCGCCTCATGAGTGAGTCACAGCCGTTTGACTTCCTCAAACATGTTGTTATATGAATCTAAGTTTTGAGCACAAAAAACCTGCAGAAGAACTCAGGATTTATGAACAAAATGATCTGGTTCCACAGACGTGCTGCAGAAATGTGCTGAAGTATGATTAAATCTGAACCTTTTTAACTGAGGAAACTGCAACTGGACAGAAACTTTAGACGTCACTGACCCGTACAGAAGTGGACATATCTGACCCGCCGGCCTCGATGAGCTTCATTGGGCTGGAGCCAAACACTCTTCAGTGTTTATCTCCAGTCTCTGCCGTAGATGGAGCTCTGAGCCGAGCCTGTTTATCAGAGCTGTGACTGAGGCACCACAGAATGACTTTAGTTTATCATCCGTCCTGTAAAGTGGCTCCTCATCGTGTTTGGATCATGACATCAGCAGAAGTTTGAACCATGAGGAGGAGAACTTCACACAGCCTGAACTTTCTGAGCCACTGTCCCCGGGCCTCTCTTATTTGCACTTTTCTCCCGTTGCAGCTAAAATATCTGATGTTTTGTCCCATTTGACCTTTTTTCTGATCTACTTTATAATGTTTCCTCCTCACAAACACACCTGGAGTCAGGTTTTTTATTTATATAATAAATATATAAATAGACAAACACACATCACTTTTCCAGAGGATTATTTCCAGTTCATTCTTCACTCCAGACCCGGTGGTGCTGCTGCTGCTGTAGCCGCAGCTGCCCTGGGGCAGACTGATGGAGGCGTTTTGTTTCATTCTCACACAGATCCTGAATATTTAGGCCTCACCCCTTCACTGCAGGGCCGGGTTATCCCTATGGGCCAGTGGCACGGAGCCCAGGGGCCCCAACCATTCACAACCACTGGGGGGCACCACAGGACAGAAAGAAACAGATGTTTTGTAAATGTGTCCAGTCTGTTATTCACTTGAATAAGTGCACTGTATACAGTCAGATCCTGTTTGAATTGATGCACATTTTGAATAGAAAAATTTCAGGAGACATTTAAATCTGTTCACATGCCGATAGTTTAAATCTGTTCACATGTCGATAGTTTAAATCTGTTCACATGTCGATAGTTTAAATCTGTTCACATGTCGATAATTCGATGCTTTAAGTTCTTTTCGTCTTATTTGCTGAGCTGATGCAGTAAAGTTCCTGTGATATGTTCACTGGACTCATTTGGATGATTTCAGTCCAGGAAATCCCAGATTCTACTGAACAAAAGGGAAAAGGAGCTGTTATCTTTAAAACTACTGCTTCATGACATCATGAGGTGGGACAGAACCTTTGAAGTTTTGGAGACGGATGAATAATAAAGTGACTCGAACATGTGAATGAAACAAAACAAAACTCCAGCTCTGAGTGGGAATTATTCTGGGTGAAACTACGGGAACGGTTAGAGTTAGTTTAGTCTGAATAATGTCAAAGGTAAAACCTTCACCAGGTCTAAACCCGGTCTAAACCCGGTCTAAACCTGGTCTAAACCCAGTCTAAACCCGGTCTAAACCCGGTCTAAACCCGGTCTAAACCCGGTCTAAACCCAGTCTAAACCCGGTCTAAACCCGGTCTAAACCCGGTCTAAACCCGGTCTAAACCCGGTCTAAACCCGGTCTCCACAGGGAACGGTGCGGAGCTGTCCAGGCTGCTGAAGTTCCACCTGGGGGAGGGTCTGCTGGTCAGTGGAGGCGTCAGTTCCCACACCAGAGTCCAGCCACTGCAGGGAGACAAGCTGGAGCTGGGAGTGGTGAGTGTGGAACTGAACGGGGACTAAACCGGGACTAAACCAGGACTAAAACAGGACTAAAACAGGACTAAACCAGGACTAAACCAGGACTAAAACAGGACTAAAACAGGACTAAACCAGGACTAAACCAGGACTAAAACAGGACTAAACCAGGACTAAACCAGAACTAAAACAGGACTAAACCAGGACTAAACCAGGACTAAAACAGGACTAAAACAGGACTAAAACAGGACTAAACCAGGACTAAACCAGGACTAAAACAGGACTAAACCAGGACTAAAACAGGACTAAAACAGGACTAAAACAGGACTAAAACAGGACTAAACCAGGACTAAACCAGGACTAAAACAGGACTAAACCAGGACTAAAACAGGACTAAACGAGGACTAAACCAGAACTACACCAAGTCTAAACCAGGACTAAACCAGGACTAATGTTTGTGTTTCAGCGTAACTACACCGTGTACGTGAACCGAGTCCCAGTGCAGGAAGCAGATCTGATGGCGACAAACGGAGTCGTGCACTCAGTGAACCGCATCATCAAACCACTACGTGAGTAAAACTACTACTACTACTGCTACTACTGCTACTACTACTACTGCTACTGCTGCTACTGCTACTACTGCTGCTACATTACTACTTAACTACATTGCTACTGCTATCATACTGTTAGCCACTGCTACCATGTACCATTGCTATTACTACATACTACTATCGTTACATTGCAACTACTGCTACTATCAGCATATGCTACTGCTACTGTTAATACTACTGATTACTACTAGTTGTATATATACCATTGCTACCTGTTATATCATATATATATATTACTATCACATTATACACATTACTGCTTACTGTTGCTACTGCTACTACTACCATTATATATGCTATACCGCGAACTATATCACTAGACATTGCTATAGCTAGCTATGCTGCATTGCTACTACTACTACTGGCACTATACCACTGCTACTACTATATATATGTATATATATATATCGCCATATATTATAGATATCATTATAGCTATAGTATATATCATATATATTGTTGCCATTGGTATATATATATATTAATAGTAGCATAGCATACTAGTATATATATACTAGTTATACTATACATATATATATATATCACATCGTTAGCATATGCCATATATATAGTACAGTATTGTTATATTATATACTATATACTATTACATATATTATTATCATATATATCACACAGTATCATTAGCATACTATTGTTGACCACATTATTATTACAGTATATTATACATTGCCATTATATACTGGGTTACATACTACCGTCATTGCCACACTACTGTTACCACATTACCTACTACTTATTACATATACATTGGCACATTGCTATTATTATTATGTTATTGTTACATAATTAATAATTATTACATTACACTATTACTATTGTCATACACATTGTAACTACTATCATATTGTTATTACTACTTACATTGTTAATATTATCATTATCACATTGCTGTTACATTGTTATTGCTATTATTATTATTATTACACATTGCTATTGCTATCATATGTATTCATATATTACTATAGCTACATTAATTATTGTTATTACATAATTAAGATCACATTATCATTGTATTATATATTACATTACTATCATTATTATGTATTACATATTATAGCATATTGACTGTTACAGCAGCAGCAGTACATTATTATTATTGTTACTGAGCATTATCATTATATTATTATTATCACATTACACATTATCAGCATATATCGTATACTAATATTATATCACATTATTACTACAGTATACTGTTATCATTACTATTACTGTTGCTATAGCAATATTATTATATTACATATATATTGTTACAGACAGTTACTACTACTACTATATTGGTTATTGTTACCGGTACTATCATACTATTGTTACACATTATATTATTATTGTTATCATATTATTGTTATTATTATTATTACTACCATCACATATTGTTATACTATTAATACTATCACTTATTATCACATATTACCATTGTTATTATTATTGGTTGCTACCACTATTATTATTGTTATTATTATTATTGCTATCATTATACTGTTACTATACATACACAGCATACACATTATCGCTATTATTATATATTATTATCATACATTACCGTTATTGTTATTATCATATCACTATTGCCATTATTGTTATAGTTATTGTATTACATTATTGTTATTACATATATTACATATATTAAGAAGTACATATTACATATTGTTATTGTTATACAGCACAGTATTACTATTACTACTATCATTATTAGCATATTGGTTATTAATTACTATTACACTACTGCTACATATTATTGTTATCACACTAGTATACCATCACACATTGTTATTATTACATATTATTATTATTGTTATTAATATTACATATTACTACTATTATTGCTACATATTATTGGTTATCATTATTGCTAATTATTACATATTATTATTTATTACTGTTAGCATATTATTATTGTTATTATTGTTAATATTACTGTTATTATTATTATTTTACTATTACATATTATTATTATTTATTGTTAATATTATTGTTATTATTGTTATTATTATTGTTATTACATATTATTGTTATTATTATTATTATTGTTATATTATTATTATTATTGCTACATTATTGTTATTATTATTATTATTATTGTTATTATTATATTATTGTTATTGTTATTATTATTATTATTATTATTGTTACACATTTATTGTTATTATTATTATTATCACATTATTATTATTGCTATTACTATTGTTATTATTGTTATTACATTATTATTGTTATTATTATTGTTATTATTGTTATTATTATTTACCATTACATTGTTACTGTTGTTATTGCTACTTGTCATGTCAGTATATGTTGTTCACATGTGTGATCATATGTCCATATGTAACTGTATGTTCAGCTCCTAAAGTGGAGCGGGAACAGTCCGATGGTCCTTCTGCAGCTCTGAGGTCCGTCTCCAGCGTCCGGGTGAGTCTCCGTCCTCCATCTGATCCATATTTAAAGCTGAACTCAGCCCGTCTGAAGCTGAAGTCGTTCCTAGAGGAGGTGGAATTCTGTCAGGTTCATTAGACTCGGATTGTTTTAACCCAGCTAAGTATGGCAGAGGTCTTCCAGCTCTGCCAGAAGAAACAAGTGAGAATCGACTACTGACGGAGAAGAAGAAGAGAAACTGAAAGTTGTTGAAAGAAAATGGTTCAGGAATATATTTTTTAGCATTTTAAAAAAATATAAATAATATAATTCATTGGTAAATAAACAGGATTAGAAACAACGTCGGTGATCGAGTCTTTTGGGCTTTGGCCTGTGCAGTGGGAAATCAGCAGAGGGAAGTGTGAGGTGCTTATAAAGATGTTTTCTAACGTTTCCAGACACTAATGAGTGAACCAGGCAGAGCGTTTGGTTTGTTAGACTCGTGGCTGTTGTCAGATGGGTTAAAGTGGAGTTAAGCTTCTTCAGTTTTACGTGGAAGTTCAGAACTTGCCCCCATCACTACACTAGTTTGTTGCCTTGACAGACTCACTGCCACAGTGAGATCTCCGCCGAGGAAACACTGATCTGTGCCGTTTTTTGGCTCCTGACAGAATTCACCTCTAGAAACGACTTTAGCTTCAGACGAGCCCGAGTTCGGCTTTAAAATCTCTCTACCTGATTTTTACTGTGTCAAAACATGATCTTTTGTCAAATCCAGTTGTTTGTTTCACCTTGATAAACTCGTGTCTGACTGAACTGTGTCTGTTTCTTTCAGCTGGACTCCAGACGCCTCAGTAAAGGTGAGCTCACAGACACAGGCACTTTTTCACTGGACATCAGGAGGGTCCAAAAATGTTTCTTTAGATTCTCCAGATTAGAACCCTGTGTTTGGTTCCATATCTTGCCAATATTAGGTAAAAATTTTATGCAAATTAATTTATATTTAGAGTTTGCCCCACTGGACCTGGACTACATCAGCAAACCGAATACATGAGGCGTATTGAATAATCATTTTATTCTGCAAACACAAACTGAAACTTGCATAAAAATCACTTAGAAAATCAAGTAAAAGTTACTTGAAAATGCAAAATGTCTCCATTTACAGGAAACTTCATGCAGCTTGTTCATCGCAGGTTTCCAAACGTCTTCCTGTTTGTCACAGTAGAGTCGGGCTGATGAGTCGATTAATCGATAATTGATCATTAAGAATTTGGTGGATCAGGTTCATTTTAATGGACAAACTAAAGCCTGAGGAGTCGAGGTCTGAGCACAAACTCTGGAGCCTCACAGTCCCACGTTTCGGCTCTGGCTCCTTGGAGATCCCTATATTCCTCAGAGTGTGTTTCCCTGCACATCAGTGTCCCGGGTATGATCGGGTTTTTGAGTGTCCCGGTTTCACATGTTTACGCAGCATCTGCAACGCGACATACGCACAGAACAGACTCAGCATCAGCAGAACATCCTCTGTCACAGAGAGAACACTCATATTCACTGAGTCACAGAGAGAACACTCATATTCACTGAGTCACAGAGAGAACACTCATATTCACTGAGTCACAGAGAGAACACTCATATTCACTGAGTCGAGTCCTTTAGTCCCACAGAAGCTGAAGCAGCAGCACAAGGAAAGAGCTGCTTTTTTCAGCTCTTACAGTTTATGCAAATGAGCCGTGAGGTTTTAAGTTTAGTTTGTGTAAAACATAAATGTTTAAATCTGCATTAAACTCATTCTGATCTCACACTGATGAGGCTCTGGAGTCAGGACCTTTATGTGTTTAAAGTTCTGTTTATGCAGGTAACAGTAATAATAATTGTGATGATAATTTGAATATAAAATGTTAATGATTAATTGAAAATCAATCGTTAATTTTCCCGATGATCGACTAAGAAAATTTAATCAAATGCTCGTCCCGACTGTGACCAGAGTCCGTTCAGAATAAATCTGTTCAGAATAAAACTGTGTTCCACTCGTTTTCAGTCAGAGCTGTGAACTCGTTTCCCTCTGCAGACACGGATCAGGTCCAGAAATGAAACTATAAACCAGGAAAACCGGAAAAGAACCTTTGTAAAGTGAGAAAACACTTCCTGATTTGTGCTTTTTGTCTGAACTCCCAGAGGAGCTGTTCAAGCGGGTGATCCAGAGCCGCTCCAGCCAGAAAATGCCACGAAGCAAATAAACGAACGAGAGCGAAGAAACAAACAGCACCACAGCGAAGCCACGGGACCAGCTCCAGACCTCAGCATCTAAGACCTGCTTCAGACCTGGTCCAGTCCTCCTTTAGTCCTCCTTTAGTCCCGGTTTAGTCCCGGTTTAGTCCTGGTTTAGGGTGAACGTGAACGTCGTGTGTAGTCGTAGAAAAGGATCTGCAGGTGCCATTTTAAGCCAAAGAATATTTTTGAGTTCAAGTATTTCCTCGTTGTGACTTTACCCAAACACTTTTGTATTTCTGTATAAAATGTTTTGGTTCGACGTGTGGTTTTAAAGAGGAGGTGTTCTGCAAAAGGGACGAGTTTGAAAAACCTTCTGCCAGGTGTAGTTTTGGGTGAATATTTTCAGAACCATTGAAGTGTTGATCTAAATCTGTGCCGTGTTCATCCCCACAGAGGTGAAATAATAATAAAGTAAAATAGCTCCTCTTTAAACGTCGGGTGAGTGAATCCTGCAGCATGTGGCGGGAAAATGTGACCGTTTTGTAAAAAAATACATTTTTAAAAACGACCAGAAAAAAAAAAGTTTGTTTGTGGTTTGTGGTTTTGCTTAAAGTTCTGGTTCAGTCCTGGTTCAGTCTCGGTTTAGTCTTGTTTTAATCCTGGTTTAGTCTTGTTTTAGTCCTGGTTTAATCTTGTTTTAGTCCTGGTTTAGTCTCATTTTAGTCTTGTTTTTAGTCTTGTTTTAGTCCTGGTTTTTAGTCTTGTTTTAGTCCTGGTTTAGTCTCATTTTAGTCCTGGTTTAGTCTCATTTTAGTCCTGGTTTTTAGTCTTGTTTTAGTCCTGGTTTAGTCTCATTTTAGTCCTGGTTTTTAGTCTTGTTTTAGTCCTGGTTTAGTCTTGTTTTAGTCCTGGTTTAGTCTTGTTTTTGTCCTGGTTTAGTCTCATTTTAGTCTTGTTTTAGTCCTGGTTTTTAGTCTTGTTTTAGTCCTGGTTTAGTCTCATTTTAGTCCTGGTTTTTAGTCTTGTTTTAGTCCTGGTTTGGTCCTGGTTTAGTCCTGGTTTAGTCCTGGTTTTTAGTCTTGTTTTAGTCCTGGTTTAGTCCTGGTTTAGTCTCATTTTAGTCCTGGTTTAGTCTCATTTTAGTCCTGGTTTTTAGTCTTGTTTGGTCCTGGTTTAGTCCTGGTTTAGTCCTGGTTTTTAGTCTTGTTTTAGTCCTGGTTTAGTCTCATTTTAGTCCTGGTTTTTAGTCTTGTTTTAGTCCTGGTTTAGTCCTGGTTTAGTCCTGGTTTAGTCTCATTTTAGTCCTGGTTTAGTCTCATTTTAGTCCTGGTTTTTAGTCTTGTTTTAGTCTTG
Source organism: Odontamblyopus rebecca (assembly GCA_030686955.1). Classification (NCBI taxonomy): domain Eukaryota; kingdom Metazoa; phylum Chordata; class Actinopteri; order Gobiiformes; family Gobiidae; genus Odontamblyopus; species Odontamblyopus rebecca. The sequence goes on along the minus strand of CM060656.1, from coordinate 42,871,212 downwards.
TTTTAGTCCTGGTTTAGTCCTGCTTGTACCTGAAAGCTTGGACTATACCACAGCGCCCTCTTGTGTCAGCACAGGGAAATATACAGATTATATTTGGTGAATTTTCCCTTCAGACTTTTTCAAATGTGTGAAGTTGAACTGATGTGAACGGTGCAGGACGACAGCTCACACACATGTGAACGGTGCAGGACGACAGCTCACACACATGTGAACGGTGCAGGACGACAGCTCACACACATGTGAACGGTGCAGGACGACAGCTCACACACATGTGAACGGTGCAGGACGACAGCTCACACACATGTGAACGGTGCAGGACGACAGCTCACACACATGTGAACGGTGCAGGACGACAGCTCACACACATGTGAACGGTGCATGACGACAGCTCACACACATGTGAACGGTGCAGGACGACAGCTCACACACATGTGAACGGTGCATGACGACAGCTCACACACATGTGAACGGTGCAGGACGACAGCTCACACACATGTGAACGGTGCAGGACGACAGCTCACACACATGTGAACGGTGCATGACGACAGCTCACACACATGTGAACGGTGCATGACGACAGCTCACACACATGTGAACGGTGCAGGACGACAGCTCACACACGTGAACGGTGCAGGACGACAGCTCACACACATGTGAACGGTGACGACAGCTCACACACATGTGAACGGTGACGACAGCTCACACACATGTGAACGGTGCAGGACGACAGCTCACACACATGTGAACGGTGCAGGAGGACAGCTCGCACACATGTGAACGGTGCATGACGACAGCTCACACACATGTGAACGGTGACGACAGCTCACACACATGTGAACGGTGCAGGAGGACAGCTCACACACATGTGAACGGTGCAGGACGACAGCTCACACACATGTGAACGGTGCATGACGACAGCTCACACACATGTGAACGGTGCAGGAGGACAGCTCACACACATGTGAACGGTGCATGACGACAGCTCACACACATGTGAACGGTGCAGGACGACAGCTCACACACATGTGAACGGTGCAGGACGACAGCTCACACACATGTGAACGGTGACGACAGCTCACACACATTAGAATCAGAATTAGAAGCATTCGGGGTTTTGTTGTCAGGAGTTTGTGTCGCTGCCGTCCTCAGAAGCCTCATGTGATGTGGAGCAGCAGAAGAGCAGGTCGTGGAGAACCCAGAGCTGCTTTATCTGCTGCACCAGGGAACAGTCCCCACAGGAGCTGCAGGTGAAGTGTGAGGAGACATTTCAGAGACTCAAAACTACACTACGACATCAGTGAGAGAAACTAAACGTATGAATTTGTGAAGCGATAACATTCCAGGTCAAAGGAGCGGCACCAATAGAGCAGGTGGGATCACAGGTACGAGGTGACAAACACTCCTGTTTCCCCAGACAGTCCTGACTCTGTCCCCCTGTCCCTGCACATTTATACAAAACCACTCATTTGCCCCCAGTTTTAAGCAAGAAATGACCCAGGTCCCTATTTTTGACCAGTCTGATCCCTGCTGTAAAGAGAGGCATAAACTGACATTTGTTTGGGTAAAATACAGAAAAGCTGCTTAAAAACGACCAAAACACAAAGAAAATGTGACTAAACTGACTCATGTCATGAGTCATGAGTGCTTTCTGCAGAACAAGTTTCCTTAATTACGCATTTTATTTTTACCAACCACCAAAAAAGTCCCAGTTTTTTATTTTGAAATTCTGGTCACGGAAGGAACAGGTCCCAAACTTCCCCTGTAATCACAGCTGAACATACACTACCGTTCAGAAGTTTGGGGTCACTTAGAAATGTCCTTATTTTTTTTAAAGAAAAGCACTGTTTTTTTCAATAAAGACACTTTAAACTAATCAGAAATTCACTCTATCCGCTGCTAATGTGGTAAATGACGACTCGAGCTGCAAATGTCTGGTTTGTGGTGCAGTATCTACAGAGGTGAACAGAGGCTCATTTCACTCCAGTGTCTAATGGTACAATGTGTTTGCTCGTTGTGTCAGAGGCTAATGGCTGATCAGAAAACCCTTGTGCAGTCGTGTTAGCACAGAGGAAAACAGTTCAGCTGGTTCGAGAAGCTATAAAACTGACTTTCTCTGAGCAGGTTGAGTATCTGGAGCATCACATTTGTGGGGTCGATTAAATGCTCAAAATGACCAGAAAAGGAGAAGTTTCATGAAACTCGACAGTCTGTTCTTGCTCTTAGAAATGAAGGCTATTCTGTGCAAGAATCTGCCAAGAAACTGAAGATTTCCTACAACAGTGTGAACTACTCCCTTCAGAGAAGAGCACAAACAGACTCTAACCAGAGTAGAAAGAGAAGTGGGAGCTGCTGCACAACTGAGCCAGAAGATACGAACATTAGAGTCTCTAGTTTGAGAAACAGACGCCTCACAGGTCCTCAACTGGCAGCTTCATTAAACAGAACCTGCAAAACACCAGTGTGAACATGGTACGCTCCGCACCCCTCATCTCCCGTACGCCGCACACTCTGCGTGTGGATTGTGTCTTGTTGCGTTCACTCCGTGGACCTCGCTTCCTCCTGTGCCTCTAAACCAGAACTCACACCAGGTCTAAACCAGGTCTAAACCAGGTCTAAAACCAGGACTAATCCAGGTCTAAAACCAAACAAGAATTTGCAGGAGTTGTTGCTACATTTATGTAGTTTTAAAAATCATGACAATATCAAGTAATCCAAAGTATTCAGATTACGTTACTCACTTTAAGTAATTTAATTGATTACGTCACAAACTACATTTTGGGGAATGTAATCTGTAATCTGTAGGGGAACATTTTAAAAGTCTCCTTCTCAACACTGATGCTCCAACATCTAAACAGAACCGTACATTACATCAAGTGGAAAAGAAACCGTGAGGTGAGTCGACCTGAGCCCAGAGATAATTAAGTTTTTCATGTCCAAAACACGTGTATCTGTCAGTGCAGGTGGAGTGGACTTAACATGTGCAAAGTAGACACGACAATAACAAATGATTACTCGATTATTCGAACAAAATAATCGACAGAATAATCGATTACTGTAATAATCGATAGCTGCAGCCCTACTGGCCAATAAAAGAAACAGATTAATATGGACAAAAGAACACAGACACTGGACAGAGGAAGAGTGGACAGAAGTGTTATGGACAGAACCCACTGAGCTGCTGTGGAGCAGTTTGACCGTCTGGTACAGAAGAAGTTTCCATCCAGACAATCCAACCTGTGGGAGAAGCTTCTAGAAGCCTGGGGTGAAATTTCTCCAGATCCTTCAACAAATGAACAGCTGGAGGCCAAAGGTCTGAAGGCTGTGACTGCTGCAAATGGAGGATTCTCTGACCAAAGCAAAGTTTAAAGGAAAAAATCATTATTTCAAATACAAATAATTATTTCTAACCTGGTCAATGTCTTGACTAAAGTTTATTCATTTTACAAACACTAAAAAACACTAAATTGTCTGTGTGACCCCAAACTTTAATGACACAACAGAGTTAAACGTCCAGTCAGTGCTGTGGGTAAAAACAGAGGAAACTGTATTCATGTCCTAAAGTCGTTCAGAGTTCAGTGTGAAACTCCTGTGGCTTAAGTGCGACTGAGCCACACCTCAGATCACCTCAGATCACCTCCAGATCACCTCCAGACCACCTCCAGACCACCTCCAGACCGCAGACGGGGCCTGTGGTTCACTGTGGCTTTGCCAAAAACACAAAACGTCCTCATCATGAGTGTTTCCTGAACTATTCACAAGTCCTGACCCTGCCTCAGTGTCTCAGCCTGACAACAGTCTGATAAAATAATCTTCTGTGTCCAATGAAACAAACACTTTCACTGCAGCTGTGCACAAAGAAAGAAAGAAAGAAAGAAAGAGCCACACAGTCCTGGAGGAAGTGTCTGAGCTGAGCCTTGAACGGCTTCATTTAAAACTAGACGACATGAAGAGAACAGAACATGTTTTTAGTGCTGATGTTCCTACAGTCTGGATGCTAATGTTCTGTGAAAAACACCATTACAAATAAATGACTCTGTGCTCTGAAGAGTCGTTTAGTTTAAGTCATTAAGTTTTCAGTTCAGTATAAACATGTTTTACAGAAGTGACTCCCTTCAGTCACACAGGGTGAAGCTCATTTAGGAAAAACACTTTTGCCGAGGTTTGTGAGGGCTCCACACACGGTCACCACATCGTCCAGGATGTTCACCTGTGACTCGGGGATCACCGTTTGCAAAATCTTAAACTGTTTCCACCGACCAATAACTCGTTCGACGTGGATCCTCACACGGGAAAGTCGTCGTGAAGAATCCTGTGCAGAAATCGGCTTTTTCCCTTTGGTGAAGTGGGGGACACGGAGCGTCGCCCCAGACGCCTCCAGCTCGTCTCTGATCAGAAAAACTCTTTCTGCTAAAACTTCATCCTGAGGCTCCAGGAGTTTGCAGAAACCCGACTCAGCGGTGATTTGTTTGTCTGAAACGCGTCCGGCCCAACCGGGAGACAGGAAGGAGACGGCCCCGGCTGGAGTGACGCCGATCAGATACTTCCTGGTGTAAGTGTGTTTATAGCGTGACCAGGTCTGGGCTCGGGACGTCACATCGCCGGGACGAGCGATGGACACTTCAGCACAATCTAAAATGCATCGGCAGCTTGTAAATTTGCGCCTGAATATTCTCGGCATGTTTCTCAATATTGCTCCTTTGCTCGGCCATTTAATGAGCGGCTTCAGGACCAGGGCCATGGCCGGGACCCAGCTCCGCACGATGTTGGACACCGTGCTTTTGGACACGTTGAATCTAAAGGCCAAGTCCGTGTTACACAGGCCCAACCTCAGCTTCATCAGCACCACCAACAGGTGATCCGCCAGTGTGAGTTTGTGACTGATCCTGTCGACGCTGCCCGTTATTTTTGCGAGCAGCCACTCAAAGACCACAGAGGTGAGTCCGGTGAAAAACACCAGCTGTCCGACGCCGCTCTTCACACTGCTGTAGGAAAATGTGGGTTTCTGCAGCTCGTCTTTCAGCTTTTCATTTTCAGCTCGAAGTGCGTCACACTCCTGTCGCAGGCTGGCAAAGTCTGCCTGAAGCCGCCAGTGTCTCAGGTGAAGATCTTCGTACACCGTCTTTGGCACTGGGGGATCCTCTGCAGCTTTCACACAGAAAAGGGAAGAAATTAGAATGAGCCACACCCAGTGCAGACAGGTTTAAGTTCTAAGTGCATTCCAGGTAATTATACGTTTTACGCAGAGAGAAAAACACTCTCAAAGATGAATTTCTTCAAGGTGGAACCAGAACAATCAATCAGTTAATTGGAAAATGAAATATATTCACACCAGGACACCGACCATCAAGAGATCAGGTCTGTTCTGTGTTGGTGCATCATTTAAGTCTTAATGTGAATCAAACTAAGGAGCTGCTGTTTGATCCTCGAGCTCTGCAAACCCATGATCCTGTTCTCACTGAAGGTGGACACATAGAGCAGGCTGAATCTTTAAGTATTTGGGTTTGTACATTGACAGTTTGTTTGTACATGTGGATTTTCTTTGTTCCAAACTGTCCCAGAGGCTCCACTTCTTCAGGAGCCTGAGGCCGTTTGTGTGAGCACAGAAATCATGAGCTGTTTTTCTTCTGCTGTTCTGCACAGTTTGATCTGCTACAGTTCGGTCGATCACCTTGTTTTTTTTTAATTATTTGATTTGATCAGGACAGTGCACATTCATGAACAATCGTACACTTATGCATAGACTGTAAACGAGCCTGATTATAGCAAAGCTGCTCATTTACATCTGCAGATCCTGAGGCAGGAAGGCAAAACAACACAAGAGCCCAACAACATCAGATAAAACACAAAGACAAATGACAACAATAAAACGAGTCAAGATGAGAACATGACTGGGAACGTTGAAGAGACTGTTTCAGGTGCTTTTTAAATGTGCAGTAAGTGGGACTTTCCCTTATGTTTGTTGGCTGCTCCAAAAGTTCCTCCTCTGTCTCTTTTGTTTGCCTCTTTAACCGTCCAGTGCAAAACTAAACTGGGAAAAGTGGGAAATGAGGCCATGAAGGTGACGGGCAGGACAGAATTTCCTTCTCTGCAGGACGTTTTTCCAAAAGTCTGTGCTTGTTCAGGCCAGAGGGATTGTGGGAAACTCCTCTCACCTGCTGCAGGTGAATATAAATCCTCCATCAGGCCGACGCTCGAGGGCCGGAGTTTAAGAGTCACAGATTTAAACTTTCATTTGTGCCACTTCTGCTGCACTGAACAAATCTGCACAGCAAACGCACCGAGTCACTTTAATTCATGATGCAATAACTGCAACATTTTTTGTGCAATAGAGAATTATTATGGGTGAAATGGGGTGAGTGCAATACTTTGGACACTTTTTGGTCGTGCAGTTCACGTGTCTTCTGACTGTTGTGATGTGTGAAGTGTAACTGTGTTTTTTAAGCTGCGGTGCCCAAAACAAATTTCCCCTTGGGGACAATAAAGTTGATCTTATCTTATCTTATCTTACATTGGTCCATGCTGCGCTCTTGTTCTTGAGTTTCAGAAGCGTTTGCTTTTTCATCTTTCTTCCTTTTCCTACGGAGCCTAAAAGAAGAAAAAAAACATCAGAAACGTACAGTTCGATCGATCCGAATCTCAAAACGCCTTTAGGCACCAAGATTTATGCAAGAGACAAACGAAAAGGGAAAAACCATATTACAGGGGGATAACTTTACTTCCTCTTACCTGGCCACTTTTGCACGAGGATTCTGGGTTTGTTTTGGAGGCGGGAACAGAGAAGGCACAAAATCAGGACTGGTCGAGTCCAAGGACGCCTCACCTGCAAATGTACAAATGTTTATTTACTTCCATATCCGGTGAGTCCAACACTGACTTACCAAACTTCATCTACACAGGGTTCCCACGCTTTTTTACTGACTTTTTCATGACCTAAAGTGGTTTCCATGACTTTATTTATGTTTTGCTGACTTTTAAATCTGAAATGTGAACCTTTTCCACTCACCTTATGGTTTGGTACCATAAGGTTTCATTTGTGCTGTGACAGTTTCATTTGTTCGATTATATTTCTAAAATTATTCATTATTATTTCTGCTGCAATTGTAGGACGTCATTTCCGCTCAGCTGAAGCAGCGACTTCAGCAAAACTCCACAAAACCAGTGAAGAGAAACGATCTGAGGCTGTGGAAAAGTCTGTGTTATTATAAAATATGAATCAAAAGCAAAAGACTAAAGACTGAAACAGACTTTTCCTCAGCCTCAGATCGTTTCTCTTCACTAGTTTTGTGGAGTTTGTCTCCGTCAGCTGAGCAGAAATGACGTCCTATAATTACCACAGAAATAATAATGAATAATTTTAGAAATAAACTCACACAAATGAAACTGTCACAGCACAAAACAGCACAAAACAAATACAAACGTTTTCTATCATTTTCTTCCTGTTTTGAGGCTGTTTCACATTCTGAGGTTCTGGACGACGTCATCGACCGAAATAAAACTGTGAATATCTGAAGAACCAGAATGGCACAAACGAAGCACAAACACTGACAGTTTTAGCGCAGGTAACAGGAATCTTTACCTGAGATAAAGTGCGCGCTGCAGACTCGCGCGTTCCTGATGATATCCTCGGTCCAGTCCACGCGGTTTATCGCCTGGAGCCACAGGCGCCGCCGGTTACTCTGAAACGGCCGCATTCCTCTCGGAATCCTGTAAAACTTCAGTCCACCGGTAGAATAACGATTATGACACCCAGACACACAACAGCCAGACATTTTGCTTCTGTTGTGTTGTTTTTATCCACGTCTTCTTGGGTCCGTGTTCAGTCTGAATCGGAATGAACGGGGAGAAACGTCACTTCCGTTTCCAAAATGCGCGCGCAACTTTGTTTCGTCACTTCCGGTACAGATATAGAACAGTAGATCTCACATTGTTTTGTTGTATTATGTATGAGTTTGATTTGCACTTTGTGTTAATTGTACAACTTGAATTAAAAAAATAATAATCTCACATTGAATACCGCCGTCTATTATAACGAATGCATCAACAAAGCCGCCATCTTGGTACGGGATAACGCTGCTTTAAATGATCGAACGTGAATCTGGGACAAAGCGAGATCAGAGTTTCCCACAGACCAAGAAGCAACGTGTGTTTATCCCGGTTTAATCCTGGTTCCGCTCTGGCTTGGTCCTGGTTTAGTCCTGGTTCCGCTCTGGTCTGGTCCTGGTTTAGTCCTGGTTTAGTCCTGGTTTAGTCCTGGTTCGGTCCTGCGTGCACAGACTCTATACACGGTCTGTGGGTGCGCGGTGTCCGGGGCTCCGTCACCTCCAGCCTCGTCCTCGTCCGGGTTCGGTCCGGTAAAGGTTCGGGCCGGTGAATAAAACTGTTGCATTGATGAATCCGGCGCCGTCTGTGGGCGGGGCGCTGCTGTGCGCGGTGCATCCTGGGAGCTTCGGTCTGGAGTCCCGCCTGGCCCCGTCCTGCTCATAGGTGCAAATCTCTGGTCCTGCGAGAGCGATTCTCACGAATACAGATTTTTAACTCTAAATGACACCGTTTAGGTTGGAAACTCCACGAGCTTCTTCCTCTTCCCCTTTCTTCTCCTCTCATCTTCTCCTCTTTTTTCTCCTACCTCTCCCCCTTCTTCTCTTCCCGCATCCTTTCTTCTCCTCCCTCCTTCTTCTCTCTTCTCCCTCATTCTTCTTCACTTCCTTCTCCTCCCCCTCCTCTTTTTCTCCTTCTCCCTCCTTCTCTCTTCTCCTCCCTCTCTTTTTCTCCTTCTCCCTCCTTCTTTCTTCTCCTCCCTCCTTCTCCCTCCTTCTCTCTTCTCCTCATCCCTCATTCTTCACTTCCTTCTCCTCCCCCTCCTCCTCTTTTTCTCCTTCTCCCTCCTTCTTCTCCTCCCTCCTCCTCCTCTTCCTCTCCTTCATCCTTCTTCTCTTCCTCCTTCTCCAGGTTATTAAAAACTGTTTTATGGACCTTTTATTTTATGTATGAACGAGTGAATGAAACAAACATTTTAATAAACAGTTTTAAAGATATTTTTCTATTATAAAAACCAAGTTACCAAATAAATCTTTTCCCCGGTTCCTCGGCTTTGTCACTTCACACTCACCTGTGTTTGTCTTTAAGATTTTAATGCATCTGATCCTTTCGGGTGGAGTTTCTGGACACATTTATGATCAGAAGTTTGGACTGGTGAGCACAGCTTTTTTTTTTTTTTTTTTTAAATTGAACCTTTATTTAACTTTTTTATTTAGTTTTCTTAGTCTCTGGTTTTTATGATCTTTTTTCTTGGATCAAAGTGGAAGTGTTTTTTAAATAAAAGCTTCTTTAAAGACTCTGCCTGTTTCATCCATTTTGTTTGATTCTACAGGTGAAAAACGGGAGAGTTCATCTTAATAATGTTCCAAAAGTCTAACTGGAGTTTTTTTATTGTCATGTTTGAGCACAAAACCCACACTTCACCGACTCAGAACGATAAAAACAGTCACCAGGCAAACTCGACTTCTGTACAACAAAATAAAACGGCAAAAGTAAAAGGCGCGACGACGTAAGTGAAGCTCTGGGAGGTACGTAAGCCCCAGGGGGATTATGGGTAATGTAGTCTCGTCTCAGCAGCTCCACGGATCCTTTCCCGTGACCTCCTGGAAAAGAAAAAACAGGATTCTGATTAAAAACTTTGGTACATTCTGGTATTTTATCGGAGTTTACAGCTCCCTTATGTTGTTTCCACCTCAAACACACCTGGAGTTTGTTTCGTTTACACTGAAGATGTAGACAGAAAAGTAATAAAAGATGACCCCAAGCAGAAAATACGCCGTTCCACCTCGTGATGTCATGTAATGGTAGTTTACGTTAGCGGCTCCATTTTACCTTTGGCTGGATTTGGAGCCCTGGAGTTTTTCAATTCCAGGGCTGAAATCATCCAAATGATTCTAGTGAAGGTGTGTGGAGTTTAGAAACACAGTGGAGCACTTCCTGTATCAACACATGACATCACAAAGTGGAACAGAGCGTTTTCTCAGCCTAAATGTGCAGGTTTGTGTGTTAAACGTGTGTGAATGAAACAAAACACGATTCCAGGTCTGTTTGTGATGAGGTCTGGAGGTGATTCTTCTCCTACAAACTGAACTAGGGCTGAAACGATTCATCGAGTTAATCGATTAGAAAAATGCATCGATTATTTTTTTTTTGCCTCGATGCTTCGTTTTATTTTCATACGCTCGGCGATGGCCGGAACCTTTTGTGGTAGAGGTAAAGTTTCCGCACTGCACTTCACTGCTGTTTTGTGCTGTGACAGTTTCATTTGTGTGAGTTTATTTCTATAATTACTCATTATTATTTCTGCAGTAATTATAGAACGTCATTTCTGCTCAGCTGAAGCAGCGACTTTAGCAAAACTCCACAAAACTAATGAAAACTAGTCTGTTTCAGTCTTTAGTCATTTGCTTTTGATTCATATTTTAAAATAACACAGACTTTTCCTCAGCCTCAGGTCGTTTCTCTTCTCTAGTTTTGTGGAGTTTGTCTCCGTCAGCTGAGCAGAAATGACGTCCTGTAATTACCACAGAAATAATAATGAAGAATTTTAGAAATAAACTCTCACAAATGAAACTGTCACAGCACAAACCAAATACAAACGTTTTCTATAATTTTCTTCCTGTTTTGAGGCTGTTTCACATTCTGAGGTTCTGGACAACGTCATCGACCAAAATAAAACTGTGAATATCTGAAGAACCAGAATCACAAACTGAACTTTTTGCAGCACAAATGAAGCACAAACGACTGACAGTTTTTGTGTAGATTTGCATTTGATGGGACCAACTTCACGCAGTTTATATCAGCTCAGTTTTATTCATCTCATTCATTCAATACGAGCAGCACTGGAGCAGAGCGTCGGCTTTAGCAGGTCTGTGACCTGGTATCTGAGGTCTGTGACCTGGTATCTGAGGTCTGTGACCTGGTATCTGAGGTCTGTGTGACCTGGTATCTGAGGTCTGTGTGACCTGGTATCTGAGGGTCTGTGTTACCTGGTATCTGAGGTCTGTTACCTGGTATCTGAGGTCTGTGTTACCTGGTATCTGAGGTCTGTGACCTGGTATCTGAGGTCTGTGACCTGGTATCTGAGGTCTGTGACCTGGTATCTGAGGTCTGTGACCTGGTATCTGAGGTCTGTTACCTGGTATCTGAGGTCTGTTACCTGGTATCTGAGGTCTGTGTTACCTGGTATCTGAGGTCTGTGTTACCTGGTATCTGAGGTCTGTGTTACCTGGTATCTGAGGTCTGTGACCTGGTATCTGAGGTCTGTTACCTGGTATCTGAGGTCTGTGTTACCTGGTATCTGAGGTCTGTGTGACCTGGTATCTGAGGGTCTGTGTTACCTGGTATCTGAGGTCTGTTACCTGGTATCTGAGGTCTGTGTTACCTGGTATCTGAGGTCTGTGTTACCTGGTATCTGAGGTCTGTGACCTGGTATCTGAGGTCTGTTACCTGGTATCTGAGGTCTGTTACCTGGTATCTGAGGTCTGTTACCTGGTACCTCAGGTCTGTGACCTGGTATCTGAGGTCTGTGACCTGGTATCTGAGGTCTGTTACCTGGTACCTCAGGTCTGTGACCTGGTATCTGAGGGTCTGTTACCTGGTATCTGAGGGTCTGTGTTACCTGGTATCTGAGGTCTGTTACCTGGTACCTCAGGTCTGTGACCTGGTATCTGAGGTCTGTGACCTGGTATCTGAGGTCTGTTACCTGGTACCTCAGGTCTGTGACCTGGTATCTGAGGGTCTGTTACCTGGTATCTGAGGTCTGTGACCTGGTATCTGAGGTCTGTTACCTGGTATCTGAGGTCTGTTACCTGGTATCTGAGGTCTGTTACCTGGTATCTGAGGTCTGTGACCTGGTATCTGAGGGTCTGTGTTACCTGGTATCTGAGGTCTGTTACCTGGTATCTGAGGTCTGTGACCTGGTATCTGAGGTCTGTGACCTGGTATCTGAGGTCTGTGACCTGGTATCTGAGGTCTGTTACCTGGTATCTGAGGTCTGTTACCTGGTATCTGAGGTCTGTGACCTGGTATCTGAGGTCTGTGACCTGGTATCTGAGGTCTGTGACCTGGTATCTGAGGTCTGTGTTACCTGGTATCTGAGGTCTGTGTTACCTGGTATCTGAGGTCTGTTACCTGGTATCTGAGGTCTGTTACCTGGTATCTGAGGTCTGTTACCTGGTATCTGAGGTCTGTTACCTGGTATCTGAGGTCTGTTACCTGGTATCTGAGGTCTGTTACCTGGTATCTGAGGTAGTGCTCTCGGCTGCTGCAGTGGGAGACTCTGGCCTCCTGTTCAGCTGAGATCTTCACATGACACAGGTCACAGTAAAACAGGAGAAACTCCGTCCCTGAAACACACGAGTGAAACAGAAGCTCAGACCCCAGAGGCTCCACCTGCACTCGGGCTCCTCACAAACACCTGCAGTTCTGTTGGGTTCATTCACATGTTTGAGTGAACCTTTATTATGAGTCTGTCCACATCTCGGGATCATCTCGGGATGATTGATTCTGAATCTTGAGAATCTGAAGCGACACCAGCTCTATTCCTTTTAGTTTTAGTTCAGTAGAAATCGGCAGTTCCAGAACTGAAATCATCCAAACTAGTGCCAAGCCCGTAGTGACAACCCGCTGCACGATGAGGGCAGATGGAGCTGGATATATCACTCATTTTAAAACATCTTTGCTATTTTTTGCAATATTTTTAATATATTTTTGCAACAACAACAACAATGACACCCTCTGAATTTGAGGTCAGTGGGGTGAGTGGTCCGAGAGTGGAACAGACAGACGTTCCTTGCATTAATAGAAAGACGATTCTAGTAAAGGTGTGTGAATAAATGCAGGAAAAATGAGAAAATGTCCCAGTTTTCTTTATCTCCAGGCCATTGCAGCATTGTTCTGTTTTGGGAGGTAGAAATAAAACTGTGAAAAATGCAAACAGCATTGTCCATTCTCGACTCACGTGTGGGTCAGTGTATAATCTGAGAGACAAAATACAGCAATACAAATACAAATAAAGCACAATCTTCTGTATTTTGGCTACACAAATGCTCCTCATGTTTAGTCCTGGTTTAGACCTCAAATAGACCTAGTTTAGTCCTGGTTTAGATCAGATTGGTCAAAAATAGGGACACTGGGACATGTCTTGTATAAAACTGGGACAAATCGCTGGTTTTGGATAAATTTTCTGTGGACACAGGGCTCAAAACTGGGACTGTCCCGGGTAAACAGGGACGTCTGGACGCCCTGTACATGTGATTAGAAGAGACGAGGATGATTCCAAACAGCACATACGTCTGCTGTCTTTATTTGACCAACGATCACATTTACTTCAGTGGGTTTGATCACTGTTGCTCCAGAGTCGGGAGCTACACCGGACGTTTCGGCACAGGATTCCAAAAAAAAATAATTTAGCCCTTTAAAACTCTTACTGACCTATGGGTTTGCAGGGTCGTCCCGTCTCAGCAGCGCCACCTTCTGTCGTGGTGGAGTCCTGAAAGGAGAAACACTTGTGCTTTAGTTCGGTCTTGAATCATCCCTGAGCCGAGCGTCTGTGCCTCACCTGTTTGAGCCTCTTCTCCGGCCCCAGCTCTTCCTCTGCATCTCCCTTCCTCTTCGCCGTCCTCCCTCCTTCACTTCCCGTCTCCTCTTCCTCTTCCTGCTCCTTCTTCACCTCGTCCTTTGACTCTGCCACATCTTCACACTCCTGTTTTTGCTCTTTTAACGAAACAACGTTCACGATTTGGACCGTTGCACTCTCCACGTCCTCTTGATCGCTCGTGTCTTTATGAACCCTCCAGCCCTCTTCGTCCTCAGCGGCGGCAGCGACCGGCTCCTCCTCCTCCTCCCGGCGCTCACTCGCTCCCGTTTCCTCTGGAGGTGGAAGACTCTTCAATCTCTCCCCGGTGTCCAGGTTGTTATTTTCTCTGGATTTGTCTGCAGATTTGGACCTAGACCTGCCCCTGGACTTGTCTCTGGACCTGTCCCTGGACCTGACTCTAGATCTGTCCCTGGATTCTCTTATGGACCTGTCCGTGGACCTCTCTCTGGACCTCCCTCTGGACCTGTCCCTGGACTTTCTTCTGGGTCTGTCCCTAGACCTATCTCTGGACCTGTCCCTGGACTTGCCCCTCGATCTGTTCCTGGACCTATTCCTGACTCTATCCCTGGACTTTCCCCTGGATCTCCCTCTGGACCTGTCCCTGGACTTATGTGGAGACCGACTGGTTTTTCTTCGAAACAGGTGGCGACGTTCGCGTGGGGGTGAGTTTCCCACGTTCCTCTTGACTTGCCCGAACTCGTCGTACTCCACTTCCTTCCTGAGAAAAACAGGAGGACACTGCGTTAAAGTGACGCTCTCTGGTCTAGTCCAGTCCCACTCTGGTTTTTGGTCTTGGTCCTAGTCCTGTCCTGGACCTGCGTGAAGTCGCCCCATCAAACACAAACCTACACAAAAACTATGTCAATCATTTGTGCTGCAAAAAGTTCAGTTTGTGATTCAGGTTCTTCAGATATTCACAGTTTTATTTCGGTCGATGACGTCGTCCAGAACCTCAGAATGTGAAACAGCCTCAAAACAGGAAGAAAATGATAGAAAACATTTGTATTTGGTTTGTGCTGTTTTGTGCTGTGACAGTTTCATTTGTGTGAGTTTATTTCTAAAATTCTTCATTATTATTTCTGTGGTAATTATAGGACGTCATTTCTGCTCAGCTGACGGAGACAAAGTCCGTGTTATTATAAAATATGAATCAAAAGCAAAAGACTAAAGACTGACTTTTCCACAGCCTCAGATCGTTTATCGAAATACAAACGTTTTCTATAATTTTCTTCCTGTTTTGAGGTTATTTCACATTTTTGAGGGGCTGGATGACATCATTGGCCAAAAATAAAACTGCAAATATACTAAGAACCAGAATTGCACAAATGAAACTTTTTGCAGCACAAACGAAGCACAAACGACTGACTCCATTTTAGGCGTTTTTGAGCATTTTGAAGCTTCCTGTGGGTCTGACCCCAATTTGACCTGTAAAAGAATCGTTAATTTCTCCAAAACTAAAGAAGCACAAACAAAACTTTTTACGCGATTACAACGACTGACATAGTTTTTGTGTAGGTTTGCATTTGATGGGGCGACTTCACGGAGGTCTGTCCTGGTCCCAGTCCGGTCTGTGTCTGGTCTTGGTCCCTGGTCGGTTTTAGTCTTACCCCCGGTCAAGTGTGCTGTAATTGTGGGATAAAAAGACGTGGATACTAGATCCTCCAAAAGTGGAGTCCTGCATTTTGGCCACAAAGTCCAAAGCTTCATGTCGACTCTTGAACTCCACCAGACCCTGAAACACCAGAGAAGCCGCTTAAAGTGACGCACACCACAGGTTTCAGACATTTAAACATCTGTCTGAGGAGACCCAGGTCCTGCTCTGGTCCCACACGGAGCTCTGACGCTTTTACTCTCAATTCTGTGTTTTAACGAATGGAATCAAACACTTTGTATGAACCGACTTTTTAAAGAGAAGATGGGGAAAACTTACCATTCTAGTATATCTGTTTAGGATGTAACGGACAGGTTTGTAGACCTGCTTCACCATCGTTAGGAACTGAACGTCCGAGAAATGGCACAGAGGAAGGTTCCCGATGTAGACGACTCGAGAAGCCTGAAGAGGAAACTGTGTCAGAACACAACATCAAACTGAACAGAACAGAAAAGAACCCGGGGAGAAAGGTTCGACAAACTCACACTTTCATCCTCTTCTTCCACATCGGCCTCAGCCTCTGAAACACATTTCGATATAAATCACTGGATCAATACGTGTAAATCCACAAATGTATAACATGACTGAACGTTTGAGGAAAAGCACGGGGCTGATTTTGGCAAACCGCACCCACCCGTACCTGTCATATCTCGATCCGCACCCGACCCGTTTTCCGACAAAACTGAAATAAAATTCCGCACCTGATCCGACCTGTATATAAATACAAACCGACACCCAAACCGCACCCGAATGAAAATCAGTCCGAGAGCCAAAAAAGAGCCACAACTTTACACTTTGCACTCGCTCATTTACTCTTCAGCTCCTCGGGTCATTCTGAGCTGCAGGATGTCACATGTTTGAAAATGAAAGTGGCAGAGATTTGTGGGAATGTGCAGAAGAAACATTTGGATTTTACATTTAATCATCTTGTAAAAACACAGGCATTTCTGCATTTCACTCAAACACAGCGCTGTTTTTTGTTCACACATTTTCACCCATCGGGAATCCGCGGGGACCCGACCCCGTGCAGGAGTCTGGACTTTGCAGAGTTTCTTTTAAAGTAAACTTGTGTTTTCTTGCAGCCGTGTGAGGTGCCTGCTCTAGTGACCGAGACTCCAAAAGCTTGAGCATCACAGATGTAATGTTTGTACAACAGTTTTATTCATTATTCACGTTTGAGCCACGACTCGAGATAGGGCTGTGTTGAAAAATTTGATTTTCTGATTCTGAATCGATTTGCATATTAATTCCTTAAGTTTGATTCATACGCCCAAAGATCGATTTCATTTTTAATCCATTTCCCCTGGTGAACTTTAATCCCACTCGTTCGGCCTAACTATATAAAAACTATGAACACGGCGTCGGACACGAGCGGCAGTGTGAGCAGAGTCCTGGGTTTGAAGACGCCAGAAACACTCAAAGCTCCGACTGGCTCCATTTCAGGTCCAGAAATGATCAAAACAAAGATGCGTCTGACAGAAGCAAAGAGATCTGAAGGACAAATGGAGGTGAAGAACAGCGGAAACACAACCAACCTCAGGAACCACTGGAACAGCTCAGAAATGGTTCTAATAACACGAACCCCAATCCAGATCGAACTGGATTAAATCGTGATAATCGATTCTGAATCTTGAGAATACCGATACCGAGCCCTACTCAAGATGAGCAAAAGTGATCACTGTTCTGGAACTGTGGAGTTTTCAGGAGAACACTGAGCTCTTAGTTTGATGTGATGTCTCCGCTCACACACTGAGAGTCTGATCAAATCTCCTGTTTCTGAAGGCCTCATAATAACAGACTTAAATAAAAGAAGGTGGTTTTTCTTACCGGCTTCTTCAGAATCACTGACTTCATCCAGAGTGATGCAGGAGCTCAGGTCCGGGGGGCCGTCCATCTTCTACACAAATGTCAACAGCACTAATCAGATTTCACCCGTCTTTAAATACTTTTAATTTTAGCACTAAAGAGAACTCACCTCATCGTCTAAGTGCTGTCCAAGCACCTGCGTCTCCTCCAGGTCATTGTCCTCTCCTGACGCGCTGTGGACGCCACAAAAACAAACAATTACAGGTGGAATTTGACTTTGTTTTTACTTTTACAGATGTTACTAATACTTTGAGCTGGTTCCTTGTACCACAGACTGAACATGTTTGACTTGAGAGAAACTCTTCAGGTTCAGGTGAGCTTCAGAAATACGGTAAACTTACGTGTGTGGATCTTCTGTCGGCTGAGCTTCTGCCTCTGAAATAAACAGACAGACAAACGTTCAGGTGTGGGACACATTTTTTGGACTATAAGTCGCACCAGCCAAAAAATGCACAATGAAGAAGAAAATAAAACTTTAAAAAAAATTTAAAAATCAGAGACCAAGAACCGACATTTCATCTTGAAAGGCAAGTTATAAACGTTATAATAATAAAAACAACAGAATAAAGAACAATCGGGTCTGGAGTGAATGAATAACGCTCTGTTAATAAAGCGTCTGTAAAGCGTCTTTGAGGACATGTGTCTGTTGTTGTTGTAAAGCGACCCTGGGTGTCCAGAAAGGCGCCAAATAAATAAAATGCATTATTATTAACAATCCATGTATCATTCATTTGTTTTTCAATATAGAACCAAAAATAAGAAAATGAAGAAATAACTCTTTTCTTTATTATTTGTCTCTAAAACCACGATGAAAAAAACGATTAAATAAATAACGATTCGGTTTTTAATTTTTGATTTTATTTGGTTTATGGGCTCAGTGTGAAAAATGTAATATATAAGTCGCAGGAACCACCCAAACCCTGAAAAAACTTACCCAACTAACCCTAACCGTATTTTTCACACTATAAGATGCACTTTTTTCAGGATTTGGGTGTTTTTTTCACACTGACAGTCCATATATCAAATATATGAATAAAAAAATAAATAAATAAAAATGTTTTTTCATTTTGGGTTCAGAAACAAATACAAGAAAATAATTGTTTGTTCATTTTTGTATTTTTGGTTCTATATTGAAAAGCAAATGAACGAATGATACACGGATTCTTCTCTATTCGGTTGTTTTTAATCACTATAATTTCTATAATTCTCTCAAGATGAAATGTCGGTTCTTGGTCTCTGATTTTATAAAATAAATCTCCCCCAAAAAGTGCGACTTATACATGTTTTTTTCTTCTTAATTATGCATTTTTTGGCCGACTCACAGTCCGAAAAATACGTTAAACTGGGATTTCTGGAGCCCCTTTACTCGGCTCTTTCAACCTGGACTCACTCAGACCAGCTATAGGACGACTCTCGAGCATCGTGAAAGACTGGGGTCAGTACAGACGTCACCTCACGTATTTCTTGGTAATTTACCGTAAAATACCAAATAGTCGAAGGGGCGTTTATTTGTTTCAGTCACTTCACAGACCAGGCTTCTATTTGAGACCAGACGCTGATTTGGGACGATAACTTCCTTCCTCACAAAAATCTCACTCAGCAAAACTTGGAAAATCTGGAACTCAAATTCTTTTAACCAGTGTGATGATAATTTAGGCGACTTTCTACACAGACGTAGAGTTAATTTGAAACATTACAACAAAATCTCTCCGGAGGGGAGAGTTTCCCACATGTGAAAGCGACTCCTGAATTACACAAAGTCGTTCAAACCCTCCCACAACATGCAGACATTTCTTTAACCAAACAAATGACATCAGGAGGAGCAGCTGTTTTTTTTCAGCGCTTATAGTTTATGCAAATGAACCATGTGGGTTTAAGTTTGGTTTGTGTAGAGACGACGCAGCGTCAGTCCTGCTCCTGTTGGTGCAGCTCGACTTCTGTCTTCAGCACCAACATTAGACTCACCGTTTATTTGGAACCAACGCTTATTTATCAGAATATACAAATACACACCTGCATCCGGAGATTAAAGGGAAACCGGTGACTATTTGGTATTTTACGGTAGTTCCAAGTTTGTGGAGCTTCACATTCATGTTCTACTACTAACTCATTCTGAGACTGCTTAAATCTAGTCTAGATGTCATTTATTTTCAGAGAAGTCATTTTCTGATGGATTTAAGTGTTTAGATCTTAAATTTTGTCCAAATTTTAACCTGTCTTAATGTAAACAGTGGGTTTGGGTGATTTTAGATGGATTACGCACTGGAAATGTCTAGAGTTTTGCTGTTCACGCCGTACACGTGAGCTCCACAGAGCGTTTGTGCGGACATCCTGTGATCATAAAGGCAGAGCAGAGTCACCTGAGCTGTGTTTGGGCTCCGGTTCGGAGCGGTCGCTGGACACACTGCTCCTCTCTCTCCGGTGTCTCTCGGAGGACACAGATTGGACGCTTCTCGCTGGAGATTTGCCTGGACTCTTCCCTCGGCTGTGGGTTCGTTCTTTGCCTGGACTCCTCCCTCGGCTGTGGCTTCGTTCTTTGCCTGGACTCTTCCCTCGGCTGTGGGTTCGTTCTTTGCCTGGACTCCTCCCTGGGCTGTGGCTACCTGGACTCTTCCCTCGGCTGTGGCTTCGTTCTTTGCCTGGACTCTTCCCTGGGCTGTGGCTTCGTTCTTTGCCTGGACTCTTCCCTCGGCTGTGGCTTCGTTCTTTGCCTGGACTCTTCCCTCGGCTGTGGCTGCCTGGACTCTTCCCTCGGCTGTGGTTGCGTTCTTTGCCTGGACTCTTCCCTCGGCTGTGGTTGCGTTCTTTGCCTGGACTCTTCCTTCGGCCGTGGTTGCGTTCTTTGGCCGGACTCTTCCCTCGGCTGTGGTTCCGTTCTTTGGCCAGACTCTTCCCTCGGCTGTGGCTGCCTGGACTCTTCCCTTGGCTGTGGCTGCGTTCTTTGGCCGGACTGGTGCTCGCTCGGCTCCTGGCCTCTTTGCTCTCGCTCGAGTTCGGTTCTTCTTCAGGTTTCTTCAGCTCACCTTCGTCATAAGGTCGGGCCAAAACACAGCGCCTAAGAACACAACATGGGGTTTACATGTTACACATTTGAGTTCAGCCCCAGTTTTGTCTTGAACTTTAATCTTCTCTTCAGTTACAACAGTCACGGTTCTGAAACACATCCATGGAAATACAGGCCACTTATGAAAGAACTAGAGATGAACTCACTGCAGAGTCCTGAACTCCTGCGAGAAGGACACTTTGATGTCCACTCCATTCATTTTCAGAGGACTGTCTGAATAATTCTCCACCATTTTGTGAGCGTCCGCTGGATCCTGCATCTCCACATAGGCCTGCATCTGAAAACAAACACTGATTCATTTTCCAGCAACATTTACATCTACGCAACACCTGCCTCAAAGTGAAAGCCAAACACCTGTAAAAGAACATAAAAGCCTTAAGGCCTATTCATACCCAATAAGACATAAGAACTTTGTTCTTGTTCTTGAGGTGATAAGAACAAGAACAAAGTTCGTTTGGGCTCTGACGTTTCGGCACGTCCCACCGAACCACGTGAATCCTCAAAAACTACAGTCGTCTGGCTCCACTCATCACTTTCTGGCACAGTATCTCTGCGTCCATTGGCTCCAGCAGATAAACTGCGCCCACATAAAAAATAACACAGTTCTGCTCAGCCGAGGTGTCGAGAACAAGAACTGCCGAACAGGAGCTGGCTGTCAAAATGACGTCATGTTGTTCGGACCCGGGTGCAAGAACAAAGTTCTTATGTCTTATGAAGTATGAACAGGCCTTAAAGTCTTACTCTCGTTGGGATGAACATGGTGAAGCGCGGCGTTCCAAAGCGTTTGATGATCGTCATGAGGTCACACTGACCGTCTTTTCCGAAGGGGACGGGGTGAAAGTTCAGCACAAAAGAACTCTGGAACAAAAGAAATATAAACATCATGTCAAAATTTAGGCTGCATCATCATCACAGTCCCAACTCAGGGCTCTACAGAAACCCCCAGAGCTCCACACAAACCCCCAGAGCTCCACACAAACCCCAGAGCTCCACACAAACCCCCAGAGCTCCACACAAACCCCAGAGCTCCACACAAACCCCCAGAGCTCCACAGAAACCCCCAGAGCTCCACAGAAACCCCCAGAGCTCCACAGAAACCCCCAGAGCTCCACAGAAACCCCAGAGCTCCACAGAAAAAAAAAAAAACATCTCGAAGTTCTCACCTGGAGAAAGTTGAAGGTGGTGGAGAGGCTGAACTCCATCTCCTGATCTTTCACTTTGTGTGGAGTCTTGGTGTAGTGGTCGACCATAAAATGGGCCTGTTCTGGTGTTTGCAGCTCAACAAAACCCTGGAAAACATTTAGTTTAGGTTGAAGACTTCACTTTAAAAAGATGTTAAAAGTTGTAGGTCCCAGACAACAGCATATTAAAGATTACAGAGATGAATAGGCCATGTTTAAGACAGGCCTTTCATGTTTCTGTCCATTACAAGATTCACAGAGCAAAGGTTCTTATATGGCATCTTTGTTTTCTTCTAACTGGAAATCACCATATTTTTCGGACTGTAAGTTGTTTTTTTCATGGTTTGGGTGTTTCCTGTGACTTATACTCAGGTGCGACTTACACAAAACCACTGTCACTTTTCAAGATTCAAGATTCAAGATTGTTTATTTGTCATGTGCAGGTTCAACACAAGGTCAACAGTGCAATGAAACACTGAGGATAAGAAAAACCGTTCTCGTTCAGATATTCAGAGAAGAACCGTTCTCGTTCAGATATTCAAGAAATACTAATATCTGCAATAAATAGAACTGTTAAAAAAGTGTTTGCAAATACAAGGGAAAATAAGTAAACAATATAGTAAAAAATATAATAAAATACAGCTATAATAAAAATGTAATAAAATATAACATACAAAGGTGCAGGGAGGATTACAGTATTTTTCAGACTATAAGTCGCACTTTTTTGAGGAAATTTATTTTATAAAATCAGAGACCAAGAACAGACATTTCATCTGAAAGCCGAGTTATAGAAACACCAGCAGAACAGAAGAACAGGCTGAACATGTGTCGGGTTTGTTCACGTCACATAT
Source organism: Odontamblyopus rebecca (assembly GCA_030686955.1). NCBI lineage: Eukaryota > Metazoa > Chordata > Actinopteri > Gobiiformes > Gobiidae > Odontamblyopus > Odontamblyopus rebecca. The sequence goes on along the minus strand of CM060656.1, from coordinate 42,848,960 downwards.
GAACAGTTATTCACAAAACTAGGGCAGAAACAACAGAACAGAATAAGTTTACCGAACTCTGCATCTCACTACAAATCACTGAATCCACTGAATTCTTCATCCTCATTGTCACTTCTGAGTAACTCCACCAGCTCCAGATAAATTCAGCTTTTAGCTGTGATGAGCTTTTGTTTTCTTCACTTCAGTTGTTTCCTCCACTTTTCTCCATCAAACACAAGTTTCTCTCACTCCAAACTTTCTTTCTGCTGCTCGATTGTTCCTCTCTTCCTCCGCTCTTCACACGTTTCCGGTTCTCACTCATTATTTACCGCAAGTAATAATGTATTTGTGCTCATTGGTTTAAGTTTTACAGAAACTAAACTTAAAGCCTCGTGGCTCATTTGCAGACAGTGAAAAAACAGCTGGTGCTGATGCAGAAGCTTCTGTCGACTAAAGGACCAGATTCACTGGACTAAAAAAGTCTCCATGTGGATTTCAGTAAGAAAACAGGAGTGAGGTGCTGCAGGTGGTGACAGAAGTGACAGTGGAGCAGGAGGAGGAGCCTGAGGCGGAGCAGATGCTGGTACAAGCCTAGAGCGCCCCCTGTGGCTCAGTGTGAAAATCACCAACATGTGAAATTATATCTCGCTGTGGAAACGCGTCGGCTCCTTCGATGCAATAAAGGACTTTTAATATATTCAGTCGGTGCCTCGGGTTTGGACCTCGCCCATGTTACATTTACGTTTAGATGAACTGAAATATTTCATATACAAGTCGCACCCGAGGATAAGTCGCAGGAACCACCCAAACCATGAAAAAAAAAAAGGTATGTTTTTTTCTTCATTGTGCATTTTTTGGCTGGTGTGACTTTTACTCCAGAGCGACTTATACTCCGATAATACAGTAAATGTGTTTTCTGAGCCCTGGTCGTGTCACACTCACCAGTGAAGGGAACATGGCCACGTGCACAATTTCCCCAAAGTCGGCCATGAGTTTTCGGAGGTAGGACTCGTCCACCGACTTTCGAGGGAACTTCACACAAACCACTTTGGCCTCTTTGTTCTTGCTCGAGCTCGGCTCTTCTTCAGGTTTCATCAGCTCATCTTCATCATAAGGTCGGGCCAAAACGCAGCGCCTGAGAACACAACACGGGGTTTACATGTTACACGCTTGAGTTCAGCCCCAGTTTTGTCCATTATCAGTCCTAGAATGTGGTTTAATCCCACTCCAACTATGCAGTCCTGCTTTACAAGAGCCTATATGACACTATTTTCTCATCGAAAACATATCTGGAGTTGTGTTTTGTTTCATTCACACACATTTAACTAAAGGTAAAAGGTACTGTTAACCTTTTTAATCTGATTATTTCCATGCATCAAAATCCCACCTGGATTTTTTTTGTGTTCCTTTGACTTTAAAAATGTCCGAAAATGTCCCAGGGGTAAGTGCTTTTGCCCCGTTTTATCAGGATGAGTTCAGTTTTCAATATCTGACAGTTGTTCAACATTACTGTGTGTGTATTAATGTGGAATAACAGTTTAAAGAGAAACACAAAACCACAAAAAAAGAGAAAAAGCACAGAAAAACCACTTGTAAACTGCCACCGCTCTCTCCAAATCTCTGCCGCTCTGCACTCGATACTACAGGCTCCGCGTCGGTACTGCAGAATAGGGCTGATGAGTCGATTAATCGATAATTGATCGTTAAGAATTTGGTGGATCAGGTTCATTTTAATGGACAAACTGAATGTCGGTGTCTGTGTAACGTAGCCTGAGGAGTCGAGGTCTGAGCACAAACTCTGGAGCCTCACAGTCCCACGTCTCAGCTCTGGCTCCTTGGAGATCCCTATATTCCTCAGAGTGCGTTTCCCTGCACATCAGTGTCCCGGGTATGATCGGGTTTTTGAGTGTCCCGGTTTCACATGTTTACGCAGCATCTGCAACGCGACATACGCACAGAACAGACTCAGCACCAGCAGAACATCCTCTGTCACAGAGAGAACACTCATATTCACTGAGTCACAGAGAGAACACTCGTATTCACTGAGTCACAGAGAGAACACTCATATTCACTGAGTCACAGAGAGAACACTCATATTCACTGAGTCGAGTCCTTTAGTCCCACAGAAGCTGAAGCAGCAGCACAAGGAAAGAGCTGCTTTTTTCAGCTCTTACAGTTTATGCAAATGAGTCATGAGGTTTTAAGTTTAGTTTGTGTAAAACATAAATGTTTAAATCTGCATTAAACTCATTCTGATCTCACACTGATGAGGCTCTGGAGTCAGGACGTTTATGTGTTTAAAGTTGAGCTTATTTATGCAGATTAGTAACAGGAAGAATTGTGATAATTTGAATATAAAATGTTAATGATTCATCGAAAATCGATCATTAATTTCCCCAATGATCAATTAAGAAAATTTAATCAAATGCCTGTCCCGACTGCAGAAATTTACTGTAATAACCCGATATGGGTAGAAAGTGCAACTTCTCTGCTTTCAGGAACTGTTGGAATTTTTTCGATAGTGCCTGTAGCTCCAGAGATACGGTAAGGAGAAGTCGCGCACGGAAACTGGGAGACGGTGGACTAATCAGAGTTACTCAAACACGTGTGAATGAAACAAAAAACTGTTTTTGAGGAGGTTTCTAACATGCCTAAAGCGTCAGTTTTGTGCGATATTGGACCTTTAATCTTCTCTTCATTCACAAACGTTCACGGTTCTGAAACACGTCCAGAGAAAAACAGGCCACTTATGAAAGAAATAAAGAGAAGAACTCACTCCAGAGTCCTGAACTCCTGCGAGAAGGACACTTTGATGTCCACTCCGTTCATTTTCAGAGGACTGTCCGAATAATACTCCATCATTTTGTGAGCGTCGGCTGCGTTCTGCATCTCCACAAAGGCCTGCATCTGAAAACAACACACACATCTGAGGCTCGTTCAGGTCCAGTGTTCTTGGACGCGTCCCTACAGGCTTTTCACTTCCAATACGATATCGATTCTCTGACTTTAAGTGTCTGCCAAGTCCTGATACCAACCGATACCCGTGTGGGAATGGAAAATTACACTTATCTTCTTAAAACACAGTTAAATGATTACACAGATCCAATAGTGTTACCGAACTGTTATTTCCCCTTCGCATCACAACTGAACAGCTTCAAATGAATAAAAGTAAAAAACATTTAATTTATTATTGATTTTGGCAGAGAACGTCTCATAATATTTGATTCTGTCTGATTAAAGTTCCCAGTATCAGTTTTGGTGCATTTCTATTTCAGAAAACCAAACAAGAACACTTTCCGGAACCTTCTGAGATTCATTTTCCAGCAGTGTTTACGTCTACGTGACTTCTGCCTCGAAGTGAAAGCCAAACACCTGTAAAAGAACGTAAAAGTCTTACTTTCTTTGGGATGAACATGGTGAAGCGCGGCGTTCCGAAGCGTTTGATGATCGTCACGAGGTCAGACTGAGCGTCTTTACTGTAGGAGACGGGGTGAAAGTTCAGCACAAAAGAACTCTGGGAAAAAACACAAACATCACGTCGACTTTTGGGCCGCAGCATCATCACAGCCGATATCAACAGAGACTGAAAACAGAGACTGAAAACAATCGTCTCCTCGTGGAGCCTGAGCTGAAGTTCTCACCTGGAGAAAGTTGAAGGTGGTGGAGAGGCTGAACTCCATCTCCTGATCTTTCACTTTGTGCGGAGTCTTGGTGTAGTGCTCGATCAGACTATGGGCCTGTTCTGGTGTTTCCAGCTCAACAAAACCCTGAAAGGCATTTAGTTTAGTTTCAACACTTCACTTTCCCAGACAACTGCGTGTTAAAGACATGTATATGTATAAGAAACTCATTTACAACAGAAGGAGCTAAGACTTATCTGAATGTAATGATTTTCTCTCATTTATCTTTTGGTTTGTCATGTCAAACCATCAAACCACTGGAAACTCTTTACAAACAAGCACTAAAATACAACACTATCACCACTGTCAAATAATTAGAAAGTACAACATGTTAAACTTTGACAATAATATCAAATATGCAAATTTACATCTGCTCTTCAAAATAATTAATAATATGGCACCTCTTCCTCTCAAAAAGTTTGTTACTTCAACATCAGAACAAATGTGTAGAACGACACGCTCAACAACTACTGGGCAAATGTGTCACACCAAAAAGAAAAACAGCTCCAGGACAATCATCATTTTCATTTAAAACAATTACAGACTGGAATAAACTTCCAGCAAAAACTTAAAATCATTGTGTACAGAAACAAAAAACATCTTTTAAATCCACAGATACGTCAGCACTAAATGTTGGTTTCCCTTTGTCACTTTCCAGGGGACAGTGTTCAGAGGCACTTTTTACTCTGCTCATTTTTACGGTTTTATTATAAACTGTTGAACTTTTGTATTTCCTGCTTTGTTCTGTGTTTAATACATGTTTGTGCGTCTCGTTACTCCAGGGATACAGATGGAAATTAGTTGTGAAGCTAAAATCTGGCACTAGGCAGATTTTCTTTTGTGATTAATGTTGATGTACAAGGTCCTGTCAAATAAACTAAAGAAAGAAGAAAAGCCTCGTCTTTCTCTGTTATAAGATTCACAGAGCCGAGGTTCTTTACGGCGTCTGTCCCACTGAGGCTGCAGGTTTTGTTTTCTTCTAACTGGAGGTGAAATGACGTTTCTGAGCCCTGGTCGTGTCACACTCACCAGTGACGGGAACATGGCCACGTGCACGATTTCCCCAAAGTCGGCCATGAGTTTCCGGAGGCAGGACTCGTCCACCGACTGCGGAGGGAACTTCACACAAACCACTTTGGCCGACTGCAAAGAGCAGAAAAACATGAAACCTGAGTGAGACCCGAGCTCCAGGAGGTGCAGCAGGAGAACGCTGGAGTCACACGGTCGTTTAGGGGAGAATAAAGAACTGAGGAGGAAGTTTACCTTTTTGGAACTTGGGGCGGCTTCTTTCTCTAGAAAATAAAACATAAAAAGGATTCTTTAAACACTGCGACGGAGGAGGCCAGGACGTAACACTTCTGTCATTGCAAAAACTAAAAAAACAAAACTGTAGAATAGGTGTTTTGAAGCTTTTAAACTGCACTGAGGCTTTAAATAACAGCACGATATTAACCAAATATCAGTGTGGAGACCGAGAACTGCATTTATTCCTTAAAAAATAATAAAATAAAGACTGAAAACTGATCTAAATGTGTTATGTAGCTGTTATTTATCCAAAATCAATGGTTTGATTGTCCCAGGATTGTTGCGTCACAGGTAAAACTCTGCAGCTCTGAGGCCAGTGACAAAATAAATAATGAGACGAGTTTCTGAACACAAAAGTAATTCACTGCTCTCACTGTTACAACTCCCAATAATTACTCATTACATTAAAGGTTCTTACTGTTCTTTTTTGCAGGTTTCGTTGCTGTTTCCTTCGGCTGCTTTGAATCACTGTTAAAGAAAAAAAGCTTTAGATTTAAAGTTGCATTTTTACATATTTGGATAAAACTGTAAAAATTTTACCTCTTGCAAAAAGACGACACACGACAGTCCCAAGTCGGGAATCTATAAACACGGAATATCATTTAGTACAGGTGTGAGGAAAGGAACGATTCAGTGATTTATACGATACGATACTTCGGTGCGTGATATTCTTGTAAATTTGTTTTTGTGTTACATTATAGTTTATCGTTTTCTACTTTATTTTATTTGTTGCATGTTTAGTGTTTGTCTACGTTTCGCTCCAAGTACCGCAGCAATTTCCGAATGTTTTGAACCTGTTCAGTCGCAATAAAACCTTTCTGATGCTCATATTGATTCAAAATGCATCTTTATAGATTTTTAAAGTCTGTTCTTCATTTAAAAAAAAAACAATCATAAGTTCCATTTACTGTTTTGATGATTTAAAAACCAAACTAAATGCGTTTCATGCAATTCTGGACTCATGAAGGGGACTCGACCGCGATATTATACGTAATTATGGATAAATCAGAATATATCGTCCTGTATTTTAGTTTTGTACGTGTTAAATCGTAACAGGGAATCTCACCTCTGCATCAGAGCGAGCTGCCTGTCTGCATGGAGCGTGGACGTGACGTGCTGAGTCCAGACCTGAGACCAGAGAAAACTCACCTTAAAATCTAGAATATCATGATTAAAAAATGAACTAAACTTACCCAGAAATATTAGCAGCATTAGTGCAGAGTGTTTAACTGCTGCTTCTGTGTGTATTTTGCTATTTTTACACATTTTGTTTATAATTTACCGTAAATTAATTGTGTGTAATTTGCTTTCTGCGCATTTTAAAAGCTCATTGTAAACAGGTCAGTAGGAGACACCTCAGTAAATCCTTCTGGGCCATGAAAACCACTATAATATACTTGAATCAAACCATCAGAGCGTTTTAAGACTGTGTTTGTGTCTGGGGGAGAGATTTGTGTGAAACGCTTTAGAATTTCATCTTAACAAGTAGAATATTAAACACAGTGAAACAATAAAAGTGCTGCACATACTTTAATTGTTATGTTATGTTATCTTGTGGTGTCTTTGGGTATAAGCACAGGCCCGATAACCGTCACGTTCCAAACAGAAAGAGAACATGGGCATGTTTCTGGCTCCATTGACTCAACTTTACATCACATTTGGACTTAAAACGTTTGCATTAACCCGCTCTACATGATCCTGGTGTTTTTATTATGTCGTTCGTAAAATAAATTTCTATTCTTAATGGAACTCCTGTAACCGCTAGCCTCGGTGAGCTTCATTTTACTGGAGCTGAACACTATGAGCGACACCACACCCCCTTAGGCGACGTTCAGACTGCAGGGAATAAAGTTCAATTTGGATTTTTTTGTGTGAAATCGTTCACATTTCCAGTTAAATGTGACGTGTCTGTGATCTCCAGTGTGAACTTTAAACGGCCCAAAAGTCCCACATGTGGAGGACACGACGACGTCACAGCAGCAGCTCAGGGTTTACAGAAGTCGCCTGAACGTGGAGCTGCACTGAGCTGCTGGAGATTTTAAAGTTTCTGTTGTATCTCTCACAGGAAGAAAAACGAACTAGAATAAAATAAAAATAAAATAAATAAAAGACACAGAAAAGCACACAAACTCCCGCAGTGTTAAAAGCCAGAGATTAAAAGTGGGTTTTAAGACGAGGGCTGTGCGGATGTGACTGGGCAGAGCGTTCCACAGTATAGGGCCTGATCCCCCTGGTTTTAAGTCTCAATTTTGGCCCCACGAGCTGGAGCCCTCAGCTCGCGTGCGGGGGTGTAAATCTGAGATGTACTGTGGGGCTAGTCCATTTAAAGCTCTAAAAACAAACAATAAAATCTTAAAATCAACTCTAAAACTAACTGGAAGCCAGGGCAACAACGCTAAAATAGAGGTAATGTGCTCGCATTTTTTGCTTCCAGTTAAAAGTCGCGCAGCAGAATTTTGGAACAACTGTAAGTGAGAAAGTGCACGATGGCTTATGCTGGGGAGAAAAGTGCATTCATCCAACCTACAGGTTGAATTTCAGTAGCAAACTTTTTAACCTTTATTTAACCAGGTAAACCAATTGAGAACCAATTCTCATTTACAATGGCGACCTGAACACGCCTGCGCTCGGCTGTTTTGGTTCACAGCAGGAGCTTGTTACAGCACAACAGCCAAACTCTCACTTGTTGATGACGTGTAGGTCGGATGTCGGTCGGGTGAATGTGACTTGCCCGTTCAGACTGAAGTCACATGTCAAAAGATCAGATATGTGTCGGTTTTAGGAGCACAGATCCAAGTTGCATTTGAAAAACTCGGATCTGTGTCGTTCAGACTGTCATTAAAGATCAGATAAAGCGGTGAAAAAAATCAGATTTGGGTCACTTCAGGTGCAGTCTGCACGTCGCCATAGTTTCTTTATACAGTCTGTGGGTAAAGCGTGACATCTGATAAGGACGGCTAAACCTGTGCGCTCTGCTTTTCTGTGGAGTTGTTCTAGAATTCTAAGACCATCTGAGCGTCGACTAAGCTCCAGATCAAGACTATCGCATCTAGGGCTGGGCGATAAAAAGATAACGATATGTATCTCGATCGATACGTACTCGATATCAATACAAAATGTGTTCGATAGAACATTTTGACAGAATGTTTTTTTTTTTTAGAAACTGGCGTAAATTTAGCCAGAGTCCTCTCTGGTTTAGCTCCTCTTTAAATCTTTATTGCGACGCAAGCTTGGCTGCATGAGCAAAGGCGCTCGTCCTCTGGTGCGCAGCAAATACTGGGACCATAGACAGTGTAAAGAATATAAACAGTCTATGATTGGGACCTGACCCGAATCTGCGCACATTAAAACTCACATGTTGCGCTCCACTGCAGAGGCCACCTGACGTACGTACTCTGGATGTGTGTCCGTCCAGGTGAGGAGCTTTGTCTTTGCGTGTGTGTGATTCGTGACCTCGTTCACACTGGAACATCATTTCTGTGGTTTCAATGCATAACTATGAAACTACAGTATTCACGCGTCTGCTCTGTGCGCACAGGAAAACATGCACCTTTGTCTTGTCTCTTACTGTTTTCATTTGGTAACACATGCAGAGGAAGGTTAAGTTTAAAATAAAAAATGTTTAAATTAGTATTTTTCCCTCTTGGTCCTTATTTTAAATAGGTCATACAATGTTTTGATAATTATGGATATGGACCGATATGAAACACTTATATCATGATACAGATTTCAGCCATATCGCCCAGCCCTACTCTCATCGCTCTCAACTCAGTGTCAGCTTTTTGAATCTCTGTCTCATCCATATTCAACATTTATTCACTGAAGTGAGATTGATAATAGTCAGACTGCAGTAAAACGCTGTCAGAATGCGAGTTGTGCTTCGGTCGTTTGGTACTCACAAAGTCCGACAGTACGGTGATATCGCAGAGAGAGCAGGAGTACGGGAAGGCTGGAGGGCTCATCCCGTGGAAGTCCCTGACCTCAGTTTCCAAGGGAAGCGAGGAGAGTGTAACAGCTCCCAGAATGGGCGAGTGCTCCACAGATCTGAACTCCTTCGATCCACGTGGCGTAAAGTCCGGAGAGGAACGCCGCGGTCGCTCCGGAGACGAGCGCGCGTCCCGAGCTGCTGTGCAGTGTCCGTACTCCACCACGAACGAGGATCCACCGCCAGGAAAATCTGACTTTGACGGGCCCGGTTCACGGTACGAGCTCCGTGATTGGTCCAGGTCTGGCCTGGGGGCGGGGCCTGCGTACAGAGCCTGTGATTGGTCGTAGTGCGGTGTGGGGGCGCGGCCTTAGGGAAAAACAAACGAACACAAAGTACAAGGCTGTGTTGAGAAGTGCAGCGACTTACCAGACTCGACCTGAACTTAATCAGTGAATCCAAAGTTTGACCTGCTCGTTTACACAGGTTTGCACCATTTTACACTTATGTCCAAAAGATATTATTTTCACCTTCGTCACCTCTTTCTCTTGAAAGACTTAAAAACAATAGTAAAATCCAGAGGCACAAAAACAAAACTCCGCAGACCTTCCAGAAAAGTCCTTCAGTTTGTAAAAGTACATTTGTTTTCTTGCCTAAACTGACCAAAATGTGCATTTTGGAATATACTTTGCAATACTTGCCAAATGTCTGGTTCTGTCCAAACCCCACTTTCCCTGACATGAATCCAGCAGCTCTGGTCCCAGCAGAGAAGACAGATCCAGGTGAGGTCTCCAGCCCCTGAGCTCCGAGGACAAAGAGTTTCCTTCTCCTCTGTGACAAACTTGAGGACTGACAGATTCAGTGATGTTATGTTCTACTCGTACAAGGGGAGGAAGGTGGTCCAACACTGCAGCGGCGGATAAATACATTACACTTCTGTGGAGAATGAGCAGTTTCTGGTGGATGATCCCAAACAACTTTCAGAATTTTATCCAATCAGATCTGGTCTGTGGTGGAGTCATGATGTTTACGCGTAAAGTCCAAGATCATCAAAACTATGTTTTTCTGACTGGATCAATTTGCTCATCACTAAGCCTGCAGAAATAAGCTAGAGTTTTCCTTTGTGAAAAAGAAATAAATTTTATTTGACAGTTTAAAGAAATGTTAAACCAACAATGTTAAAATCACTTTAATGGGCTCAACAAACAGGAGCAAAGTCGCTGCTTCTTCGTTCATTTCCAATGGGACTGTCTAGAGATGTAGCTCAGGCTGATAAAATTTTCAGGGCATCAGAGATCCAACTGCCCAAATATACTAAAGAATATTTGCATAAAATTTATTTGAACACAAAAAACTACGAAGCTACAGCTACTATCCAGTCTGTAGCACAACAGTCGTGAATCCATTTGTCCTGAATTAAAATGAGATAATTTGGGTAAAATTTCCACAATCGGCCCAACATATGGAGGAAAAATCACACTGGTGCATCTCTAGACTTGTCTAAGATAAAGGTTCCTTCAGCTCAGCGACAAGCAGAAATGTTGCTTGTGACATATTCTGGAATGAAGCTGATTTTAGACCCCGGAGCTTCTGTTGCTTTTGTCACTGCTGTGTCAAACCCATCAGAGTGTTTCAGAACATGGTCTAACCAAAAAACACAACACACAAGAATAAATCAGGTCTGAGGACTTTCATCAGAGAATCTATCCACACACAGGCACATTAGCTACATAAAACTGCTCCAACTCTTGTGCAGCACAATACACACATTATTTCTCAGTTACTTTGAGAAATAATGCTCTAACTTCATGTATCATCTGTGTGTTTAACTAACCCACTGAGCTCTGACCTGTGCCTCTGTGGCTCAGGTGTAACGGGGCCTTACCTGGGGGCAGGTATCCGGGAGGCGCCGGGTCCTTCTTTAGGCCCTTGATCTGTTTGAGGAGGAGCGGCAGAGACTTGAGTGTGAGTAAATCCTCTGGAAGCTCGGCCAAAGCCGACAGGTCCTCTGCATCCAGACCGCAGCTGCTCAGTACCCCCAGAGCGCCCTCTGCTGCTGCGGACAAACGAGAGGCGGCCGGAGGGCCCGCGGACCAATCAGAGCGCTCCTGGGGACGAGGCGGCCAATCAGAGGGCTCCTGGGGACGAGGCGGCCAATCAGACGGAGGAGGGGGATGAGGAGGCGGCCAGTCGTGCTCAGGGGAAGGTCTGTGGAGGGGAGGCCTGTGGAGCGGAGGTCTGTGGAGGGGAGAAAACAAAGTCTATTGGTCATTTTCACAAAGTGGGATTTTTAAAAGTCCAATTAGACCAAACCGACACAAACCCCCGGCTGATCCAGTTTTTATACAGACTCGTTAAGACGTTCACGCTCCTTTGAGCTTCAAATCTGTAATGCAATATTTTATACAAGTCTAGTTTAGTGCACTATTATCGGAACATTAAAACAAAGCACTTCCCTCACTATTTTGTCCGTAAATCATGATAGGAACATTAATAACAGACAAATCAGGCGACTTCTTTCCCCGAAGTTGCTCTCGCTGCAGCAACAGGTTTGACTGACCCGCTCCCTCCTAAACCAGGACAGGCAGGAGGGGATTTACCTTCAAAGACCTCACTCCGGATTGGCTCTTTAGTTGCTATGAAACAAATGTGCCCCTATAAGTGCTAGCTTCATTTGCCTGGTGCCAGACACAATGGGTGACGTCACACTCCCTCAGTCCACTCTTTTATACCGTGTAAGTGTAGGATAAGTGCAGTGCTGCTCTCACCTCACTCCCCAGGGCGGGTGGGCTCCAGGAGGGGGCGCTCTGAACATCCGGCCTCCTCGCTCTGCACCCGGGGCAGGGCCGCGGGCAAACGGGCGCCGATCTGTGTCTACAGGGGGTGGTCTGAAGCGGCGGGACATGACGGCTGATATGAGGCTGTGTCACAAAATCAATCTGAAAGAAAAAAAAAATTATATATATAAAAAAATATATATATATATATATATATATATATATATATATAAAAAAAAAAAAAAAAAACGCATTTCTCACCTTCCACGGTGGTTGGTCTCTCTCACCCTCATCAGCTCGGGTCCTCTACCAGAGGCCTGGGAGCTTGAGAGTTCTGCGCAGTATCTTTGCTGTTCCCAGTACTGCACTTTTCTGGACTGAGATGTCTGTTGTCCTTCCTGGGATCTGCTGCAACCACTCCTCTAGTTTGGGGTCACGGCCCCGAGTGCTCCGATCACCACAGGCACCACCGATGCTTTCACCTTCCAGGCTCTCTCCAGCTCTTCTTTGAGCCCCTGGTATTTCTCTAGTTTCTCGTGTTCCTTTTTCCTGACATTGCCATCGCTCGGTATTGCAATGTCCACCACCACGGCTTGATTTTCCCGCTTATCCAGAACCACGATGTCTGGTTGGTTCGCCATCACCATTCTGTCAGTCTGTATTTGGAAGTCCCACAGGATCTTGGCCCGCTCATTCTCCACAACCTTTGGAGGTGTTTCCCACCTTGATCCTGGGGTCTCCAGCCCGTACTCTGCACAGATGTTTCTGTACACTATGCCCGCTACTTGGTTATGACGCTCCATGTACGCTTTCCCTGCCAGCATCTTACACCCTGCAGTTATGTGCTGGACTGTCTCAGGCACTTCTTTGCACAGCCTACACCTTGGGTCTTGTCTGGTGTGGTAGATCTGGGCCTCTATTGCTCGGGTGCTCAAGGCCTGCTCCTGTGCAGCCAGGATGAGTGCTTCTGTGCTGTCCTTCAGACCAGCCCTCTCCAGCCATTGGTAGGATTTCTTGATATCAGCCACTTCAGTGTTGTTGCGGTGGTTCGCCCCGTGTAGGGGTTTGTCCTGCCAAGATGGTCCCTCCAGCACCTCTTCCTCTATATATATATATATATATATATATATATACATATATATATATATAAATATATATATATATATATATATATATATTTATATATATTTATATATATATATATTTATTTATTTATTTATTTATATAAGCAGATTTGTTACGATTGTACTTGGAAACAAACTCCAAAAGTTTTATTATTTCGGGTTGATGAAGGAACCCTGAGTGCCCCTTGGAAAGGACTTGTTGATATTCAGCTGCTCATCTGATTTCTGGGTTTAAAACTTCAACAATGAGGCGAAAATTAAATCAAACATATTTTACAGCAATATTTACTTTTCTAAAACATGGACGTCAAATATGACATCCAACAATCCAAGAGTGTCTCATCTCCATAAATTATATCCCTGGTTCTATCCATTGTTCAGATTTATGACCAGGAAACAGTTCCAGAGCATCTTTGCACATAACATGTCTAATTAATTTCATATGGACCCATTAAAGATAAGGTATGTTATAAAATACTATGTTAAATACTATATTCACCGAAAACAACATGTTAATAGCCCACAGAATTGTAATACCCCCTCTCTAAGGTTAGGGCTAGGGTGAGGGTTGGGGTTATGAATTTATTTTTACTTTTGTAGGAAAACTGCAGAATCCCAGTCTGAGTTCTGAACATAAGAAACACTTTTAACACCGCGTTAAAGCCTCACACCAGGTCCTAAACCTGAGCCTCTTTAACCAAAACACCGTGTAAAACAAAATATTTGATATAAAAACAGATCCTGCAGCATTCATCCAGTTTGTCCAGCCTGCGTCTCTCTCAAAGCTAATGTGGCTAAATGCTAATCACAGCGTAAATAAAAGTAGAATATAAATGTACCTGGATCTATTGTGCGTGTTTGGAGCAGAGGCGGACGCGCCACAGCTCCATGCGATAGAACACAGCTTTAGAGAAGAGAAAAGAATCACAGAATCTAGTGAAGAAGGAGACTGTTTGACTGTTTGCAAGTGTGCAGTTAACACATTAGCAACGCTAGCTATTAGCCGGTTAGCTTCCAGGAAAGACTGAGCGGAGCAGCGCCACCACCGGCAAGGAGGAAAACTACAGCTGCAAAAATAAATACACTAGTGCTTTTGTTTTTGTGCATTTTATTGTATATGTAAATGACCCATTGATGTTTTTGTACATTTTATTGTACATGTAAATGCCCCATCGATTTTTTTTTTACATATTATTGTACATATAATCCCCAATTGATATTTTGAAATGTTTTTCATCTAAATACCCTCCAGTGGAAAAAAGAAGCAGTAATCACTTGTTAATAACTTGTACTGATGAGTTTTTAATCATAAATGTTGAGTTTTTTTTACATAACAAACAAAGATACAGGAACTTTATACAAGAAAGTATATTCTACAAAAATATATGTAACCCTTGTGCACGGAGTCTGTCTATATGTGGTCCCAGTTGTCCCAGCACACCCAGTTTCTGGACCCTGCGTTGTGTTTGGTGATCTAAGAGTGGCTAGGTGTGGTGCAGAGAGAAGGATCACAGCAGACACGGTAGTTCGTTTTGATTGTGGGATGAGCGGCAGCCAGTGCATTTATTTGATGAGTTCCAATAAATGGTGTTTTTGAGTTGCTTGGTTTCACAGGACCTACGGAGTAAGGGCAGAGAAGAGAGAGCACAATTAATAATCTAAGTGCCTAAGTGAACAACAATACACTAAAGCCGCGGCAATGATGGCCCTCGCCCCGGTGCGCACGCCCATGCCAGGCAACCGCTGAGGTCTTGTGACCGCCTCTGACACAACACTCTTCCTCCCGACAGCTCGTCCACCAGAAAAATTACATAGGGCACCTTTAATATTTGAAAATGGGAACGATCTAGAGCCAAATTATAGAAACTAGGCCACAGGTCACATGACTTTTATAATCAAGAGCACTGTCAGACTAAGACTGTGCATAAAAACAGACCCTCCAACAGAAAAGTTACATAGTGCACCTTTAAACATATTTTGGGGGGGAGTATTTGCGCCCTTTGTGGCTAACCATGGAAAATACCCCCATATCCATAATGTATTTTTTTGGTCGTAGACACGCATAGAATTTAATACCCATATTTGGTACAAATCCGATAATGTTGATGTTTCATGTCTGGGTAGGGGGCGCTATAGAGTTCACTTTCCATATACTTTATAGTGTATTATATTCAGTCCATGTTCAAGCTTTAGTGATTCAAATTTTCAGCACAATCAGACAAAGTCTGTGCGTGTAGTAATTTTTGAACTATTTATTGGGGAGTCTTTGCGCCCTCCTGGCCAACCGTGGGAAACACCCCATATCCATAATATATTTATTTGCTTGCTTTGATACAGAGAATTGAATACCCAAATTTGGTACAAAACCGATAATGTTGACGTTTCTTGTATAGTCTAGGTGGCGCTATAGAGTAACTTTTCATATGCTTTATAGTTTATTATAATCAAGCCCTAATCAGGTATTAGTGATTCAAATTTCAGCACGATCAGACAAAGCCTGTGCGTGTAGGCATTTTTAAACTATTTTTTTAGGGAGTCTGTGCGCCCCTGCTGGCGAACGATGAAAATTGCACCATGTCCATAATATAAGATTTTGCTTGAAATCATGGATAGAATATAATCCCCAAATTTGGTACAACCGATAATGTTGACGTTTCACGTATACACTAGGTGGCGCTACAGAGTTCACTTTATTATATTTCATATTTCATCACATTCAGGCTGGATCACACAATAGTGATGTGAGTTTGAGCTCTGTAGGCCAAAGCCTGTGGCCGTGAGAGGGCATCAAAGAAACAGGAAACGAAGGCGTTATTCGCCGGCGTGCTACGGACAAACCGTGAAAAAGTGCGCTTAGAAATATAAGATTTTTGTGGACCCACATCTGTAGATGTGACGTGTCAAATCTGAGCTCGTTTGGACCAAAACCAAGACACTTGAAGACTTTGGCGTACACACAGTCAAAACGGCGGTGAATTTTTGATTCAATATGGCCGACTTCCTGTTGGTCATAGAGACGTGCTCCAATTCATCTTTGGCTTGTCTCATGGTTCTCTGTCACTGTCCCGAATTTCGTTTCCTGCGACAAACTTTGCTTGTCCCCTCTCCCATAGGGGTCCAATTCTAGGGGGCGCCGTTGAGTGGGGGCACTTTGGTCATTGTTGCGATCTCCGTTTTATCGAATTTTTCGCCGGGCCGGTCGATTCTATACCCCCATGTGAGACTTTTCGTCGACATTCAGGGGTCAAAAATGCGATCATTTTGGCGAAGAGGAATAATAATAAAGAAACCAACGAAGAACACACTCGCCATTCACTTTCTACATGGCGAGGGCCAATAAAACAAAAACATTTCACATATTTTCTAGTGTAACTAACAATGAACCAAAAGGTCGAGCTACAGCCCAGCGCGCCATATACCACCCGGCCTCCTGTCTGCTAGCGTAAATTCAAATCCCCAGAAAACAAATAAACAAACATGCTGGCAATTCAGAACAGGTCCAACAGTTACCAAAATGTCTTATATAATATGTTTGGCACAATAAACTTGTAGATGGCAAATATTGACCAAGATATTTATAGATTAGATTAGCAGCAACAGGCAATGCGTACCTTACGGAGTAAGGGCAGAGAAGAGAGGCCGGGTGGCGTACGGCGCAGGCTCCTTTCGCGCATCCGCTACGGTAACCGCACTTGGACATGACAGGCCAAAAACGCAAACTGTAACAGCGGTCTCATAAAAACAAAGTACAAGTGCACCACCTAGTGGTCGCTCCCTTACATCCATCCCTCCTTTAATTGACGACGTCCCCGACATCAAACACACCCAAATACAAACAGTATTACTCACTATAGGAAACAAAAACAACAGTAAACTGTATGTGTTTATGTGCGTCCAGAAGCTCTTTTGGCTTTCTCCCTTGCCATATCTTTCTTGCCTCTCTCTAGCATTCTTAGGTCATTGTCAGTGGTAGTCACTTCATGCCTCATAGGAAAGTCTCTTTGGGGGACGCTCGCTCTCTTGTGGGATTCTTCTTTGGGACATTGGTCCCCGTTGGGTGGGACAGCAGAATCATTCCCCACCTCTCTCCTCCCACAGCCCAGCCACTACTTCCCCTCTCCTGTAACTATGTGGTCTGGCTTCTGGCCCGTGGTTTCAGGATTGATGTGCCGCTGGCGGGCTCCTCCACATTCTCCCCATCCGACTCATCCGTAATGTCACCGGTCCTGTCGCTCATTTTCACTTTCTGGTGTATACTCATGCTCCCTCGGGAGTGTCCGTTTGTCTCTGCTGCACTGGAAGGAACATGCACTGTGTTAGGAGATTACGATGGACTACCCTCTCATTCACCCCATCCTCTCTCCTGATCACGTACACTGGCACATTAGGCTGCTTTTGACCACAAGGTATGGGTGCGACTCCCACCTGTCCCCCAGCTTCTGGCGGCCCTCGATATGACAAATTTTGACCAGGACCCTATCCCCCTGGGTTGAAAGCCTGACCCTTAGCTCTCTTGTCATAGTGCTTTTTCTGCAACTGTTTGGCCTGATGGGACGATTGATTGGCCTGGGCATAGGCTTCGGACAAGGCCGTGTAGGGTTTGGACATACTGAGTACTCGCAAGGCTCTTTAGAATCAGTGAGCCCAAAGACAAGGTCGATGGGAAGTCTAGGTGTCTGCCGAACATGAGATAGTAAGGTGTATAGCCGGTGGAGTCATGTTGTGTACAGTTATACGCGTGGGTCATTGCGTCAACATGTTCGTGCCAGCTGGGTTTTTGGTGGAGCTCAAGGGTACTGAGCATGTTCATTAATGTGCGGTTAAATCTTTCAGTGGTGCCGTTGCCCTGTGGGTGGTATGGTGTTGTGTGAGTTTTTGTAATGCCAACACATTTACACAGCTCTTTACAATAGCACTTCAAAGTTTCGCCCTGGTCTGCATGGAGCTTGGCAGGGAAACCGAAACGACAGAAGAAGTTTTTCCACAAAGTCTTAGCTACTGTACTGGCTTTCTGATCTCTGGGTGGGGTATGCTTGGGCATAGCGAGAGAAATGGTCTGTAACAATGAGCACATTTTCAATGCCACCTCTGGATTTTTCTAAGCTTAAAAAGTCGACACAGACAAGTTCCATGGGGGCACTGGAGTGAATACTGACCAGGGGAGCTCTGAGGCCTGCAGTGGGGGTCTTTCTCAGGCAACACCTTTCACATTGCTCACACCAGGCTTTAATCTCCGGGAACATCTTCGGCCAATAGAACCTCTCTTATCATTTGCAAAGTCCTTTCAAACCCCAAGTGCCCAGAGTCATCGTGCAGGGTGGTTTTGACTTTAGTGTGCAGTGTCTCAGGCAGTACAAGTTGCTCCACCATGCCTCTTTGTTGATCCCTGACTTGGCGGAAAAGGACTCCATTTTTTGTTACCAACCTCCTCCACTCTTTTAAGAGAAGGCGCCCACACTCACCCATCCCAGCTCTCTCACTGTGGCCTGGCTTTCGGTTGCGACTCTTGCGAACAGGACAGGGCCAATGACAGAATCCTCCTTCTGGGCTAAGCGAATTTCATTGGTGGTCATGGCTGGAAGAGCTTCTGTTCCCACATCCAAATAGGGCTTGCTTGTGCCATCTGTCTGGGGCACAGAGCTTGTGTCAGGAGCATTTTTAGGTGTCTGGGGGCAGCTGTGGTTTGTGACCTGGTGGGGACAGGACTGCAGGGCTACAGCAACATCTTGGTTTGACATGCGTGAGAGTGCATCTGCATTTGCATTATTTCTGCCCCTGCGATACTGAATATCAAAACTGAAGATGGACAGTTGTGAGACCCAACGCTGGCCTGTAGCGTCCAGTTTTGCAGAGGACATGACATACTTAAGGGGGTTATTGTCTGTTAGAACTGAAAAATTTCGCCCATATAGATGATCATAGAATTTATCAGTCACCGCCCATTTAAGGGCAAGGAACTCGAGCTTATGCGCTGGGTAGCGGGTTTCGGGGGGAGTTAAACCTCTGCTCGCATAAGCTATAACCCTTTCCTTTCCCTCTTGGACCTGTGCCAACACAGCACCTAATCCTCCACCCGACGCATCGGTCTGAAGCACAAAGGGCAGATTGTAGTCTGGATAACCCAGCACAGGCGCAGTGATCAGCTTGTCTTTTAGCAGTGAGAAAGCATTTTCGCATTGGTCAGTCCATACAAATGGGCAGGCAGGCTCAGCACATCTGGTTGCACCCCTTTTCTTTTTTCTAGGGTCACCTGAGGTAAGGAAGTACAAGGGCGCAGCAATGGAGGAGAAGTTCGGGACATACCTCCTATAGTACCCCACAAAGCCAAGGAACTGGAGCACCTCCTTCCTGTTGGTAGGTCTTGGCCAATCTCTAACTTTACCGATTTTATCTGGGTCGGTTTTTTAACTCCCTTCCGCCGACACTATGTGCCCCAAATACTGCACCTCTTTTCCTCACTAGCTGGCACTTGGAAGGCTTAAGCTTCAACCCATGCTGTCGGAGGCGGTCAAAGACTAACTGAAGCCTCCCTAAATGTTCATTGAAAGTCTTTGAAAATATGATTAAATCATCCAGATAGATTAACAGATGAGTAAAATTGAGGTCACCAAAACAGCATGTCATTAGCCTCTGAAATGTGGATGGGGCATTTTGAAGACCAAAGGGCATTCTATTGGCCTCGAACAGCCCCATTGGTGTGCTGAAGGCAGTTTTGTGTTTGTCCTGTTCCGCCACTTCTACCTGCCAGTAGCCTGATGTGAGGTCGAGGGTGGAGAAGTACTTAGCTTGTCCCAGTGCCTCCAGAGCCTCCTCTATTCTTGGCAGGGGAAAAGCGTCTCTTGTGCTGCACGAGTTTAGCTTTCTATAATCGATACACAACCTCAGTGACCCGTCCTTTTTAGTGACAACTACCACTGGAGAAGCATAGGGGCTTTTACTGGGCCGAATGACTCCGGCTGCCTCCATCTCTGTCAACAGCTTCCTAACATCCTGCCATTGTGAAGGAGGAATTTTACGATACGGCAGCCGAAAGGGTTTTGAGTCAATGAGCGGTATTTCATGTTGCACTGTATTTGTATGACCATAGTCTGTTGAGTGTTGTGAGAACACATCTTTGTTTTTGTCGATGAGATGTTGGAGGAGAGTGCGCTGTTGTTCATCATCTGTTGCAGCCCCACTTAGGTCCACTATACCTTCAGAAATAACATGGTCAAGACTAACACTGGTTTGTACTGCTCCAGAGGGGCGGTTACCATCTGAAAACTCAACCACACTTTTAACAAGGAAGGCATGGGCCAGAGGAGTTTGGGGTCGAATAGTGACACTGCGCTGGGACATGTTCATAACTCTGATTGGGACATGGCCATGGTCGACATTGGCCAGGACTTTAGCAACAAGGAGGTCCGGAGGGAGACCTAAGGAGGCGTGGCTTTCAAGGAGAGCAGTGTATGTTTGCTTTTGGGGCCAGCTTTTATTTTGCACCTCAAGTCCATTTCCTTCCCAGCAGGGATTCTCAGTTTGCGGCCATCAAATACGACGGGTCCTACCAGGTCACTTGTTTTCTTTGTTTCACATCTTTCAACATCAAGCAAGGCTGTATACCACTCTGGATGTTCTTCTTTACTTGATGGAGGAAGTGCTGCCCATAGGTTTCTTTAAGATGACTTCTGAGGCCCGGAGGCACATTGGTCCCTACTAACAGAGGGACGGAGGAGCGATAGTCTGAATCAGGAACTACAAAAGCAGGCACAGAACTAAACACTTTTCCCAACACTTTCAACTCAATGTAAATGAAGCCACTGTAGGGCACAGCATGGCCTGCTGCCCTTCTATTGGCACTGTGAAGGCTGTGGCTTCTGCTTTGTCAACACTGGGTGACTGGAATAAAAGCTATTGGTGATGGTAGTCACTCAGAGCCAGAATCAATGAGAGCAGTGCACTTAACACCATTAACCACCACCGCACCCTCATTTCTCGGTCCCACTAAGGACATTTTCTCCCTCTTTTGACACTTTTTTGTGGGAGGGGACATTTTGGGGTGCCCATGGTGGCTCCCTTCTACCATGGGCTCTACAAGTTTAAAGGAAGAACAGAAGAAGTGAGGCCATTAGTGATCTCAGTAGGCTGTGACCACCTGGACTGCTCAGGACTGTTATTTGGTAGGATGGCCCGGCAGACACGAGCTGTGTGTCCCTGTTTACCACACCTGTGACATGTGACACTTGGGGGCTTACTTCTTGGTGCAGGCTTAGCTAAGGAGCCAGGGCTGGACATTCTTAACTCGAGGTCAGCTAATTTAGTTAATTGCTCTTCTTGGCTAAGGGCAAGCTTTTTCACTATCTCTGTAAGCTCAGAAAGCTCTGTCTGCTTATTTTTTCCCCTTTTCGTGTCACTATGCTGCTCTTCAGAGGTGTGGACGTGGGCATACGACTTCCTTTGCTTGTGCGGTGGTTGGGACCTATTACCTTCTCTGGCTAGGTCACGGAGCCTCAGCTTGAAGCTCTCGGAAACTTAGAAGTCGGGGCTTGAGAGGGGCAATTCTGGTATACACATTTTCATCAACAAGCCCCTGAGAAACTGACGCGTGAGCTTACTGTCTCTGTCCGGGAAGGACGGCCGCCACGTTGGCCCTCTTCAACAGTGCGCAGTATGGCCTCTAACGCTATAGCAAAGGAGCATGCAGTCTCACCGGGCTTTTGATTACGCTCATAGAAGTCTGCTAATGGATCAAGGGAGGAGTGTACATCACTGTATTCTGCTTTTAACTCGTCGAAGGCTCTTTCAGGAGTTTGCTCATGGGGGGGCAGGTTTAACACAAGTTTTCTGGCCTCGCCCCCCAGGTGTCTCACAACAGTAGAAACCGGAGGTGCACAGGGAGTTCAGTGGCATCAAGGAGGTATTGTATCTCTTACCCAATCCTCCACTAGTATTTTACTGTCCATATTACCATTGAAAACTTGCACATTTTTTACCTGGTGTGTCTGCATGAAGCCTCCATAGGCAGGTACAGGGGAGCTTCGGTAGACTGAGGCTCTGGCAGGCATGGCATGAGGGGGCATTGGTGTGACATGGCACATTGGAGGAGGTGGTGTTGGCAGATCCAGCAAAGAGGGGACAGGGCTCGAAGTAGGAGGTGGCACTGCTGCTGGGCGCCATAGATAGGCCTGAGGTGGAGGCATGTGAGCTGTAGCACTTACAAAAGGCCATTTCACTGACCTGTCGACCGGGGGGTTGGGCCTGGTGGCTGGGCTGTGGTCCAAGGTGGGGGAGGGGAGCAGCTTGGAGACATCAGGAATGGGCAGACCGGTAGAGTGAGCGGGAGTCGGGTAATGGTCAGTGTAGGGGACCTGTGTAGGTACAGTATGTGTCTGTGTCTGATGTGTAAAAGGTCCTACTTGGGGCCCTTGCTGCTCTACTGGCATGTCTATGTTGGTTTGGTGCAGCATTTTAAGTTATTACTGTGAAAAGTTGACTTGACAGCGTTGGTTTTGACACCATAAAAAGCACAACTAGGACAGGTATCGCTTTGAATGAACACTCACAATATGCAAAACTCAACACTACTAACACACTTTGCATTCAAAAGGAAATACCACACTGTTATACTGTTAAGCAAAGGTATACACCTATTGCACACAGAACTGTGTATACCACTACACCCAGCTTTTCCACAGCCAGCTCAACTCGGTTTGGTGCACGATCAGCCGGGGGCGTACACCCGGGCTGGGTCTGAAGTCAGTGACGGCCAGTGGATCTGACGCAGAGAAGCCAGAAGGAGAGGCAGGTACAGCCGGTCCCGGGCCAGGCACGCAGTCCACACGTTCACGGTCACGGTCACTCAGCTCCACAGCGATCGCAGCAGCCAGGACACCATCCAGGGAGAGCCAAGCAACAACACCTCTCTTCACTCTTCTCTCTGTAGACTGCGCTTTGGTCAGAAGCACCACAATCCGGGTCACGGCACCAAAAAGATGTAACCCTTGTGCACGGAGTCTGTCTATATGTGGTCCCAGTTGTCCCAGCACACCCAGTTTCTGGACCCTGCGTTGTGTTTGGTGATCTGAGAGTGGCTAGGTGTGGTGCAGAGAGAAGGATCACAGCAGACACGGTAGTTTGTTTTGATTGTGGGATGAGCGGCAGCCAGTGCATTTATTTGATGAGTTCCAATAAATGGTGTTTTTGAGTTGCTTGGTTTCACAGGACCTTACGGAGTAAGGGCAGAGAAGAGAGAGCACAATTAATAATCTAAGTGCCTAAGTGAACAACAATAATAATAAAACAAAAACATTTCACATATTTTCTAGTGTAACTAACAATGAACCAAAAGGTCGATCTACAGCCCAGCTGCGCGCCATATACCACCCGGCCTCCTGTCTGCTAGCGTAAATTCAAATCCCCAGAAAACAAATAAACAAACATGCTGGCAATTCAGAACAGGTCCAACAGTTACCAAAATGTCTTATATAATATGTTTGGCACAATAAACTTGTAGATGGCAAATATTGACCAAGATATTTATAGATTAGATTAGCAGCAACAGGTAATGCGTACCTTACGGAGTAAGGGCAGAGAAGAGAGGCCGGGTGGCGTACGGCGCAGCTCCTTCACGCATCCGCTACGGTAACCGCACTTGGACATGACAGGCCAAAAACGCAAACTGTAACAGCGGTCTCATAAAAACAAAGTACAAGTGCACCACCTAGTGGTCGCTCCCTTACATCTACAAAATGTAAACAAATAAAATCAGCGGAAACAACTAACCAGTTTTGTTACTTTGGTTTAAGTTATTCCGTTTAATGCAGGATGGCTGAGTGGCAACACTCAGGCCTCACAGCAAGGAAGGTTGTGGGTTCGATTCGATCGTCGCCCGGGCCTTTCTGTGTGGAGTTTGGATGTTCTCCCCGTGTCTGGATAGATTTCCTCCGGGTGCTCCGGTTTCCCCCATCAACCCAAAACATGCCCGCACCCCTATGAAGGACCATGATGTCCACCCTCCTGTGGGCTCACCACCTGCAGAGGGGTTCATAGGGGGATCAGGTGCTATGAGGATTGGGCAGCAAACTGCCCCCGCGACCCAGCTGGATTAAGCGGGAGAAGATGGATGGATGGCAGGATATTGTAAGTATTTAACGGCCAAATTATATCATTTCTCAGCATTTTTTTCATTAGTTACTGTCTTAATGTCTGTAAAATATTGCTGTATTTTGTTTTGAAATTAATTTTGCCCAACATAATGCGTTAATCATGGATCAATTGAAAATAACTGGAGAGGATATTGATATATGTAGCTGCCTTCTATTGACATGGTGCCACTCACTGGAACTTGAGAGAAAAAATTCCCCTGAGACAAGAAAGGATTTTTGTCATTGTTGCGGACGAAGGTATAAAAAGATGTTTGAATTTAATAAAGTCCAAAAATATATATAATTTAACAAAGGCAAACCATCAACAGAAAGGGGGGAAAGGGAAATTAGCTGGATACAGCAGCTCACACGTCACAATATTATAATATTATAATAACAAAGAGCTAAAATATAAAAGGTAATAAATAAATTCTAAAAAAGTTGCAAAAATGGCAAGAATCTGGTGTCAAACAAGGCGTAATTATACTTAAATGGCAGGACATAGGGTTGTCTATGACATAAAGGTGACTTGTTGTATAGTTGTAGAGAGTATTATCTGTTACATTAGGGTGAGTTGTTGTTTAAGTCATTTTACTTTTATTGTAAGATACGTGGCTATATGTGGCTTGCACCAAAAATGATTTCATAAAAACAAGTATTTGCCAGTATTCAATCTGATTTGAATACTGAAGCGATTATCAACACATAATTTCACTTTAGTGTATTTGTGCTGACAGAAAAGAGGTTGAACTTTGTGTCAGTTTTAATGTTTACGATCTTTCTTCAACTTTTTTTTCTATTTTATTTGTGGAATTTGTTCGTTCTTGACGCGGCGGATTGTGATTGGTCGAGCCGTGGGTGCGTGCTGCGTGTCCCGGAAGTGGCGCCGATGAGGAGCAGGCAGGCGCATCAGACTGTCATCTCCTGTCGGCAACTTCTGTCTCAATCAGGTGGTTTTTCGGGCTAAAATGGACACCTGGAACAAACTGAAACAATTTGACGCTTACCCCAAAACTCTGGAGGATTTCCGAGTGAAGACATGGAGCGGAGTGACCGGTAAGTTTGGAAAATCGCGTTAGAAAAGCACAAACGTTACTGTTAGCATTTGAGGCTAACAACACGGCTAACTGATTCAATCCGGCTTTTTCTCATTAAAATGACTGAATTCTCAAACACAACTAAATGTCAAGGTTTTTGTGCAAGATTTATAGTGAAATAAACGTTAGAAAAATAAATTGCATTTCTAGGTCGTGTAGAAAAATTGTTGCATATATAAAATGTATTACTTCAAATTATATTAGAAATATGTAGGGAGTGTAGGTGAGTAAGTGTAGGTGAGTAAGTGTATGTAGGTGAGTAATAATCCTATATTGTGAACTTTAAGCTATGTTTTATGATGTTACCTCATAAAACATCCCTGCAGTTGTGTTTTGTTTCGTTCACACATGTTTGAGTAATTATTTATTATTAGTCTGTCTACATTTCTACAGCTCCAAATGCTCTGTTCCACCCTGTGATGTCACAAGGCGCTAGTTTTCAAGTTAACAGCTCCTTTTACCCTTTGTTCAGTTGAAATGTGGAATTCCAGGGCTGTAATCATCAGAATGATTCTAATGAAGGTGTGTGGAGTTTAATAACACAGTGGCGCACTTCCTTGTATTATTGCAGGACATTACAAAGCAGAATGAGGCGAGTTCATGTGTTTTCATCTTGAGAGAAGTACTCTGCTTAAATCTGCAGGGTTTGTGTGTTAAACATGTGCAAAGGAAGCAAGATACAACTCCAGATCTGTTTTTGATGACCAAACATTGTCACATAGATCAGAAAAGCGTGAACTATTATATATGGGCCCTTTAAGAAGTTAGCAACGTTATTAAAAATAGTAAAAGTAAACTGTAATTCATAACAGTAAATAGTCACATTTTATATAGTGCCTTTCTGCCTTTAAAATGCTTTACAACAAGGAAATGCTCACACATTCACACACAAGTGTACGCAGACACTGGGGGCGAGGTGGATTAAGTGTCTTGCCCAAGGACATGACGACAAAATTCATCATTCATTATGTTGAGAGCGGGGTTTGAACCACCAGCCTTCAGATCAGTGACAAACGCTCCAACTGTTGCCTTTAAAATCTCAAATCAAACTTCGCTATTATAGATTTAAAGTACCTGAGTCCAAATATCACAAAAGGAATGTGTTGTATGTATTTATTTCAAGGTGTTTAGCAGAAATTAACAAACATAAGTTAAAGATTCACTATGTAACTGTCATATTTGAAGATGAGGCACAAGTTCTGATCAAACCAAACTTTGCAGCGCGTTCGATCGCATCAGCATCAGAGCACGAGCTGTTTTTATCAGCGCTTATACGGTATGCAAATGAGCTGTATGCAAATGAGCTGTATGCAAATGAGGTATGCGCTTTGAAGTTTGGTTTGTGTAAAATGTGAACAAATGTGCCAAAGCTGCATTAAACACATTATTACTCAAAGTCTAGAATGAGCGGAGGAAATGTAGAGCGGTGGAGAGGACCAATCACAGCCCTTATTGTCTGCGGCGTTTTGAGGCGTTGTTAGAAAGTTTGGGAGGTGCACGGCGGTCGATGCAAAACGTTATTATGCAGAACCATAAATTGGGCTTCACCGTCTCCTCCATGAAAGTCTGACTTCACCCTCGGGAACTTTCTCCTCTTCAGCCTCGTCCCCTCGACTCTCGGCTTCAATAAAACGTCTCCATCACAAACTTTTGGGCTCAACATCCACACGACGCGTCAGTC
This sequence comes from Odontamblyopus rebecca, assembly GCA_030686955.1. NCBI lineage: Eukaryota > Metazoa > Chordata > Actinopteri > Gobiiformes > Gobiidae > Odontamblyopus > Odontamblyopus rebecca. The sequence continues at coordinate 42,822,269 of CM060656.1, read as the reverse complement.
AGGTTTTTTTTCTTCTTCCTCGCTGCGTGTGGATGGAAATCTCCGAGCGGAACCACGTTTGAAGGGGAGAGAGAGCGGAGGGGAGAAAGTCCTGCTGTGGGTTTAGGTCCTTATGCAGATGTTTTTAATGACGGTGATGAAACCGCTGCTACTTTCTGATACTGCAGGAAACCGGATTACTGTATTACCGCCCAAACCTTATCTAACACTATACAAGAAAGGTTCATTTCTCTGCTGTGAATGCGACTTTTTTGTGTATCGATACCTGCTCAAATGAGTATCTAGTTTTTGATTCTTGTTTTAGTATCTTTGAACAATAAAAACACTTGTAACTGAATAAATGCGTGTTCGATACGCCCAGAACATTCAAGGCAAAGTACTATTATGTCAAGGAGGGAGGAGTCGGTGCACCGTTTAAAACATGTTTTAAGAATGGACCTTTTTCTGGTCAGTTTTCCATTGTGTGTAACCCTGGTGTTGTTCCACGTGTTTGTGCTTTTCAGTGACGCTGATCAGTGGAGTGATAATGTTGATCCTGTTCATCTCTGAGCTGCAGTATTATCTCACTAAAGAGGTGAGTCCAGACCACACGCACATCCAGGTCATCAAAACCAAAGCACCAACTGAAATCTGAGTGGATAAAGAAGTGCTGCGTTTCAAATGGTCATTTAATCTTACATTTTGCAGTTGCATCGCGCTGGGGGTGTTCTACATGGATCTCTAATAGGGATTTAACAGTAACCAAAACATTGTGATGTCGTATCGTCAAAGAAAATATCAAATTACATGTTACTTAAATTAATAGTTATTGTGCAGCAGAGGCTAAAAACAGAGGGAACTACATAACCCATGATCCTTTGCTCTGTTTCACCGCAGACTACATGAAGAGTTCTGAGCACTTTTACATCGTAGTTCTTTGAGTTAAGTCTTGTCAAGGCATTTTAAGAGGAAAAAAAATAACATATTCATGGTTTTCTCGTTAATCTCCAGAAAATATCGGCATAAAATGGATTTAAACAGCACATTTTCAGGAGCCTGTGATCAAGACGAACGTTCATGGTCCTGCTCAGGAGTTTGATTTTCTACAAAAGCTGTTTATTTTATTTATTTTGTGTGTGTTTTCTGTTATCGTCACACATGCGTCCTGTGTTGTAAACATTTAGCACTGTTTTTTGTGTTGTGTTTTACTTGATGTCTCTTGTCTGCAAAGAAAACTAAACTCCAAAAAAAAAAAAAATAGTATTGTACGGTTATGGTGACAAAGGGTTGTGGGTGAGTTTGTAGTATGAGAAATGTGCAATAATCTCTTCACATTTAAGTAAAGAACAAAATATGAGAATCTCAAAAATACAAAATCGGTTTAAACAGCACATTTTCAGGATCCGGTGATCAATACGAGCATTTAGGAGTTAGATTTTGTACAAAAACAATGCGTTTGACTGAGAAACTGTTGGCTAAATGTATTTTTATTTGAGAGGGACTTGTTTAACACGTAAGATGAGATCTGACTGTGAGCGGCGTCGCCTCTCCACAGATCCGACCTGTAACCTGGTCTGGTTTTGTCTCCATGGTGATAGAAAGGTTTAATGCCGCACTGTGAAACGTTCCAGACGAAGCTGAGACGAGCATTTGAAGCACCCTCCATCAGAAAATGTACACGGTGCAGCTTTAGTGTCGAAATCGAGTCTGAAATGTTCTTTTGTTTCAGTTACATTGTAAAATAAGACGTGATAATTGGAATTTAATACAGATCAGATAATAGAAAGCCTTTGTGATTCTGCCATTGTGTCTGTTCGAAGTGTGTGTTTCCCTCTGAACCTGTAGAACTCGTTTGTTGAGCTTTTTCACAAAGAGTTTTCCCAGAGACGGTCACTGCTGATGTTTACGCACTGGTGTAGATGTCAGGACGTTTATTTATCGTCAGGTCAAACTGCTTTTCTGGAACTTTTCTGGCGGAAGGTTCGTCAGTCGCTTTTCTCCACGAAGATGTTGCTGCTTTATCTGGAATATTTCATAGTATTGGCAGTTTGGGCAGTCAGAATGTGTTTTTCTAGGGATTTTTGAGCTCTAAAACCACCTGTGATTGAATAAATGTAAAGTAGAGCTGTTTAATGTCACACTGTGGAACATTCCAGGCAGAGCTGTGACATATCTATGAAAATAAGCAGCAACCGAAAAGTTTAACATCCAGAAAAACAGGCCCTCAAGTATTCACCATAACATGAAGTCCGCTCCACACAACAGGAGAATTTGCCCGATTTTGGCTGCAAATTCCAAGTTCGCCTCCTCGAACTTGGGAGGGTTTGAAGTTGCTGCTCCTCATGTGTGGAGCATGGTTGTATAATAAGAGCTGGATAAGCCCCGCCCCCTCTATCCATGACCGCAGACAGACGTGTGGCCAAATGAGATATCGCAGCTGCAGCCCAAGAAAAAATCTCCCGTAGAAGCACAATGCATTTTTTGAGAAGTCAACCTGCTCGTGTTCGGCTGACAGGGCGTCCACAGCTTTTATAAAGGTCGGATTTTGTAGGGATTCTTCTGTATTTTTACAATATGAACAATATGAAAAAAAAGATCGTCAAAGCGCCTAAAAATCAGCTTTGTAAGAGTTCGCCTCGCCCCGCTCCAGCAGCTCACGCTCTGAGTGGTCAGAACTGTGTTTCTGACTTCACACGTTGGGCTGCAAACATGGAAGTAAAAATCTTTTTTGTGGCCATGCGCCAATGAGCCATCCAGTCCACAAAACTGCGCTATTTATCCAGTTTTCTTGGTTCTTTAAAGTAAAAGTCTGGATAGTTCCTCCCGTGTGTCTGTTTCCTTCCACAGCTGAGATCGAAGTGAAGCTGCAGATCAGCCACAGTGACTCTACTTCCTGTGGACTTCATCTCCTCTTTTCTGCTTTAAAAATCCTGGATCTGAAGTGTCGCTCCACATTTCACACATAATAATCCTTTGACTTGTGTCTAAAGTGGAAGTGCAGAGTCTGATCGTTGAACACTTCAGAGTCTCAGAGCGAGTGGTTTTACTGTAGACAGGAAACAGCTGAGGCCATCACAGCCTCACAGCTTTAGATCCTGTGCTCCACACACAGATCCTGCTGCATCTGGGAGAGCAAAGATTTAAAGTCTCTGCAGATTCTCCTCGTGTCTGTGGAGTTTGCGCTTTTTGTCGCACGTTTAAAATCGTTTAAGACCGAAAAATCCTGCAGTGTGTGACGGCGTTTAGTCTGTGCTAAAATCTTCAGGGTTTTTCAGAGCAGGTTTTCCTCCTGCTCCACAATGACTAAAATGAGCCTCTTAAAAAGACTCGAATAACAAAAAGTGGAGAAAAAGTTTATAAATAAGTTATTTATTTTTATTTATTCTGTGTTTATGTGTGTGTGTGTGCGTGTGTGTGTGTGTGTGTTATTGTTATACATGAACTTATGTTGTAGACATTTAGTGCTGTATTTTGTATAGTTTTTTGTATCTTGTCTGCAAAGAAAACTGCAAAGAAAATTTACAATCTGGTTAAATGGTATTTTATGGTTATGTAACAAAGGGCTGTGGGTGAGTTTATAGTACGAGAGTTGTGCATTCACGTTTTGTGCAATAATCTTCTCACATTTCAGTGAAGATAAAAGCTTTGAGTGCTCTCTTTAAGCTCCAGGTCGGCCAGAACTAAATGTGGACCTTTGCTGGAGATTTAAGCGCTCTGCCTCTGAGAAAAACTTTAGCAAACAAGTCAAACTAGAAAAGCCGTCTCCTTTTGTTCTATTAAAGGTAAAGTATGAGAACGATCTTAATTACAGGGTTAGCAGGTAAAACAAAAGGAAGGCAGGATATTTAGTTGTATTATAGCAGGACTACTTCACTTGTTAATTACGTTGGTTTAAATTGTCATATTTATCCATCCATCCATCTTCTCCCACTTAATCCAGCTGGGTCACGGGGGCAGCTGCCCAATCCTCATAGCACCTGACCCCCCACCCAGTTTAGTGTTTGACTTTAGTGTTCGACTCTGGTGTTCGACTCTGTTTTTTGACTCTGGTGTTTGACTTTAGTGTTTGACTCTGGTGTTTGACTCTGTTTTTTGACTCTGTTTTTTGACTCTGGTGTTTGACTCTGGTGTTTGACTCTGGTGTTTGACTCTGGTGTTTGACTCTGTTTTTTGACTCAGGCGTTTGACTCTGGTGTTTGACTCAGGCGTTTGACTCTGGTGTTTGACTCTGGTGTTTGACTCTGGTGTTTGACTCTGGTGTTTGACTCTGTTTTTTGACTCTGGTGTTTGACTCAGGCGTTTGACTCTGGTGTTTGACTCTGGCGTTTGACTCTGGCGTTTGACTCAGGCGTTTGACTCAGGCGTTTGACTCTGGTGTTTGACTCTGGTGTTTGACTCTGGTGTTTGACTCTGTTTTTTGACTCTGTTTTTTGACTCTGTTTTTTGACTCTGTTTTTTGACTCTGTTTTTTGACTCTGGTGTTTGACTCTGGTGTTTCCTCCAGGTTCACCCGGAGCTGTACGTGGACACGTCCCGAGGAGACAAGCTCAAGATCAACATAGACGTGGTGTTTCCTCATATGCCCTGTGCCTGTAAGAACCACGGCCACTTTACACATCCTAAACCACAGCGTTTGCTAAGGGGTGTTCTACATGTACATCTATGGTGGAATGTTTTCTCTGTCCAGAAATAAATATAAACATTGGCAAATAAAATTCATGACTTACAAATAAACGTAACAACATTCACCTAAGCATTTCTCCACTCAAAAGAAAATGTGACGCAGATTTGTCACCGATTTGTGTTTATTTGTGAATTTCTGAGACCTTCCTGACGGCACAAATGTTTGTTTTTTTAATAGCCAACCACATCATCTGGAGCTGTAGTGTAGCCGCCGTCATTAGGTTCACAGGTTCCAGATAATTTTCAGCTTGGTGAAAAATGTCGGGGGAAGGTGGTTCATCCGCTAAGTGTAACTTGTTTATCTCCTCGTAATTTAACTGGTCGTTCTCCCAAAGCTTCTGGACTGAGAAATGTATCTGTGAATGATATTTATTTGATAATAAAAGACACAGACCTGTCTCCATACGAGCACAGCAGGTCTTCTTTCATTTATATAATGGAATTTGACAGTGTAGAAAATGAAATTAACTTTAGATTTTTAAAGCGGAGTTGTGTTTTCTCCTCAGATCTCAGTATTGACGCGATGGACGTGGCCGGAGAGCAACAGCTGGACGTCGAACACAACCTTTTCAAACAAAGACTCGATAAAGACCTCAAAGCAGTGACGGACGAGGCAGAAAAACACGGTACAAAACTCCACTTTAAAATGACACACGAGTCTGTTCGTCTCCGTCAGCAAAGTCACATCAGCTCTGACTTTCCTCCCGACAGCATCTGAGCCGAGTTCTTCTGGTTTTGGTGCTGATGAAAGTTTCCTGGAGGCTGGAGTCATGAAAATTAAGAGTTTTTCTTCTCAACAAACGGGGAAAAAGTCAGAACTCATTATCTCTTGGTCCTATTTTCTTTCCGGTCGCGCACGAATCCAACACTTTTTTCAGTGGTTCAGTGTTTGCGCTCAGAGCGATGACACCGTGACGCCAGAGAGCGAACGTGAAGCTACAGCCAGATGTATATAAGCCTATAGAAGATTCTATATAAAAATGGAGCTTGTGATTCTCCAGGACCAACAAAACTCCAGGTTCTTCAGGTTCTCGGACCTCTGTCCCTCCTCTGTCTCTGCTGTTCTGACTCCATCTGCTGAATTTGGGCTTCAGAATATTCAGGTTCATAAAGAAAAGAAAATAGCACCAAGAGATTCTGAGCTCTGACTTTTTCCCCGTTCACGTTTTGTGACTAAAACGTGTCTCTTTTAAACACATTTTGTTTTGAGAAGAAAAACTCTTTATTTTCATGACTCCAGCCTCCAGGAAACGTTCATCAGCACCAAAACCAGAAGAACTCGGCTCAGACGCTGTGGGAGGAAAGTCAGAGCTGATGTGACTCTGCTGACGGAGACGAACAGACTCATGTCAGAAACACAAACTGTTCCTTTAACCCTGATGTTCTGAGACATCCAAGGTCCCATAGATGATGATGGTAGACAAGGGTCAGGCTGATGAGTTGATTAATCGATAATTGATCATCAAGAGTTTGGTGGATCAGGTTCATGTTAATGGCCAAACTGAATGTCGGTGTCTGTGTAACGTAGCCTGAGGAGTCGAGGTCTGAGCACAAACTCTGGAGCCTCACAGTCCCACGTCTCGCTCTGGCTCCTTGGAGATCCCTATATTCCTCAGAGTGTGTTTCCCTGCACATCAGTGTCCCGGGTATGATCGGGTTTATGAGTGTCCCGGTTTCACATGTTTACGCAGCATCTGCAACGCGACATACGCACAGAACAGACTCAGCATCAGCAGAACATCCTCTGTCACAGAGAGAACACTCATATTCACTGAGTCACAGAGAGAACACTCATATTCACTGAGTCACAGAGAGAACACTCATATTCACTGAGTCACAGAGAGAACACTCATATTCACTGAGTCACAGAGAGAACACTCATATTCACTGAGTCACAGAGAGAACACTCATATTCACTGAGTCACAGAGAGAACACTCATATTCACTGAGTCGAGTTTTTTAGTCCCACAGAAGCTGAAGCAGCAGCACAAGGAAAGAGCTGCTTTTTTCAGCTCTTACAGTTTATGCAAATGAGCCGTGAGGTTTTAAGTTTAGTTTGTGTAAAACATAAACAAATGTTTAAATCTGCATTAAACTCATTCTGATCTCACACTGATGAGGCTCTGGAGTCAGGACGTTTAGATGGTGTAGAGTCGAGTTTATGCAGATTAGGAACAATAATAATAATGATGATAATTTTAATATAAAATGTTAATGATTAATCGAAAATCAATTGTTAATTTTCCCGATGATCGATTTTCAAAAATTTAATCCAAGCCCATCCCTAGTAGATGGTGTGAAATATGAACAGGGTTTTGATAGCTTTGATATTAATTTTAGCTTTTGTCACTTTTGGAGGCTCCGTCACCTGCTTGTTTCTATGGATACGTCACTGTTCTGTCTGGAATGTCCCACAGTGTGACTTTAAACAGCTCAACTTTACATTTATTCAACTACAGGTGCTTTTTATAGCTCAAAAATACCTAGAAAAATGGGCATGTTTGGTGTGCGGGGTCGCCTCTCCACAGATCTTGAAGCGCAATAACATCTCCATGGAAAAAAAGCATTTGACGGACCTTCTACTAGAAAAGTTACACAATACACCTTTAAGTTAGTAATATATGTTTAGTCTGTTGATGACGCCGCTCCTCAGGCCCACAGTAGATGTCACCGTGTTTATTTTCCTGTGTTGTTGTGCACAGAGTTGGGAAAAGCCGATAACGGCGAAGTGTTTGACCCGAGTTCGTTGGACCCAAACCGATGTGAGAGCTGCTACGGCGCCGAGACCGAGGATCTGAAGTGAGCTGTGGTTTTTACTTTTACTTTAAAACTAACACATAACGATTCACATAACATAACGAGGCCGGTTATGACTTTGCCCTGTATGAATTTCTACGTTGGTTTGGAATAATTCAGCATTTTACCGTGAGAGATGAGGCACAAGTTCACTCAAACAAAAACAGATCTCTTTAGTTTCATTAAAGGGCCTGAACCTGAATTCAAACCTCCGGGCAGGAACAAAAAACAGCACAGATCAGTGTTTCCTCGGTGGAGATCTCACTGTGGCAGTGAGTCTGTCAAGGCAACAAACTAGTGTAGTGATGGGGGCAAGTTCTGAACTAGTGTAGTGATGGGGGCAAGTTCTGAACTAGTGCAGTGATGGGGGCAAGTTCTGAACTTCCACGTAAAACACCAATTTGCTTCAGACTGAAGAAGCTTAACTCCACTTTAACCCATCTGACAACAGCCACGAGTCTAACAAACCAAACGCTCTGCCTGGTTCACTCATTAGTGTCTGGAAACGTTAGAAAACATCTTTATAAGCACCTCACACTTCCCTCTGCTGATTTCCCACTGCACAGGCCAAAGTTCTGATCAAACCAAACTTCTCCAGCGCGTATCTGCCTCCATTTAATGATCTGGGACTCGCCAAGACAAGAAAAGCAGAAGAGGCAGATTCAGAATAAAAAGTAAAAGGTGACAGTCGTGTGATATTTCCACTGCAGCATGTTGTATCTGACGCGCGCTCTCGCCAGGAGGAGAAGTTCCCGTCTCCTCCGTGAAAGTCTGACTTCGCCCTCGGGAACTTTCTCCTCTTCAGCCTCGTCCCCTCTCGACTCTCGGCTTCAATAAAAAGTCTCCATCACAAACTTTTGGGCTCAACATCCACACGAAGCGTCAGTCAGGTTTTTTTCTTCTTCCTCACTGCATGTGGATGGAAATCTCCGAGCGGAACCACGTTTGAAGGGGAGAGAGAGCGGAGGGGGAAAGTCCTGCTGTGGTTTTAGGTCCTGATGAGGATTTTTATAATGACGGTGATTAAACTGATACCACAGGATTCCGGATTACCGCCCAATCCTAATCCGTGTGTACGTTTTCTTTACACTACAGAGGAAACTTTTATTTTTTGCAACACATTTGAGCTGTAGAAAATCTGTGACTCGTTTGGACTTGGAGATACCAACTAAATAGAAATGTATGACATTTTTTGTGAATATTTACATTTATATTTATTACATACAAAGCGGGCGGCCACAGCAAGAAGGTTGGGGATCTGTGTGTCGTTTGCATGTTCTCCCTGTGTCTGGATGGGTTTCCTCCGGGTGCTCCGGTTTCCCCCATCAACTCAAAACATGCAGCACCTGAACTAACATCAAGGACCATAATGTCCACCCACTCACCACCCGCAGAGGGGTTCATAGGGGGTCAGGTGCTGTGAGGATTGGGCAGTAAACTGCCCCCGTGACCCAGCTGGATTAAGCGGGAGAAGATGGATGGATTCACAAAGCGGTTATTGTCCTTTTTAGGTTAGTTTTATAATAAAGCATTTGTTTGTTAAACCATTACCAATTAGGGCTGCATATCATTAACAAGTTGCCGATACGATACCTCGATGCAGCGAGCTTTCAGTTCGATATGTTTCAAACTGATTTAGTAGAAACTAAGAGCTAAATCATGATTGTGATACTAAAACTCTCCACTTCTTGTGCAAAGTTCATATGAAACACGCCCATTTTAATCATCAGAAGTGAAAAAGTAGAAATGTGTCACATAAAAGAGTTTTCTTCCTCTGAACAAGCAGCGAAATCACAGTGACAACAAAACAAAATAACAAAATAATTTAGTAAAATACTGTGTTCCAGATAATTCTGCATGTAGCATTTACGTTATCGGGAAGAGGCTTTTTGCTCTTCCTAAATCTACCTTTTTACTATTGCAAAGGCCAATTTTCAGCTCTTTGGTTTTTTTTCAAATATTTTTATTGTTTAATGGAGCAATAATCCAATTTTCTAGAATCTGACTCTTCCAGATAGTTATGCAAGTCAAATCAAATAGAAATAAAGTTCAGTTCTGAAAGTAACAACACATTTATTTTATATCTACAAGTATATAACATTATATTCTGTAATTTTACAACAATATTTAAATAAAAATGTGTGTTTCACATGTTGATATCTCCGCCTTTCTTTTATAACACTTTAACCCGTCTAGAATCACCCGAAGATGTGAGAATATTGACGGTTTTGGAGTCAGTTTTATTGCTTGTGCTCGAAACTTAGTAAAAATAAGCAAAACGCCTCTTCCGATAACGAAAAATCGTACATGCAGAATTATCTGTAACACAAAGTACACCAAAAATACTCTTGAACAGCAGCCCACATATCAAGATATATTGATATTTTTGCACAGCCCCACTACAAAAAACACAAACTTGATATGAGATGCACCCATTTTAATCATCTCCACAGAGAGTACGGCAAATGTGTGGCATAAAAAACCTTCCTTTCTTTGAACTGAGAGCAATGTTGGAAAATAATGTGGTAAAATACGCTCAAACTCATGCAGAAACCAAGATTAGTATGATGATATTTCTACATTTTAACACACCCAAACACGAGAGCCGCAGTCTGTCCATTATTTTGTGCCTGATAGGATTACATACATGACGTTTGAACACACCGGCTTCCCGTAGGTGCTGTAACACGTGCGACGACGTGCGTGAGGCCTACAGGAGACGGGGCTGGGCCTTCAAGAACGCAGACACCATCGAGCAGTGCAAACGAGAAGGGTTCAGCCAGAAGATGCAGGAGCAGAAGAACGAAGGATGTCAGGTCTACGGGTTCCTAGAGGTCAACAAGGTACAGACGCTTTTAGGCTTTTTTTAGGCTTTTATTCAGACAGTTTAAGGTTTAATCCATCTACAGTAAATCTGAAGTGAAAGTTTGTGGTCGTGTTTTGATCTTCAGGTGGCAGGAAATTTCCACTTTGCTCCGGGCAAGAGTTTCCAGCAGTCGCATGTTCACGGTGAGTCTGGACTCTTCCTTCTGCATGAAAAAACATCTCATGGGTTTAGTGGTTTCACTGTGACTCTTATTTCTGTATGTTTGACCTTCATTTCCCCGTTTGGTCCTTTTGTTTACAGTGAAGGAAGTTTAACAGTGGCACCATTGTTTACAAAACCTTTTACAAATCTGATGCAGAATGTAGTGATGAGTCCGGTCGTGATCTGTCATGGACACAAACTCGGTGTAAATGGGACTTTAGGGCTGCACAATTTGGCTTGGCGCAATTATCAAACTGCAAAAGCTGCTAAATATATAATATAGAGGTGTCCAACGATACATTTTTAAAATCTCAGTTAAGATCAGAAATTCCATAGTTAATCGTGATTAATCTCATATTGAATTTTATGTTTAAAATTGTTATTTTGCATTTCAAGACAGTTTTAAAGCCATAATGTAAAGCTTCTGCCAAATGGCTTTTGTCTGGGGACGCTCCGGTCGCTGCACCCGGGGGTTTAGCTCAGAGGTTCTAACTTAGACTAGACGTACTTCGGTGGTGCTGAAACTGTGCTCGACACAAGCGGCATTTAACTTTTGACTTGTAAACTGTAGCGTTTGGAAGTTTTTTTAAAGTCAAATAAACAGTTCAACAGTCCAGAAGCTCCTCTGTTTCTCCATCACAGCTGTAAGTTTACTGAAACACGGCGCTCTGAAGTTCAAAAGCGAAACCGCAGAGGAGCGGCTGATGGATGTGTAGAAAAGACGAAAGGCTGGCGAACTCTAGTCATGATTTAAAAAAACATTACATTAATCTAGTCGGGAGTAACGTGTTAACACTGACAGCCCTATTATAATAGAATGTCTTTGAGTTTGTTGCAGACCCACTGTAGTTTCTATACTAGTTTCTATTACTACGACATTTCCTGAAATTCACGGGACATTCAGGTCATTTTCACACATGTCACTGCGCTCTCCAGACCGACCCCGGTGGCACCAGGGTTTAGTTCTGTTTATGTCACTTTTGGGTCGGCCTTGTTCACACTGTGCATCATTCAAACACCAGAGAACTTATTTTTATGACGATGTGCTTCAGGCGACAGACGGGGTGGTGAATATGTGCACACTTCCCCGGTGCTCTACTCCAGGGGTCTCCAACCTGTCGCCCTCCACCTCCTTCCAAGCAGCTCGCCAAAGGGTTTCTGAATTCTACAGTTTAACAAATGTATTAGAGCACCCCCCAGTATCAGGTGTTGCTCTAATGCATAATTTAACAGTATTTCTGTTTACCAAAATATCTTTGTTTCTATAATGGTTAATCCGCCAGTATCTGCAAGATCTTTTTATCAATGACCTCAAAGTTTCATCCAGAGCAAGTCTCTGGGAACAGCTGAAACTATTTGGGACGGGTATGTTCCGGAGTAAACGTCGCACCAGCCAAAAAATCCATAACAAAGAAGAAAAAAACATGCATAAGTGGCACTGGACAATAAGTCGCATTTTGGGGGGAAATTTATTTGATCAAATCTGACTCCAGGAACAGACATTTCCTCTTAAAGGCCAGTTATAGTAATAGTACTAGTACTTATAGAACTAGAACAGAGGCTGAACATGTGTCTGGTGAGTTCACATCACATATGAACAGAACAAGTTTACCAAACTCTCCATCTCGCTCCAAATCACTAAATCCACTGAATTCTTCATCCTCGTGTCACTTCTGAGTAACTCCACCAGCTCCAGATAAATCCAGCTTTTAACCGCCGTGAGCTTTTGTGTTTTCTTCATTTCAGTTCGAGTTTCCTCCACTTTTCTCCATCAAAAACAAGTTTCTCTCACTCCAAACTTTCTTCCTGCTGCTCGATTTCCGTTTTCAGCTAGAGATTTCAGGACTTGCAGATTGTGATCTGCAGAATATGAATAACAGTTATATATATATGAAAATATATACTTTATATACAAGTCGCACCTGAGGATAAGTCACAGGAAACACCCGAACCATGAAAAAAGTGCGTCTGAAAAATACGGTAAAAACAAAGCCGGCAAGAATGCAGCTGTGCCACAGGATCACATAAAACATTTGCATTTTTAGTTATTTGTCAAACATGTTGCATATTTTTTGGTTTTCATGACAGGCGCTCTGATACATTTGTTAAGCTCTATGTATTGTGGATAATAAGTAAAATTTGATTATTTGCCGCTGGATATGTGTCGTTTTGAGGCCTAACTTGGTGCACCGATACATGGATAAAGTTTAAGAGGAACTGATTTTTTTCTAAGTGTTCTTTTCTCCTAAAATGTCTCATCAGATGCTTTTTTTAGCCATTTCCAGCTCTATAGTGTAGCTGTTCCCGTCTCTCACTGTTTACAATGTGCAGCCTGAACAGAATCCTACTTTTCAAACATAACAAACCTAATACTTAAAATTGTGCAGCCCTAGACTATCCACATCATTATTTTGAATGGTTAAAACGCTGAACAAACACACAAGCCACTGATGATTCTCTCGTTAAACCTCTTTCCGTAGTTACTGTGATATTGTACAGCAGAAATCAGAGACAAGACTCACTTCTGCTAATGTGACTTTGGGGCTCTCCGCAGTTTAAAGCTTCATACGGTTTTGCTCTGAGCTTGTCCGGCCCCTCCTGTCTGAGTTTAATCACAGTGTTTGTTGTTGCTGGTTGATTAAAGTGGCTCTTCTCTCTCCTTTCTGCAGTGCACGCTGTGGAAAGTAAGTCCTCTTCTTTGCAGATTTTGATCCAGTTTCATTTTTATCTCTTAAACCTAAACTACAAATCTCACTCAAACAACAACAGATCTCTTTAGTTTCATTAAAGGGCCTGTGTCTGATTTCAAACCTCCCGCCAGGAACATGTTTTAGTTTTAACCCAACAAAAGAAGTGCCTGGGATCATTTTAAGCAGCTGGTTTCCTTGATTCTTAGCTGCAGTGTCCCTAATGTGATGAAAAAATAAAAATTAAAGCTGAACTCGGGCACGTTTGAAGCTAAAGTTCGTCACTAGAGGTGGAAGAATTCTGTCAGGAGCCAAAAAACGGCACAGATCAGTGTTTCCTCGGTGGAGATCTCACTGTGGCAGTGAGTCTGTCAAGGCAACAAACTAGTGTAGTGATGGGGGCAAGTTCTGAACTAGTGCAGTGATGGGGGCAAGTTCTGAACTAGTGTAGTGATGGGGCAAGTTCTGAACTAGTGCAGTGATGGGGGCAAGTTCTGAACTAGTGTAGTGATGGGGCAAGTTCTGAACTAGTGTAGTGATGGGGGCAAGTTCTGAACTAGTGCAGTGATGGGGGCAAGTTCTGAACTAGTGCAGTGATGGGGGCAAGTTCTGAACTAGTGCAGTGATGGGGGCAAGTTCTGAACTAGTGCAGTGATGGGGGCAAGTTCTGAACTTCCACGTAAAACACCAATTTGCTTCAGACTGAAGAAGCTTAACTCCACTTTAACCCATCTGACAACAGCCACGAGTCTAACAAACCAAACGCTCTGCCTGGTTCACTCATTAGTGTCTGGAAACGTTAGAAAACATCTTTATAAGCACCTCACACTTCCCTCTGCTGATTTCCCACTGCACAGGCCAAAGCCCAAAAGACTCAATCACCGATGTCGTTCCTAATCCCGTTTATTTACCAGTGAATTATATTTTTAAACAGTTTTATTCAGAAATAGAGGTTTTTGAAGCATGTTTTGGATACAAAGGTTCAGCATCTCCCCGAATCCCCCGTCCTCAAAGATGCTTAAAGGATCTTGTATTATAAATATTTACAATGCATCGATTCAGGGCCTCTTTTCTAGAAGCTTGAAGAGAAAAGGAAAGTTATTTGATTTAGATTACTATTAGCCTCCATAATAATTAGTAATTAGTGATTGATTACAAAATATTAATCCACCAGTGTCTGTTCCTGGTGTATTTTCTCCTCTTTCATGGCAGCTCTATAACGCCGTTGCACTGATGACGTGTTTCATGTTGCGTAGGACGACTCCGCTGACCACAAACGACATTTAACCTGTGGACCATTCAAATATTTATAAAAGTGTTTTTCTGCTGTTGAAACGTGAATGAAACACAAATGACCTGATCAGGCGTTATGAGATCAAAATGATCCCATACGGAAGAATATTTCCTCTGTCTTGGAGGCTCCATCCTCCATCCTTCCTGGTCTGGAATTCACACCTCAATGATGCAGGAAATGTGTGACCATAGAACTATAATACAATCTTTTATTATTAAAGCTCTTATTCATAGAACTATAATAAAATCTGGAAGATGAATCCAAGATGGCACCGTATTGGCCAATGGCCTGAGCTCATTGGCGCATGACCACAGAAAAGGTTTTCACTTCTGCATTTATTTCCTTGTTTGCAGCCCAACGTGTGACGTCACAGCCCAAGACTGTCGGGCTGTGATGTCAGAAACACCGTTCTGACCATTCAGAGCGTGAGCTGCTAGAGCGGAGCACAGGCTCAGAGCGGGGCGAGGCTGACTTTTACAAAGTTGATTTTTAGGCGCTTTAACGATTAAAACTTTTTTTTTTTAAAGTTCATATTGTAAATACAGAAGAATCCTACAAAATCCGACCTTTATTAAAGCTGTGGACGCCCTGTCAGCCCAACACGGGCAGGTTGATTTCTCAAAAAATACATTGTGCTTCTATGGGAGAGTTTTTCTTGGGCTGCAGCTGCAGTTCGTCGCTCGGCCACACGTCTGATCACAGACGGAGGGGGCGGGGCTTATCCAGCTCTTATTACACATCCATGTGTATGACACAAAATGACGCCCTGGACTGTGTCGTCACGTAACTTTCTTAAAGCGAGACGCTCGATGATATAACTGAGCTGAGGCGTTGCTTCCAGCGCCTGATTCGTGTATCTGCCTCGGCTCGTTTAGCCCATCACTACTTTAGCTTCAAACCTGCCCGAGTTCAGCTTTAATCTGGTTCGTAACGTCTGTATCAGTTATTACCTGACAAAAATACTGTGTAAGACGACTACATTATATTTAAGATCTCCATTTTTTTCTTGTTTAGCAACTTTTACCGTATAATACAAGGTGTAAAGAGGCTTTATTTTGACCTGAATTACATTTAAATCAGACTCAGGCCCTTTAAACATTTCCTTTCTTTCACCTCTGATAAAAACCCTGTCATTTCTACTGAAGTCTGCATGCACATAAACACACTGTTTTACAATAGACTTAGTATCTTTACGATTCTGTAGTCTAACAAAGAAAAAGGAAAAGAAAAGGTTTCATAAAAGTATACGACCGATACTGCTTAAAGATGCCTTATGCCACTTACACAAACAAGAGAAAACACCATTAAAAGCCTGAGCTGCAGCCAAAAAACACCAGAATGAACCAGAATAATTAGCCATTTAAGTTATATTTTCTGCCCTTTACAGCTCAAATCTCATGTTTTTAACTCAATTCAATCTGTATTAAGTCATAAGAACACAATATCTAGTTCAGAGTAAGTAAATAAGTGCATTAAAATAAGAATAATACACATAAATACTGTGACAGGCGAAGGTGTAATGGATCCTATAAATGTAGAAGAGACGCACACATCAGTATGTTAAAAATGGACACTGAGCAGACTGGTATTCACTTTATGTTTATGTGCTGTTCTCTCTTTGTCCTTTTAGCTTTGTAATTAATTAACATTTTCTTTGTTTCCTCAGTTCACGACCTGCAGAGTTTCGGCTTGGACAATGTAAGTACAGCAGAGCCAATAAATGAGCCCAAATATTTGAATCTCCATGTTTGCGCAGTCAAATCCTGCTTTATTAGAGAAGATTTAAAGTAACTGCGCTCGTTCTTTTCACATTTTAAACAGTCTGCAGCGGCCTGAAGTTATTCCTCACTCACCTTATGCCACCAGAGCGTCCTAATATTCACAGAGATGAGTTTATACGCACTTTTCTCAACTCTCTGAGACGGAAAAGCTAACAACAAACAACTATCAGGCTAAACGCTTTATGATTAGATGCAGACAGCACACACTGGACTTATTTTCACCCCTCGAGCTGCTTATGGGTCAGTGACGTATGAGGATTTTCAACAGGCACATTTTAAAACATAAAAAATATGAGTTTCTGTTGAACTTTTTCACATATTTCCAGTGTCAGGAGCATAAATCTGTGTTTAACATTTATATGAAGCATTTTTAGTGTAAAATGTCCTGTGGTGCGACCGAGAATAACCTGAAAATAGTTTTATTTTCTAAAACATGGTTGGGATATTAATCTAAGTTGTGAGTAATATGAAGTGTAGAGAAACAAACTGTTGCATTTCATTAGATTTTTAATGCATATTGATATTTTCTTTTGCTCCAATATGACCTGCTTGTGTTTAATGAACAAACTACTGCCCTGGAAAATGCAGCAAATGAAGAAAAATGCCTAAAGAACCGTTCACCCAAGTCTACAGTCGTGGCCAAAAGTTTTGAGAATGACACAAATATCACATTTTCACAGGATCTGCTGCTTCAGGGTTTTTAGGTGTTTTCTCAAATGTTTTTATGGTTTTACTGAAATACAATTACAAGCATTTCATAAGCATCATAAGATTTTATTGACGATTACACTGAGTTCATGCAAAAAGTCATTATTTGCAGTGTTGACTCTTCTTTTTCAAGACCTCTGCAGTTCTCCCTGGCATCAACTTCTGCACTAAATCCTGACTGAGGCCGTCCATTCTTACATAATCAAAGCTTTGAGTTTGTCCACCCGCCTCTTGAGGATTGACCACAAGTTCTCAGTGGGGAGTTTCGTGGCCATAGACCTAAAATCTTTATGCTTTGTTCCCTGAGCCGTTTAGTTTTTCCTTTTGCTTTATGTGAAGGTCCATCCTGCTGGAAAAGGCTTCGTTCATCACCAAACTGCTCTGGGACGGTTGGGAGAAGTTGCTCTCGGAGGACGTCCTGGTACCAAAATGAATATTTGTGTCATTCTCAAAACTTTTGGCCACGACTTTTTGGCCGTGTACTTTAAAGACAAAAAAACATGCAGAATAACTAAGGATTTCTGAAAAAATGATTTGGTTCCCTGGAGGTCAGAGGTGCTACAGAAATGTGCTGAATTATTATGAAATTTGAACCTTTTAACTGAGGAAACTGGACAGAAAATGTAGGCGTCAGTCACTGACCCTTATACAATCGGGGACTGGGGTGAGACACATTTTGGTTCAATAAATGCGGAAAAGAATCAGGTACAGGACTTTAAATAAACTATAGAGACTCGAGAGATGTAGATGCTTTTTAAACAAAAAAACTATCAAAACTTGCACTTAAAACCAGTTCTGTTACGTCCTGAAGAGCCTCCTGTGTTTATGACTCGCATTTGTAATCAGATCTTTACTTTTTGCCTGCTAATTAAAAGTGCTGCGTATTATTTTTTTAACCGTTTATTGTTAACTCTTGTAACCTTATTTCTTGTGCTGTTTGGTTTCTTCAGATAAACATGACCCACATGATCAGGCATCTGTCGTTCGGGAAAGATTATCCGGGAATCGTCAACCCTCTGGACGGGACCGACGTTATTGCTCCACAAGGTACAGAACAAAGACCTTCAGCGCTTTTGTGATCAGTGCTGTCGCGATTCTGAGGTTTCAGAGTCGATTTCGATTGAACTCGGTACAGATTTTGAAATCCAAATGACCGTTTAAAATAATAGTAATAGTATTTGTTTATACCGTGTGGTTTTACTGGTCTAGTTCTGGTAAATGTTAAGGTGAAACTGTTCAGGAAAACGCATTTTGAAGCACGATATATTGCGATAAACAATATTAAAACACTGAGCCAAAGCAGGACGATCTCAGGAAACGTATTTTTAAATTGACCGCATCATTAAAAAGCCTGAGATGCACCAATTGAACCAATAATAAGCTCTACAAGTTATTTATTCTATTATTAGAGTACAGAAACATTTTATTTTAGGTTTAGTATCGAGCACCATCAGTTTTTAACAACCCGTCACGATTAACAGTTTTAAGTGCGTTATTTGTACAGAAAATGTTATAACTGTAATATAAGGCCATGTTATGACTTGGACTGCAATTATTTTAGCAGCAGACAAGTCAACTTTAAGGCTTTAAATGCATTTTTAACCAAATAAAGGTTGAAATATGGTATCTGAAAGCTTTTAGTTAGAGACAAATAAAGTGTATTATATTTGACAAATGTAAATGTCCAAAAAAATCTGTAATTCTGCATTTGTATGAATAATAGTCACAGCTCTACCAATGACACATCAATTTGAACCTCAACCTCAAATGTTTAAGTCTGTAAAATGTATATATGAAAAATATTAAGGCTTAAATATTCAGTTAATATAAATAAAAGATGAATATGTGTCTATGTAACATCTTTACAGTGACAGGCCTAAATATTTCACAATAGTTTGGACCTGGGATTATTCATTCAAACTTGGCACAAACTCACATTTCAGAGCATTTATTGACAAAACTACAAAGCAAAACAGACGGCAAACACATTTCGTAATGTCGTATCTGGAACAGTCCCGTTGTTCAGTGATGATTCGGTAAAGAATTGGGTAAATTGGGGGGTTGTTTAGTTGGTCCTCAGCAGCGGATGCCCATTCCAATGGCCATAAATGTCCCAAAAGTGCCGCCGCTTTGCATCATGGTCTTCCCCACGCCGCCCATCAGCTCCCGGCCGCGCATCCCGATCCTGAAAAGGAAAAAAAAAAGTCATTTCAAAGAGAAGTTTAAGGAGATTCTTGATTGTTAGTTCAGGGAGCCCGGTCAGACATGTCGGCATATTTACATCTGTACTGATTGACTTAGAAAGGGGCTCTGCCTGATTTTTATGAACATTTATCTCGTCTCAGTACAGATGTATTCTGTCTGCGTCTGAATTATGAAGCTTTTTTATTGTCTGGTGATCAGGAAATGCGCTACTAGCATGCAAATAGACTTATCACAGCAGGAAGTGTCTTGATGTTGAGTCTCGCAGCTTCCACTCGATGCTTTTCTACGGCAAAATCCCTGTGGAAAAGTGTGTCATATTTTTGAGCAGCTTCATAAATCTGCCCCGACACCAAATCTACATCCAACAAGGAACAAAGAACAGATTCTGTCCATGAAGAATTTATCCACAACGATCGAGGGAAGAAAGACGAAAACTTAAAGGAAACGACGACGAGCATCAGTGAAACGACTGAGCAGCACTAACATTCTGGTCCTGGAGGAAACAGAAGGAACTTGTTCAGACTGATTCTGGAGTTAAAATTAAAAATGGATTTTGTGATGTCGATATCAGCACAGACAGAGATTTGTGCAGTTTAAATGCTACAGATGTTCACAGATTAAATGTCGCCCATTTAATCTGCACAAATCTCTCAGTCTGTGCAAATATCGACATCACAAAATCGATTTTTAATCTTAATTCTAGAATCAGTCTGAATCAGTTCCTTCTGTTTCCTCCAGGACCAGAACGTTCGTGTCGCTCAGTCGTTTCACTGATGCTCGTCGTTGTTTCCTTTAAGTTTTCGTCTTTCTTCCCTTGATCGTTGTGGATAAATTCTTCATGGACAGAATCTGTTCTTTGTTCCTTGTTGGATGAAGATTTGGTGTTGGGGCAGATTTATGGAGCTGCTCAAAAATATGACACACTTTTCCACAGGGAAAAGCATCGACCGGAAGCTGCGCAACTCAACATCGCGACACTTCCCATTGTGATAATCGTCTATTGTTGCCAACTTTTCCGTCACGTTAAACTCCGTTCTGGTCTCTGAAAGTTGAACTGTGCCGTGGTCTCACGTACCTGAGACAGGAGAACGTTCCAAACATGGCTCCCGCCGCCATCCCCACAGCAAAGCCCATCATGAAGCCCATCTTCACCCTGTCGAAGCACGAGGGCTGAGTCTGTCCATACGGCCCCACCGCCACCGGCATCTGAGGGGAGGACACTTCTGTCGTTAGCCAGGGCTGAATGTGATAATACATAATATAATAAAAGTAATATTCACTGTTGGCAAATGAGGAAACGAGGAAAACAAGCCACAAACATCAAGAGACGCAACACTACAAGACAAAAAGACACATTTTCAATTTCTCTCTTCCATTTTGTTCATCCTTCAGTTTGTCACAGCTGTTCACCTTTTGTAAGCCCTAAAATAACTGTTAAATTAAATAAACAAGTCTACGGTTTGACTTTAATTTGGTAGAGCAGACATTCACCTGCAATACTTTTAACGCCCTCAACCCCACTTTGGGAAACTTTGGGCAGCAAATCTAGACTCTTACATTTACTGTTGCATTTGAAGGGTGTTCAGTCTTGTTAAAGATTATTGCATACAGAAAAATTGTTCCCCGTATCTGGGGACCTCCTGAAATCAATCCTTGCTGATCGTCCATTTTTATTTGCATTGCTTTGTATTTTATATATTTCCTGTTTTTAATTGTCTTTGTATGGTGTCCTTGAGTGTCTAGAAAGGCGCCTCGAAATAAAATGCATTATTATTTTTATTATTTCACCTCCTGAGTGTCCCGCCCCGCAGACTGAGCATTTTGTTTTATCAAAGTGCAAAGGTGAAGAAACATGTGAACAGGTTCAAGAGCGTTTCTGTGCAAACTGTACCTGCTCTGTAAACCTCTTAATTTTACACGAAGACTTAAACAACAGAAAATAATATTCTTGGCAAATATTCTCCAGGAGATGAGTCTTTAGCTTCAGTACAAAAGTGGGTTGGTCACATCTGTCACATGGCTGCACTGAACACTGTGTACTCCAGCTGTTATTTCTTTTATTTTTTCACACATTTTACTGAAATAATGCGTGTTTATCTATGCCACACAATAATCTTTGAGTAAACGAACTCTCCATTACACTGAAACCAAACGTAGCTAATTATTTACTCAACCTGTACTTTAGCCCGCGGAAGCTAACCCATAATATTTCAGTTTTTAGACTTTTGTGCTTAATTTATTCAGACCAGCGACTCGATTTTATGTTAGAGATCGCACGTTTGCCTCATTAAGTCATGATTAAAACAAATGAAAAAAAATATCTTGGAACGAAATTTGGCGTAAAAAGTTGAGTTAGCCTAGCGTGCTAACTAGCCGCTAACGTCACCTGCGGCCTTGACGGGAAAACAGACGTACGTTTCACCTTCAAAACTTCACGTTTCTTGTGGGGGAAAATGCCCGGATCGCGGTGCAAACGCGACTTACCGTGACGTGTTCGGTTCACCGAGCGTGTCCTGGCAAAATACAGCTGAACACTTTGGTAGTTTGGGCGCAGGGTGAGTTTAAATGCCGTTTAGCAGCGCAACATTTCACCGGAAGAGAAAAGCAGCGCCGGAGTTTAAGAGCGCCTCCCCGCGGTGACGGGGAAGTATCACAGGCGACATTTTATTTACTTCATCTGGAAACGAGTCAAATGTCCAATACAGTCAATATATATGTACAGGGACACAAATTACACAAAAAACTGAGTGCAGAGCCTTCAAATGGTTACTTGCTATAGTTTGTTCTGTGTATGAATTTAATACGTTTTTCTTTCCTCTCTTCACAGCCTCAATGATGTACCAGTATTTTGTGAAAATAGTTCCCACAGTTTATGTCAAAACAGACGGAGAGGTGAGTCCTCAACTACACCATCTTATTTTAATCATAACCAGACACTTGTGAAGTTTTACCCAGTCTTTTTTTCATTTGTGTTTGTTTCAGATGGTGAAAACAAACCAGTTCTCCGTCACTCGTCATGAAAAAGTGGCCAACGGTCTGATCGGGGACCAGGGTCTGCCCGGGGTCTTTGTTTTATACGAGCTGTCGCCCATGATGGTCAAATTCACAGAGAAGCACAGGTAGGACTTTTTTTTTTAGAAATCAGTGCTGTATTTTTTGCACTGATCATTACCTGCACTGTTATATTCTTATACATGTTTGTGTTATATTATAGTTTATTGTTTTGTACTTTATTTTATTCTATTTTATTTCTTGCATGTTTAATGTTTGTCTACGTTTTGCTCCAAGTACCGCAGCAAATTCTAATGTTTTGAACCTGTTCATTCATACGGCAATAAAACCTTTGTGATTCTGACGTCCACTAATGGATCAAAATGAAAATGTTCTCATTTTGAAGAAATCCTTCTAGACTGTGTATTTCTGAAGACACAACTGTGTCATTATTTGAAATAATTATTTCATGTTTTTCTTTTTCTTGTCCCTGACCATTTCCTGTTTGTGTCCAGATCGTTGACACATTTTCTCACGGGCGTCTGTGCCATCATCGGAGGAGTTTTCACAGGTTTGTGACATGAGTTATACAGCTACAGTGTTGGGGCCTTAAATGCACGATGCCTCAGAGTCCTGCACGGGTCTGATTTTACCCATCACACCTCAATCTGCAACAGAACGGAAATAAAATTTTGTTCCTGATCCGACCCGATATAAATAAAAACTGACACCCAAACTGCACCCGAGTGAAAATCAGTCCAAGAGCTAAAAAAAGAGCCACAACTTCACACTCTCCACTCGCTTTTTTTTCCTTCTCCGCTCCTCAGGTCATTTTGAGCTGCAGGACGTCGCGTGTGCGGTTTAAAAATAAAAGTGGCAGAGATCTGTGCGAATGTGCAGCAAAAACATTGGGATTTTACATCTAATCATCTCGTAAAAACAACAGTTTTGCATTTCACTCAAACACAGCCCTGTTTTATGTTCTGACAGGATGTTTTGTAAAGCGCAGATTAGACCTGCGCTCTCCTGCGTCCGACCTGAACCTGAACCTCACAGCACAACATTTTTCACCTGTTTCATTCAGATTTGAGGTTCACCCGTTGGGTATCTGCAGGGACCTGAACCTGTGCAGGACTCTGACCCCATTTTCCCCATGTTTTATCAAAATTGTCCCATTACGGTTATATTGTATTAGCAGCTCTCGTCCACTTCGTTCTTTCTGCATTTAATTCTAAAGTGTTTTCTTGTTCGATGATCAGGAAGCACGCGGCTTGTGCCTGTTCCTTTTCAGATGTTAGACATAAACACGTGTTTCCTTGAATAAAAAGTCCTCATCAGAATGTGTTGTCTCCTCTGTAGTTGCCGGTCTGATCGACTCCCTGATTTACCACTCGGCTCGCGCCATCCAGAAGAAGATAGAACTGGGCAAAGCATCGTAACACAAGTGTGAAACAGCAGCAGCTACGGGGACAGAGCGCCGTGTGTGGACGGACTCGGGACGGACTCTGGACGGACTTTGACTGTGGACGGACTGTGGACGGACTTTACAGGCTGCTGGACTCGGCGGAGGAGGCGGGGACAGGTGGGAGTCTCCTGTCCCAAACACTGGACACTGCCTCTGCGTGAGCTCCACACTGTCCCACGCGAGACGCCGAGACGCCATAAACCGGGATTAAAGGAGCGCTCCACACACACGGTTATACACGAGGTCCAGATTCCACTGCTCCTCGATCGGTTCTGACGCCGTTTCCTCGTCACAAACACCTGGAGGAAGTTCTGTTTCACCTCGTGACGTCATTTGGAAATACAGGAAGTGTTTTTAAACTCTACACACCATTTGAATTATTTGGACGATTTCACCCTTGAAAATGCTAATATTTACTGAACGGTAAAAATATAGCTGCCAACTTAACAAATGACCACCTCGTGACATCACAAGGTGGAACAGAGCGTTTTGAACGAATTATAAATGATGCCAAAACACAACTCCAGGTGTGTTTCTGACAGGGTAACAGTGTCAGAACAGATCTTAACGCTCACAAGTTTCACGTTAGAGCGTTTTTCCCAAATCAAAACCTTCCCTGAGGAGGTTTGGGTAAGCTAGTGATCTCTCCCTCATTAAACATGTTAATACAGATGTTTTCGGCGACTATAACATTTCAGAACAATAAGAGGCACCACGGTGAGCTGTACATGTGCCGCGTTAGCCGTGAATACTCCATAAAATGACTTTGTGAGTGGCTGAACGAACCTAAACGACGTCACGTTCGTTAACCTCGTGTGTGGAGCGTTCCCTTTAAACTACTTGAACCGTCTGCCATTTTCTACTCCCATCTCGAAGTCAATGTGAACGAGTGCGTGCGGTTTGAGCCTGTGAGATTCACTTTCTGTCAGATTCATGTGTTGATATTGTGCTTTGGAGGGTTCCCGCAGGAGCCCAGTGCATTTTTAACTCTGTGTGTGTGAACGGTGTTAAAACAGCCGCAGTATCGAACTGTCAGTGTTTACGTCATGATGATCACAGGCGCCCCCTACTGGTGTGGAGGAGAAGTGCAATCAAGAGAAACTGTAAAAGAAAAATCAAAACGGCAAAAAAAAAATACAATTTGGAAGTTTAGTTGAATTATGAAATATTTCCAAAACTGCAGATAGAAGAATTTTGACCAGGAATACAGCACCTTTAATTTGAAATGAACACTTGACCTGCTACAAGAATATTTTGTAAGCCCAAAGTGAGCTGGTATTATTATTATTATTATTATTATTATTATTATTATTATACTTTTAGTACATTATTATTCATGTACATCAGGAGTGTCCAAAATTTTTTCATCCAGGACCACATATTAAACGCTGATCGAGGGTCAGACTGAGGGTCAGACTGAGGGTCAGACTGGGGGTCAGACTGGGGGTCAGACTGGGGGTCAGACTGAGGGTCAGACTGAGGGTCAGACTGAGGGTCAGACTGAGGGTCAGAACAGTGAGTAACTCAGATCTGTGCTTTTATAACAGGTTTGACCCTCAGCCCTTTGTTCAGACCCTCAGAAGGAAACACAAAATGTGCTTGATGAAGGCAGATTATAAAAACCTGCAGTAAAAAGTACGACTGTGGTAGTTTGGACCAATTCACCTGGAGCCTGAGGGCCAAAACAGTTTATCTGAGGGCCACATTTGGCCCCCGGGCCATAGTTTGAACAGGCCTGATCTACATAAATGCACATGAACTAGGGATGGTTGTATTTTTATTTTTTTTATCACACGATATCCGACACTTGGCCGATAACCAAAAAATATCCAGCTTCATAAAAATATTGGTGCCAAATATCGGTGAAATCTTCGATATCAGAGCCATGCCGATATCCGTGAAACTCCGATATTGCTAAAGATGATAATAAGAATATCTCTATTCATCAATAAGGTAAAACGGGTTCAATTCTCACAAGAATTCTCTGTTTTTCTTATAGTTTCTGATACAAAAGTGAATTTAAAGTAAATTTTGAGTCGACGCTGATGAAACTCGGTCCAGGACGTGTTCATAATTTTAAAAAAAGAACAACTCCGATAGTATTACTTAAAGCTGCATTGTGTAACTTTCCTGGTGAAGGCTCCGTCACCTGCTCGTTTCTACGGATACGTCGCTGCTCTGCCTGGAATGTCCCACAGTGTGACTTTAAACAGCTCCACTTTACATTTATTCAGTCACAAGTGGTTTTACAGCTCAAAAATCCCCAGAAAAACAAACATTCTCCACAGATCTGACCTGGAGCTTGATCTCAGTGAAGACAGAAAGGTTTAATGTCACACTGCGGAACATTCCAGACAAAGCGGCAACATTTCCGTGGAGAAAAGCGTTCGACGGAGCCTCCGAAAAGTCGCACAAATCCACTAGGGGGCGACATATCCAGTCCGATCAAGACAAAACAAAACGGATCAATTTAAGACGCACTTTTCCATAACTTTTCCTGTATTTTTTGCTCAATAACATCAAACAATAAGACCTGTCACACCAAAACCATTCCCGTAGTTTTCCGATAAAGGGATAATGTAAAGCAGAAGGTTTCCTGGTGGTTGGTGTTTGCGCTGTTGTGAGTTTTCAGGGCTGTGTGTGTGTGTGTGTGTGTGTGTGTGAGTGAGTGTGTGTGTGTGTGCGTGTGTGTGTGAGTGTGTGTGAGTGTGTGTGTGTGAGTGTGTGTGTGCGTGTGTGTGTGTGTGTGTGTGTGTGTGTGTGTGTGTGTGTGTGTGTGTGTGTGTGTGTGTGTGTGTGTGAGTGTGTGTGTGTGTGTGTGTGTGTGCGTGCGCGTGTGTGTGTGTGTGAGCTAAAGATGTATTTATATTTTGAAGATTGTCATGTTTTTAAATGAATAAATGTGGAATACGCTCATTTTTTTTGTCAGAGAATTTGAATTTAGAGAAACTTTTAGTGACGACGGCAGCTGGAAAAGCAGAGCTGGAGGTGTCTTTGCTTTGGAATGTTTCACAGTTTGGCATTAAACCTTTCTATCATCACACAGGTTAGGTTTGGCTTTCAGAGTGACGCCAGATCTAAACCAGGACTATAACAGGACTATTCCAGGTCTAATCCGGGGTTAATCCAGGTCTAA